>JAZKJV010010647.1:0-339140 GCA_037367405.1 Ottelia alismoides
TTCCATCATCTCCGGCCACCGTGGTCGTGAGGTCTTCATCTCGTCAGCTCCAGTCGACTTGAGGTCAATTTATTTATTTTTTAGTTTAATTTTAGGGTTATCTTTCGTTTACTGTGATTAATTTATCTTTTAATTGCGTACTTTATTGTAGAACCATTCACTCATAGTTCGCCCATTGTGCTCCGTCGAGTTTTTCGACCCGCAACCACACCCACTTCGTTTCCTTACGCTTCTGCTTCACAACACCCCATTCCATTCAACTTGCCTCCTACTAGAGCAAGATCATGACGCTCCATTCCTTCTCCTCGCTGGAGCAACTGCCGCCCCTTCCATTATGCTTCATTCTACCTCCTGACGGGATAAGGCAGTTTGCCCTCATCCCTAGTTGGTTCATGTGCAGGTTTGAATGCCAAAAAGCAAACTGAAAGGTATTTTGATGCTCGTCAAAAGTACCTGAAGCAGCCAAGATTCTACGACTTCTTGGTGAGACTTGGCCATCACCAGAACTTTCAGAGTCCTCCAGTAGATAGACCACATGCATAGGAGCATTTTGCGCATGTTGGATTGCTTCCAGGTGGTCGGAGCTGCTCAGAATCGTCGATCGAAGCTCGACCCAGGCCGTGTTCTTCCATGTTCATCCAGGGGAGTCCACAACCGTTGGATCAAGCCCCGACTCCAGATGCTCAAGCCATTGTCTGATCGCATCACATCTCTGACGTAGATCTCAGATCATGGATCTAATCCCAGCCATTCAGGCGAACCGTCATCGTAGCGTAGGAACGCAACATGTGTATTAGTCCCTTTCCAGTCGTCCGATCTTTCCTCATCGTCTAGATCTGCCAGCTGCCATCCGATTGAGATAATCCTTCAGCGTACGATCCGATCCGAGGGGCTAATATGGGTCATCTCCTGCGAAGCATCATCGCACGTCCCTGCTGCGACACGTGTATAAGTGGCGGCCCTCGACTGTCCGATCGTGCGCTAGCATTGGGTATTTTGCATCTTCAACCCAGTATGTATTTTAATATTTAGTCTACAAACTTTCATTGGTCATTGTGGTATTTTTGAGTATTTTGCAAGAACGCCCTCGTACTATGCATATTTGCAAATTAGTCCATGCCAGCTCACCTCGTGTGTGGTCCCACGAGAGGTGGGCATTTTGCACGTGAGACCCTGGAATTTTTGTATTACAAATCAACTCATTAATTTTTGGGATTTTACTTGGCAGACCCCATAATCTTTTCCAATTACCTCTACGACCTTTGAAATATCCTAATTCCTCCCTCAACCCCGTTAACTTGCTCCGTCTTACCCCATGAACCCTACCGTTAAATATACACATCTAGACTTAACTTCCTTGGGTTAAAAACTAGTTAATCTAACCGATCCGCGATCGGACGGCTAAAATTAACCAAGAAAAGAAAAAATAATCCCCCATCCTTTACAGCTTTCCCTCTAACTGCAACTGGGCTGGAGGAGGTGGACGCGAGACTCCTCGCAGCGGGGCTCGAGAGAGGATGGGGGCTTTGAGGAGGAGCGCTGCTAGGGGACAACGATTGGGGGGGGCTGCTTCTCTGGGCTGGAGGCGGTTAGCTTCCAGGGGGAGGGGGCTCGACTTGGGCATGCGGCATGCCGGGGGGTGGGGGGGTCGACCTGGAGGAGGTGGGGCTTGTTGGCGGTGGGTCGGATTCTATCGGGGGGCTTCAAGTGACGTGGGAGAGGGGGGGAGGGGGGCTTCGAGCGGTGTGGGGGAGGGGAGGCTTCAAGCGGCGTGGGGGAGGGGGGAAGGGCTTTGAGCAGGGGCATGGTTGCTTCGAGCATGGGCGGGGGATTCAGGCGTCGTGGGCAGGGGGGAGTAGGCTTCGATCAGGGGCAGGGGCCGGGGCTTCGGGCGATGTGAGCAGGGGGAGCAGGGGAGGCGGAGCTGGGGCTTCGGGCGGCGCGAGCGAGGGGAGCGGGGGAGGTAGGGTCGGGGCTTCGGGCGGGGGTGTGGGGGGGGCTTCAAGCAAGGGAGGCGGGGGGGGGGGAGGTTGGGCGCGGGCTAGGGGACGACGCTGCAGGCGGAGGGGGTTATGGGTGCAAAAATCCCTAATATAAAAGAAAGAATGTAACAGAATTTGGTCAATTTTAACGGGCAAATGGATGGGACTTAGCCATACGGTCTATGGGGTAAGGGTTAGCAAGTTTACGGGGTCGAGGGAGGAATTAGAATGTTTTAAATGTCGTAGAGGTAATTGACAAAGATTACAGGGTCTGTCGAGTAAAAATACCTTAATTTTTATTCCAGTTATATATATATTTATGAAAATTACAAAAAGGCCCTAGGCTTTATTTTATTTACATATGCCCCTACCAGTTCATTGATTTTTTATACATTTCTTCTATTTATCAATTATAGTGTCCGTGCTCCAAAAAATCACCAAAAAATAGGGTTAACCTCATGTTGCAATATATTTTCAAGCCATATTTTAGAATATTGTTTTAGGACCTTTTCCTATTTATTAAAAATTAAAAAAGGGAAAAATAGATCTAATTGACTATAGAACCCCATAAAAATATAAAAATGTTTTGAAAATTTCTCCAAAAAATATATTTTATTTATTAAGTATTTTGAACCTTCAGACTAAAAATCGCTAAAAATAAAAAAAAGAAAACTTTTAAAAAGTAAAAATCTCCAAAATCCAATATAAAAATCTAAAAAAATCCTAAAATCTCCAAAATTTCCATTTTCTATTTTATAATTTTCTTTATATTATTATTTATCTATTAAAATTGACTTGAAGATTTTTGGACCTTGTTTGATATTTTTAATCTCCAAATTAATTTTGCTAATTTATTAATCCCTGATTTGGGATTTTTTGACTTAAAAAATCCGTTAAAATTCGCAAAAAAAACTTAAAAAATCGTAAAATAGTAAAAAGTATTTAAATAAAAAATATTTAACTCTTTAATTTTTATTTATTTTTATTTGTATTATATCTTATTAATCCATATTGTATATAAAAACTTATATATTCTATAATATATATATTATAAAAAGAAAAGGAAATTAAAAATCAGAAAAATATAAAAAGAAAATGAATATATATATATATAATAAAATATAATTAAAAATATGAAATTAAAAATTAAAAATTTAAAAAAAGTAAAACCCAACAAAAATACATAGTCAACAAGAAGCACACATTTTTGCATTCACTTGCACCATTCTCCCGTTTGTTCCCTATGTTCGACCTCTACATACTTGCACACTATACACATCTATTATAGAGTTATAATAAATTTTAGGGATTTCTACCCAACAGACCCTATAATCTTTGTCAATTACCTCTACGACCTTTGAAACAACATAATTCCTCCCTCACCCCGTAAACTTGTTAACCTTTACCCTACAAACCCTGCGGTTAACCCCCATCCATTTGACTGTTAGAACTAACCAGATTCTGTTATCTTCCTTTACATTATACCTATTTTATTTATCAAATTTACTATGAGTTCCACTCCCTCACACACGTCAGCCCCACCCAGGACGAGCCTCCTCCTCCACCCTCCCTTGCCCTCCGCCTCCCCTGCTCGAGCCCTCCCTCCTGCCGCTCGAAGCCCCCCCCTCCGCCGCCTCCCTGCTCGAAGCACCCCCGGCCACCGCCTTCCCCTGCCAGAAGGCTCGGAGCCCCTCCCTTGCCCACCGCCTCCCCCAACCCGAAGCCCCCCAGGTCAAGCCTCCTCCACCTCCCCCGCCCGTCGCCATCCCTGCTCGAGCCCCCCCTCCCGTTGCTCGAAGCCCCCCCTCCGCCGCCTCCCCTGCTCGAAGCACCCCCGGCCACCGCCTCCCCCTGCCTGAAGTCTCGAATCCCCAACCCTGCCTCCCCAACCCGAAGCCCCCCTCCCACTGGTCGCACGAGCCACACCCCCCTCGCGATCGGAGCCCCTCCCCTGCCCACCGCTCCAGCTCAAAGCCCCTTGTTCCCCTGGCCTCGTGAAGCCCCCCCACGCCCGGAGCCCCTCCCTTGCCTACCGCTTCCCCCATCTCGACCCCACCTCCCCTTCCCCTGCCCACCGCCCCATCTTGAAGCCCCCTCCCCACCGGCCGTGTGAGCCCCCCCTCCCCACCGGTTGTGCGAGCCCCCCCTCCCCCGCCCGTGCTCGGAGCTGCCTCCCTTTCTTGAAGAAGCCCCCCCCACCCCCAGTGCCTCTCCCCTTCCCCAATCCTGCCGCCTCCCTTGCTCCAAGCCCCCCCCTCTCGCTGTTTCGAGGCCCCCTCCGCTTGATTCGAAGCCCCCCCCCGTCGCTGCCCGAAGCCCCTCCCCCTTCTCCAGTCCGCTCCCCATGACCCTTGCCAACCTCCTCCCCTCCAGCCCATGGTGGAACCTGACCCCACCTACTGCCAATCTCCTCCCCTCCAGCCCTCAGTGGAACCTGACTCCGCCCACCGTCAACCTCCTCCCCTTCGCCCGTGGAAGCCTGATCACTCACGCTCACCTCCTCCAGCCCATGCCAGTACCCTTGTGAGGGAGGAGAGATGGAAGAGACGGTGCTGGGAAGCTGTTAGAGGAGGGAGGACTTCTCTTGGTTAATTCTAGCCGTCCGATCATGTATTGGTTAGATTAACTTGTTTTTAACCAAGGAAGTTAACTCTAGATGTGTTAATTTTAACGGTAGGGTTCGTGGGGTAAGACGGTGCAAGTTTATGGGGGGTGAGGGAGGAATCACGTTGTTTCAAAGGTCAGGGAGGTAAGTGAAAAAGATTACAGGGTCTGCCGGGTAAAAATCCCTAAATTTTAACTCCACAAAATTTGCTTTTCATTGCTTAATTCTTATTGTGGGTTAATTGTTGATTAATTGAGATTTCATCTGAGGTTGCTTCGATGACTGTTGATCCGCCTTGTGGATCGACAAGACCTTAGTAAAATCATGTTCGTCAGTGCAAGACCAGATTATCCGATCAGGATGATCCCACGGCCCGGATCAACTACGAGGTGACGGTGCAGATTCTCTGTGAGGGTATATCAAACGATAGTGGCTACATCTTTTGTGAACCGTTTGTTCATGTCAAGGCTAGATCCAACGGTGGTCATAAGTCTTCTCCTCCTACGTGACGATGGTGGACTGCCAAAGTTTTGGAAAGCTCCTTTAAGATTGGGATTGGTGTTTAAAGGTGCTCTGAGCTCCTGGAGATGATGGCGATGTGTTGGCAAGTAGGTGGTGGTGATATGGGGCTAGAGGTGGCATGTCAGCAAGGCTCCATCGGGGATGTCAGAGTGGAGATCTGATGAGGCATCTCAAGCTCCTTCGAGGACCTATTGATTGGTTGATGGTTCTAGAGGCTCGAGGGGGCCTTGGCAAAGATGGGGCAATGCGCTGGAGCTGTTGCGAGGTACAGAGTGACGTGGCAATGAGCTCATTGGAGAAGAATGAGGAGACCGGAGCTACGATGCTCCATCCAATACGTAAAGCATGTGGGTACTTGCACGGTTAGTGAAGCAAGAGGGAGCGAAATGGAATAGAAAGGAGTAAACGCGAAGTGGTCAGAGTGGGGACTAAGTGATTTCAGGGTCTATGCAAGACATGGAAGTTGGGTAGATTGGAGGAGGTCATGGAGAATGGGAGGGCGATCATTAAGGGCAGAGAGAAGATGTTGGGTGTGTAGAGAATGTGAAGGAGTGGTTTGGTGAGTCAGAGAGTGATCAAAGTGCGGGAATAAAATAGGTGAAATTGAGAAGGGGTGAAGATTGAGACTACCTGGAGAAGAAGATTGTCGGAGGAGGACTAGAAGGCATGTGCTATAACTTTAGACAAGCTCCTGCTCCTGTCTTGGGGTGAATGGGGAAGGGATCGAGCTTGAGAAGCACACTACGGAGCTACAACGGTGATGGAGTGTGGCACCGAATCACATTAGCAAAGGTGGTCATTGCTCGACCTCAAAACTCCTCGATTGTCAATAGAGAGAAGGAGGCTCACACTCTCTCATACTATTGGTGGATGATCGGTGAAGGTTGTGGAGGGAGGAGTTTTATGGAGTGAATGAGTGAATGGGTTGACGGTTTTATGCGAGTGGTGCAACAACAATGTACATGGAGGGTTATGGATGAGAAATTGGCAAGGGAGAGGGATGTGAGGGGAGACGATGTTGGAATGAGCTGGAGGGGACGTGTGGCACATCGATTATAAAAGGGAGAAGAAATAATTATCAGACGAGATCGATGTGGGAGAGAGGATGGTCGGAGGCAGAAGATATTCAGGTGACTGTAGGATCTACGGCAGAGCAAGTGGCTCAGATGGGGCCATGTAGGTGAATCGTTGAATGAGGAAGAGGATCTTTCGATCAAGATCCAACGATCCAAGATGTGGGCATTAGGCTAAAGAGAGGCGAGACATGTGACGTGTCTAGGAGTGGCCATGTGGCCCAATAAGAAAATATCGAAAATGAAAAATCGAAGAAAAATTGAAAAGAAATAATAAAGACTCGGATGAAAACTTGTTCAACATGAAAGTTGTTTATCTCAATGAGATATATGATTTTAATGAAAGATAAATTGCAAAGATCTCAATTGTACATACACATATTTTTATAGGTGTTTTAAAGCTAATAAAACATGCATTTTTGTGTTTTTGATATTTTGTTATTTTTAATAAAGACTCTATATATACAAGACTCAATAACATATTAAACTATTTTTTATACGATTTTTTCTTGGATTGAACATAAAGAGACAAAGGTGTGTTATTATACAATATATATAATACAAATAAGGTTTTATTTAATATGCAATAATTAACTCTAATTATATACAACACATTAATTGCTTACTTATGTATTTAGAGGAGTTTATTGGTTGAGTTGTATTGAGAATTGAGCTAAGATCAAGAAATAAGACCCTTCGGTCTTTTTAAAGAACACTACTCAACCACAATCTAATCAAGAAAGACTAAGATCCATACTGCTTGTAGAACAAGGGACAAGATCACTTGATAGTTCTCCATCCTTCGCAATCGACCCTACCATGTGGAAACATGAGACACCATTAGATCAAACAAAGCCAAGCATCTGGGCCACTCATACTAAAGGTTGGTACACATGCTTCTAGCACTTGACTGATTTTTTTGTTGGATACAACGTCGTGCTTCAAACATTTATAAAGATGTCTAGACTTCACGCCCCGTTCGCATGCTTGGAGCAATTGCTAGGACCCCTCGTCGAGAATTATTACTCCCAAAAGTTCCATTAGGCACAAGTGCATGTCATTTTAACTGGTTTTATTTTGCAACTAATATAGGGAAAATAGTGGTAAATAATGCCAGTATTTTCTTGCATTTTCCTACTTATTTAGTCTATTATTTGTATATTGATAATTAATAAGCATCTAGGTAGGTTCAGTTATGCCAAGGTTACTAAAAAAAGATAGCATATGGGACTATGTCACTAAGGTTGCTTGCAACTATAAGACTACCAATAGCAAACAAGTACTATGGCAGTTGGGATGGGGCCACTGCTCAAGGCTAACGGTTCGACCAAGTTGACAAATTTACAACTGCATCAACATGTTGCTAGAGAGGCATGTTGCATTATGAGTTGGACATGCGCTGGCTTGTGTGATTCGGAATCAAAAACGGTAAACCTCCTCCTCTCCTGTCGACAATGGGATTTCAAGTTCTGTCATACATGTTGTATGAACGTCTGCCGACCTTATACTGTACGAATCATGCAAAAATAGATTCTAACATCTTCTTTCATAACCCAAGAAATCGTTGTAATTACATTGTTAGTGGGAGTGGTGTGGTTTGTGATTATGTACCATCCCGAATATGGATCCCTCTGTGATTCCTCCTCAAATCTGAGATTTTGAATCATCTTTATGATCTAATAGTATGCATAGCCATTGACAAATTTCGAGAGAATTATGTTGTGATCGATCGTATGTCTGCTTTGATTGTACTAGAGAGATGAGTCTCGGGTCAAGTGATTGATCTATTCCCCTCCCCATGAGAGGTTTATGTAGGTGTGAATCGCTTTGGCACCATTGCCATGGTTGCTTGATCTTGGAGTCATTTCAGCTACTTTGAAATGTTCAACGAATTCGAAGTAGAGGTGCTTCCAAAGTCAGAGAAAGATCTAATGTGTATAAGCATGTATTGAAGGGCCAAGGTTGGTTGAGCTACATGCGAAAGGTAGGGAGGTATGAGAGAGGCAACAGAGATGGGGAGTCAGAGGAAAGGGAGGCGAGGAGTGATTTGGATATGGAGGGGATATTGAGGAGGGGAAAAAGGAAGGACGAGGTGCTGTTGAAGGAAGGGGCATCACAGGAGGAGGAGGCGGGGGCTGAGGTCAAGGTTGAGATGGAAGGAGGAGAGGGGAAGAGCTGGAAGAGGAAGAGGAGGAGGAGGTAGTCGACGGGGTAATAATCAGGGTTTGTTTGAGGGACATACGGTTTCACAAGGTAAGACCACAGTTGATGCAATGACAGCTCAAGAAACCCTAACTAATCAACAATTAATCCACAATAGATATAGCAATGAAAGCAAAAATAAATGTGGAGTTAAAATTTATTATAACTCCACAAAAGATGTGTATATGTGCAAGTATTATAGAGGTCGAACACATGGAGCAAAACGAGCGAATTGTGCAAATAAATGCAAATATGTGTGTTCTTGTTGTCTCTTTGTTTGTGGGTTTTTTTATTTTTGTTTTGTATTTCTTAATTGTTTTTATATTTTTATTTTATTTTTATGTTTTTCTGATTTTTAATTTCTTTTTCTTTTTATAAAAGACGTATAATGATATATAAGGCTATATATACACAAGGGTAAGATATGTAAATACTAATAAAAATAATAAAAATATAGAAAACATTTTCGGGGGTTTTAAATAGTCTTTTACTATTTTTATGATTTTTAAGTAATTTTGATATTTTTTATGTACTTTTAAAGTAAAAAATATCTCACATCAAGGGTTTAGTAAATAGTCAGAATCAATTTGGAAATTAAAAATAGCAAATAATTGCCAAAATTTTCCAAATCAATTTTAATAGATAAATAATAATATAAAGAATACTATAAAATAGAAAATAATATTTTGGGGGGGTTTTTAGGATTTTTTTAGATTTTTATAAAGGTTTTTGGGACTTTTTGATTTTTAGCAGTTTTTTCTTTTTAGGGTTTTTAGGTTCTAGAGTTGTAAAATAAATAGACAAACAGAATAAATATTTTTTTTGGAATTTTTAAAAAATATTTTATATTTTTCTTTACTTTATACTGCAAACAAGGTAAAAATGAGCTCTTTTCAATTTTATAAAATAAATAAAATGCCTAAAAATGAAAACCAAAATTATAGCATGAATCTACACACTAATAGATACCTAATCCTATTTTGGGGGTTTTTTTGGGAGCATGGTCACTATATTGAATAAATAAAAATGCATGTACTAGCAAGGGCATATATATAATTAAAATAAAAGTGCAGGCCTTACATGTAGTTTTTCCAAAAATATAACACCAAAATTAAAATTTCTTGGACTAAAATGAAATACAAAAACCCACAGGGGTATCAGTGCAAAATCGCTACCTTAAGTGGGATGACATGTGAGGTGACATGGATTGGACTAACTTGCAAATAAAATAAGTGTGAGGGTCTTTTGCAAATATTATAAAAATATTAAAATGGCATAGGAATGTTTATGGATTAAATATTAAATACAAAAGTATGCTGGGTGTAAAATGCAAAATACCCAATGTAAGCGCGGTCCAACGGTGGCTATCGAGCCACTTATCCACGTGGCAAGCTCTAGAAGTGTGATGCTGCTTCGCCTCGGATGGTTAAGATCACATCCGACGAGGGAGATCAACGGCGATGCTCTCCTTCATCTAACAACTACTATACAACTCAGAGGCATCTCTCGATCCAACGACAGCTAGGGTTTCACGAAGAACACTGAGTGTTGAGCTTTGATATGTAAAATCTCAAGGTAGATGGCTCCTCCCTTGCTGTTGATGATCCCAAAAGTGTCCTGAGGTTCCTCTGCAGTGGATGGAGGTATCAAAATGCCCTAACGGGCTCTGGACGTGTCGGACGACGGAGGTGGACCTGGGAGTTCTCTTGCAACTCAATGAGCCTCGAAGAGTCTTCCTTTCTTGGTCTTTCCTGCAGGGGTTAGCTTACAAAAATGGGGTGAAGCTCGGGCGAGCTCTAGAAGGCAGAATGAGCGAGGGGTGTGTGAGATAGGGTTCCTCCGACAAGCGGCGGAGAAGAAGGAACGGAGCTTCAAATCTGTGCGAGATCTGAGGGGGCGAGGATGCCTGGGATGATCGGAGGGCGAAAGGGAACGGAAATGAGGCGACAATGGGTCGGAACAAGGTGTGTGGCACGATGGAGATGTTCGCCGGAGCTAGCCTCCAGCGAACTATGAATCAACTAATTTAGGCCTAAAAGAAGGATTAGAACTAAAACCAAATGCATAAATGGAAATAGAATCTAAAAGCTATCTAAAAATGACAGAAAAAATACCTCAAGCAGCCGAGGCTGCAAGAAGCTACCTCATGGTGGCAGAGGTCACCGGAGATCGATGGAAGTCACCTTAGACCACTCCGCGATCCATCCAAAAGCACGACAAGCTGTCACCTTCCTCGAGCCGTTGGGCGCAAAAGGAGGGAGAGAAGCTAGTCATAAGAGATTAAAATCAAGAAGGGGGCTTGGGTGAAGATTATGTATACATGGTGGTCCAACGACAAAGATCGAGGTCAAATGGGCGAGGCAGTGATACAATCCTCGATGCATCAAGGGCACGTGAAGACCCTTTGATCGAGGAGAAAAAGTTCTGAAGACATCAACCCAAAAGGATGCATGAATCCTTGAGGGAAAATCGAGGAAAGTGAGGTCAAAACATGGCCTGACAAGGGCTACAGGCGAGTTAGATGAGTTGACCAAGGTCAACCCTTGACGCAACCTGGTTGGTCCACGTGGACCAACCAGGAAAAACCAGCCCATAAATGAGTTAGGTATTCAATAATAAATATAAAATGATTTTATGATTTTTAAGTTTTCAAATAAAAGTTGTTTGTTATTTTCCGTAGTATTTTAATATTATTTTTATTTATTTGTTCGACTTAGTTGATTACAAGTTTATTTTTAGGGATTTATTTATATGTATATATATTTTTTGTATGTTTTGTTTTATTTTGTATTTTGTATTTTATTATTTTATTTTATTATTTTATATAATTATAACTTATTTTATATACATAAATATATTTTTCTTATATTTTTATGATATACTATGTATACTTAAATAAATAGAGGTGCATATTGTATAGGTATAATTATAAGTAATTCATCTATGTATTTTAGTATATTATTTTATTTTTTGTATTTTATTTATAGTTTTATTATGTTTTAAATACACATATATAATATAAATAATATTTACAAAATTATAAAAATATAAAACTATAAAAATAATAAAGAATAAATAAAATGAATATTTTATTCGGGTATATTGTACAATAAGGGTCCAAAATCTAACTTTCACATCTGAACTCCAAAAAATATGAAACCATCTTCATTAAATATCTTATTAATAGTTATATACAATTAAAGGTGATTTTGATATATTTTGAGTTTTTATTTAGGAGATATGGGTTTGGGAAGTTGGGATTTTGGATTTTTATTTAGAGGATAAAATGTACATTGTATACTATTTTTAAGTAAACTCAATTTTGTATTTTATTTGTATAAAAATAGAAAATAAAATGGGTCCCAAAAATGCAATATTGATGAATTAAAGAATGGAATTTTAATTGATTAATTTACCCTTATCGCCCCCTACTTTATTCCTTGTCGACCCAGTCATCAAGATGCCAAGGTCTCAAGATTTAGGATCATAAAATACCTTTGACATTTTATTCCTTTTCTTTTCTTTTCTTTATTCTATAATTTTGGCATTAAAAATAATATTTTATACACAATAAATATAATAAATAATTAATGTTAATTTGTACAAAATAATGATATTTACATGCATTAGCTAAGGTATTTAACGCTAAAATAATATAATAAAGGTGATGAAATGGAGATTCATCATGGGGTGAAATGGAGGAGGAAGAAGGGGAGGGGGTGAGCTGGAGGAGGAAGAAGGGGAGGGATCAACAGAGGTGGGGTGAGATGGAGGAGGAAGAAGGGGAGGGGTCGGCAGGGGTGGGCGAGATGAAGGAGGAAGGAGAGGGCGCGAGTGATGAATCTATAATTCATTAGTTTTATTCTTTTATTTTAGCCAAATTCATTAGCAAAACATCTGTAAATATGTGTTAAAATCAATAAATTATCATTTATCATTGATCTGTTAATAATTAATATTTAACCTTCTTTTTAACCAAAATAAAAGAATAAAGAAAAAAGAAAAAGAAAGGGAATAAAGAAGGCCATAATTATGTAATAAATACAGACTAACTCGAACCCCGAGAGAAGACCAATAGCTGACCAGATCGACAAGGAATAAAGAAGGGAGAGATAAGATCCTCATGTATCCAAAATTCCCATTGTACATACCATCTACTATTTACTCTATATTTATTTTGTAAAAACTCTTCACTATTCTTCTGTATATATCTTTGTACTATATACCAATAAAATGACATCAAAGTAAGTTATTTTCTCAATAAAACTTGTAAATAATAAGGTGTTGTAAATAATTAAATTAATTATAAAATCAACGTGTAAAATAAATAAAAGAAAAATAATTATTTTTGTGTAAATATGTCAAAAGTGTGTATAATGTGTATAATTATATATTGTTTTAACAAATATAAATAAGTTATAAAAATCAAATAAAAATATATTTATATGACTTAAATTATTTTGTAAATAAATAAAATATAATGTACTTTTGTAAAAATAATAAAATAGAAATGTGCAAATATTGTATATAGGTATCTTATACCTATACTTATTAATGTATATTGTATGTAGTATTGTATATATATTGTTAGAATTATTACAAATCACAAAAAAAGTTTGTAAAATAACTAACAATTTTCATTTTAATCATTTTTTATTTTAAGCCATTTACTATTTTAATTTGATTTTCCTTTTCTTTTTAACAATGAATTTTTCCTATTGGTCAACCCGGGTCCGTTGACCTGAGTCAACCTTCCCCCTCCCAGGTCCGACCCGGGCGATGCTTCACCCTATCTGATTTCTTCAATTTTCCATCCCAGGTCCGCTCTCCTTTTGCCTCGAAACACCCACCCGATTCTTCGCCAAGGATCCATGACTTTCACAAATACGTAGACAACGCCAATCCACCTCGGATTGCATGTTTTCAATGGAATCTTCCAGAGACCTCGGAGCTCTATAAAGCATCTCCTTCGCTCATCCGCACGAGGAAGTTCTCTCCTTACGCCTTTTTCTCTCCACCGGAAGCTTTTGGGTAGTGGCAGGGTCTTGTAGCACCTCCTCGGAGCTTGGATTGGTGCCAAGTTAAGTCAAAACACTTTGTGGTCGGAGCTCTCCATCGCGACAAGCCTCCTTAGACTTCCACAGTCGAGTCGAAGCCACAATCCCACCGACCACTCCGCTTTTCTTTGCCTTCCAACCTCCGATCACCAGGTACCGTTTCTTCCTTCTTTCCGTTATTTCTTTTTTATTTTCATATCACCGACACCGTCCGCCATCGCTGCTCCGTCTGCCGTATTGGAGCTCCATCTTCCACATCTACCCGCATCGATACACCCGCTACATCACCGTCAATCTTCCAGTGCATCTTGGTGATCCTTAGACTCAACTTTGGGTTGGATTTAGGGTCAGTCCTCCTTCTTCCATCTTTGTCGGAGAACAAACACCCATACACACCACTTCTTTGATGTTAAGCTTCGAATAATCTTGACTGAAGCTTCATCTCCAAGTCCCGTTTCCCCTTGCGGATCCAGATGCGTACGATAGGCTCGATTCGACCCCCAACAGGCTAGGAGGAGGAGCTCCAGGTGGATCACTTTCCAGATCGTCATCCAGCTGATCTCCGAGCCATCATAGCCGCTAGTCCAATGCGGAACGACTTCATGCGTCTCTTAGATCCCTTAGCCAGCCGATCAGAACCCTGTGGTGCATGATACCTGATGAATCTCAAATTCATTACTCAAAAAATGATTAATTAAGCTCAAATCCCTAAAATTCATCTACATTTTATCCATTATTCTGCATATTTAGCATTCAAGCATATAATAATAAGAATTGCATTTTATCACTTATTACTGCATAAAATAAGGAGCAAAAAATCTCAGTCCAATTGACCTATAAAATAGCCTAACTTCCCTGATTTTTAACTAATTCATGCTAACTCCAAATGACCTAAAATCACCTCCATTGTATACACATTACTAACAAGAATAAATAAAAAGTGCAAAAAATCACTAACCTAAATAAGTGGACCAAAAACCCAAACCCTAATTGTAGGATTCTCAGAATAAAACCTCGATATCTTCCTCATCCAGTGTCTGATTTGATCTTACTAACTTTTGAACTAATGTACATTCAACTACCTTCAAAAGAAGACCAAGTTCAAGTGAATTGGAGCTCATATGTGAATGTTGGGTTTTAGGCCTCTTTTGTACATTTTGTAATTGACCAAATTTTGACCTATTGATTTATGTACATAATTGATTCATTTTATTTTATTACTTTTCATTTATTTTCTTTGAATAAAGTTTTATTAAAATGCGCTAAAATCTAGATCTAAAATGCGCTTGAAATCAAAGAAACTAACTGAGTCTGAGTCTTCACTAACTGTCTATACAAAAATTGTAGTTTCTGAATTTTATTTTATTTCTTTATTTTTTTAATTAATAAAAATCCAAAAAATATATTAATGTGGAAATATTTATATTTTATTTTATCATATTTTTTTAGATTTTTATTCAGTTTAATAGTAGTAAAAAAGTATAAACCCAAAAATCAAGGTATTTTATGTACATAGGATACTCCAAAATATCACTTTGTGCAAGATCAATTTTGGCTTTGGTTTCTTCATGAACGTTGTAGACCTCATTGAGACAAGAAACTTGAAGAAAATTTTCGATCCAAGGTCGTTTGCTGTTTCTTTTTTATTTATCTTTGTATTTTTATTTTTGATTTTTCTAGGGTTGACACATGGCAGCTCCTGGAGCGGTCATGTGTCACCCATTTTTTACCTTTATTTTTTCGTTTATTTTTTATAAAAAATAATTTAAAAATAAAAATAAAAAATAATATTATAAAAATAATAAAAATTTAAGAAATTTACCATGTGGTGCTTGATCAGCCATCCGATCTCAACCGATCGAATGACCGATCTCTCATCCCCTACCTCCGTGCATCACGCCCCCTTCCCTCTTTGGCAACGTCGTCGCCCATCCAATTTCCTTCCGTGGCCGGCGCATCCTTGTCCAATCTTGTCAATCCTGATCGTATCGCCGACCCCCCCCCCCATAATCACCCGATCTCGCCGCCAACTCCTCGTCCTATTTAAGCACCACAACCCTTTCCTCGTACAACATCCGTCGATACAAACACCACCCAATCCCAAGTCCGGTCAGCGGTGACAGCACTGTGCCCCAACTTCGCCTTCAGGTGCGCGGTGAGATCCGAGGCGTCCACTTCGTTGTAGCATACACTCCCCTCCACCGCCACTGCCTCTGCTCCGGACTTCCTCCGTCGAGCCAACTACTGCATCAACTCCAGACCCTTCATCAACCACCATAGATAGTACCCATGCAATTGACTCCGCCTCCATCAACATCACCTCCATGAGCTCTCCCTCCGTCGCTCCTTCCACTTCAAAAGCCACCGACGTGCCACTCGCCATCATCAACTCCAGACGAGCGTCTCCAGCCCGTGCTCCCACCTCCAGTGGTTGACCCTCGAGCATGGTTGTGCGACCAACGGCTAGCTCTCCGCCTCAGATCTCATCGTCGATCTTCCTCAATCTATGCTCCGCGCCCCCGATGGCCACGGTCGTGTGTCGGCCAGGGGAGCTTCGCCGCTACACAACTATGACAACCGTCCTCAGCCACCCAAGGGTCACGTGCATAACACGTGACCGCTTGGGACTTTTGTGCGAAGCCCCTGAAGAGACCCTCGTATTTCAGAACTCTCCCCCACGTGATCCTCACGAGCGTGAGGGGGTTATTTATGCTAAACCCCCCTAAAGAATCGCCATATCACAAGTTACGCCCAACCACTCCAGGGTCACGTGCGACACACATGACCACTAGGAATTTTGTAGTTAAACACCCCCGGGGGGTTTAGGTAATTCCAATAAAGTCCTTCTCTACATTATTTTATTTTATTATAATTCTACACCTGTGTTCCCCCTTTGTATTAGACCTCTACATCGCACCATTTTACTTGTTAAAAATAGGAGTTTTGTTCTACAATTAATTCTCTATAGCATGGCATGCTTGAGATATTTTTTTGCTCATTGGTTAATTATTAATTAATATTCTTATGGAAATTTACATATTTTGCCCATCTGTACTTGAAAATTCATAATTAATTAACCATAACCCAAAATTTGCCAAAAAATTAAGGATAAGAGAATTAATTGTGTTTAACATCATGCCCAAAAGGAATCACATTTGTATGTATAGTTTGCCCTATAAAAATCATTTTGTATATTTCAATCTTTATATTTTAATAGGTATTAAATCTTGTATTTTTAAAGTTGATTTTTCTGAGATCAGTCACCTAGTGATAAATCTTGGATAATTTTATCCCTTGAAAATAAATGTTTTAATATTTATTATAATTAATTATTGAAATTCACTTCATTTGCATTCCTAAATACATAAAATATTTATTTTGCATCCAAAAATTCCAAAAAAATTATAGTGTGTTCATTTCAGCATATTTTACATCTCGACCAAGTTTCGTAATTTTTGAACATTGTTTGATTGAAAATTGCATTTTAGTCCCTAAAATTGACCATATTTGCATTTTGCATTTCCAAATTGCATTAAAAATACCAAGAACATTCCGCCTTCAAAATCACGCATGAACTTTGATACACATAATTCTAGGTTGTTCCTTTTCCTCCTTGAGTTCGACCTTGGGACTTTCCCAAGTAAAATAAACATAAAACTACACCGATTAAAAATTGAATAAATTCTTATGGTTATTTCTTGACTGATTTCGAATACTCGCCTACAACAAAACGGTAAAATTTAAATGATATTTCATGCATATTCACTTAGGGTTATCCAAACTTATCAATACCCTCGATCGAAACTGCACCGATGTCACCTTCTTCCAGTTCTTCGAGTTGTCCTCATCATTGTCGGATGGAGCAACACACACCCAAATTTGATATGAGTCGTACACTCGCGTCCAAATAGCAACGCTTAGATCAGATCTAGGTCAGATTCATGTCACACATCACCGATTTTCCATGCACTATCAGATCTTTTTCAAGCGTGCATCAGAGCCGTTCGTGTTCGCCTCACGTGCGCTGCACACCTATACTCTCTTTTTACTCTCTTTCCTGCTATTTTCATTTTAGTCAAATAATTGTAAAAGATAGTTGTAAACATTTGCAGTTAGGACCTCGTAGTTTTTCATATTTACAATTTAGTCTAGTTGAACTGAACTCACGTGTGTGTTCACGTGTTATTTGTAGCACATTTGCATCTTTTTACCTAAGCTTTCACGTGTTACCTAAATTAAAAATGTTTAAGAAAATTGCATTTATGTCCCTGTTACTCTAAATCATGTGTAACTTGCGCATTGCATTGGGATTTTTGTGCTTTGGCCCCTGAGCTTCTACTGCGTGTTATTAGTTGGCCCTAGAACTTAAAGTAATTGCTATTTGGTCCTCCTTTTTTCCAACATTTTATTTTGGTTTATATTTGCTGCAATAAATATCAAATTAAGTCCAAAAATTCCCTAAAAATTCATAGTACCTCATGTAATTGTCTTTTGTTTGTGGCTTTCTTTATTGAGTGTGTTTCTTTTATTTGTTATTATTAAAAATTCAAAAACAAATAAAAAAATTCCTTGCTTGAATTAAAAATTCAAAAAAAAAATCGCAAATAACTTTAAAAAATCTCAGGATATAAGTTTGTTTTATTTCTAGCGATTTGCTTTTCTATATATATTTCATCTTATTATCTTTTATAAAACTATAAAAATATGCAAAACTCTAAAAACACCATAAAAATCATATAAAATCTTTAAAAATTTAAAAATTATGTTTCCTGTCTCTGTTTGTAGATATTTAAATATAGTTTTTAATAAAATTGAAGTTTTGGGTCTATTTTCCATTTTTTATTTTAAAAATACTCCTAGATGTGCAAAGTTTGCTTTATTCATTGTTTTTAATCATGTTAAAAAATCTTAAAAAACTAAAAATCCCTAAAAAATTACAAAAATAATATAAAATTGTCAAAAACACAAAAATATTTTTACTAGAATTTTCTGGACATTTCTACTTTATTTGAAAAAAACAAAAAGAGTGTGTGTCCTTTATTTCATTGTATTTTTTTGTTTGAAAATTTAAAAATATAAAAATTTACAAATTTAAAAAATTATTAAAAAAACTCAAAATGAGAAAACATAAAAATTAAAAATTTAAAAAACCCATAAAAAATTAAATAGATAGAAATTCACAAAATCCAAAAGTAGTTTGCTTTGAGTTTCTTCTTTCTTTTCTTTGATTTTTCATTGAATTGATTAACCCTTGCTTAATAATAGTTGCCTCCTTGTGTTCGACCCTCAAAGAGATACCAAATTAACAAATATTAGCTTAGACCACTCTCTTTTATTTGCTTGATCCGTTTTTGGTTGAATAAATTTTCTCGATATCAGCTTGGTTAGTTAGGGACACTAACACCTTAATTGTTTGATTAATTAACTTAACCTGAGTTAGTTAAAGCCATGCTATCAGTGAGCTGGAGAAGGAAGAAGGGGAGGGGGAGGCGGTCGGCGGGATGGCGCGAGCTGGAGGAGGAAGAACGGGAGGGGGAGGCCATCAGCAGGGGAGGGTATAGGGAGGAGGCGGAGGGTGGCAACCTGAAGGAGGAGGGCGGAGGGGCGGAAGGGGGGGGGGAGGACTGATGAACGTCAAATTTGACTCTTTTAATAATGTGGAATTGTCACAGTATAGTAGGCAAATTTGGTTCAGCAAAAACCACAATATTCGAATATTGTGGAATATTTTTACTTGGTAATATTTTTACGAAGCATAGCGCCTGAAATTATATCTAGATTACGATCCATCGACCGTTGACGTTGCCCCCATTCATCTAGTATGAGATGTGCCCTTTGACTCATGTCACTTGCATCTCATACATGGTTATCACTTCCATCTTTCTCTGTACAGGTCCGTTTGTCTATATCATTCATTCGTTCTCCCGTTATGTCTGCTACCCCGTTGTCATCTTATGATTTTGTTATACTTAGGATGCACTTTGTCCTAAGTATAGGGGGCGTACACACACTTTCGTATTTTTACTAATAATTATGGCTAAAAATTCATTAAAAACCTTAATAAAAAGATGTGACTATTCCTCAAATTCTTTTTGTATGTATTGATTAATAAATCATGTGAAAATATTTTTTGCAAATTATTTGAAAAATAGTTTGAAAATCTTTGTGAAAAATCTTTTGAAAACTATTTAGAAAACATTTTGTTACATGTTTTCAACCTTTGTAAAAATATTTTGATAGTAAACTTTATTTTCTTTGTGTGAAATAAAATGTTTGAAAAATGATTTGCAAATGGTTTGAAAAATGGTTGCAAAAATATTTCCAAAAATCTATCTATACTGTTTGAAAAACCTTTGCAAAATGATTTTCAAATGTGTGTACATGTTTGTAAAATATTTGTAAAAATTATTTTGGACTTTAGTTTTTCAAATTGTTTGAAAAATGATTTTCAAATAAGTTTGAGGAATACATACATCAAACCTAAAATTCATTATATATATACCTATAAAATTGATCACTTACCCTTGAAAATTCTTAAAATCCACTTCTTGTAAGTATGAGAAGCATTCCCGTGTAAATATTTGTACCTAGTTTTTATCCAAAATCTTTGTTTTCAAAACTCCCAAAAACATTTGCAAAATTAAAATACCAAAAACATTTGAAAAACCTTTTTGAAAAATACAAAAAATGCATATGCATCATTCATCTTTTCAAAAATCCATAAAAAGTTTAAAATCTTGAAAATTGTGTCACAAAAATATTCTCTGCATTTGCATAGCATTAGCATTTTTTGGATTGAGTTTGATAGTTGAACAAGTCTAAGTAAAATCCGGAGATTAGAGCTTGATTGGACCTTAAAATCTACCTATCAACAGGAACCTTATAGGAACTGGGTTTGAGGTACTTCAGGTCTAGTTGATTTGATTATTTGAGAATCATGAGACTTAGTTCAATGGATTCTTGACTGCCTAAGTAGAGTATTTCAGAGCACACGCACGACTCTTGTAGACAATGATCTAACTTGGACACCTGCACCTTTCACATGGCTCGACTCAATTGGAGTGGTGAGGGGGTTGGATTTGCCGGTATGAGATGCACACAAGTGGAAACATTTGTCCTCCTCTAGGGAGGGAAGTGCACCCCAACCCGTCCAGTGATGAGGAATTCTAAAGGCAGGAGAGTGTGGGTTGCAATTAAACTTCAAAAGAGGGATAGTCTACTGGCTCAAGAGGAAAAACTCCTTATATAAATGCTGTTGTATATAGTATTCCAAAAAAAATGGACAGGCCTGTACAAAAATAAAATGTCTGCCAAATTATGTGAATATGTTGTATAGAAAATAAGCAAGCTTGAGCGTTAAAGTCAAATATGTGAGAATGCAGCTGGATGACTTGACTGCACTGGTCTTGCATCCTAGTATAGGTAGCTACACTGGCTACCGTCCATTCTTCTCTTCACCCCCTCCTCTTGAGCTGGTTGCCACTTGAACTTAGAAGGGAATACCCTGCTCCTCGAGGAAGGAGTTATTGGATTGGGGAATTATTGGGTTGTCATACTGGAGAAGTCAGTTCCTTTGCCATTCTAGTTGGGGAGAGCCACAATTACTTACACTGTATGAGTCAGATTCATAGTCGTAATGGTTTGCGTATGAGCTGAGATAGAGGAGACTTGAACAAAGCTTTGGGATTCTCAAGGACTGTTGGATTTCAAATCCGGATCTCATTAAGGTTCCGACCGCACTAAAATTCCAAAGGTCCGACTTAAGCTCCAAACTTTGATTTTGTGAAGACAAGTTTGATAATTAAACTTCATCCATATTTCTTCTTTTTATTTTCTTTGTTTTCTTTTCTGCACTTATTGCATAAATGTTAGCTAGGGACTAGCAAAGGAAAAGTATAGGGGGATGATGAATCCACATTTTGTCATCTTTATTCTATCATTTTGGCCTCAAAAACCCTAGCAAATGCATGTAAATTCCCTTAATTCATGCATTTTAGCATTCATGCATGTGTGTGTAAATAGTGTGTAAAATACAGTTTTTCAAGCCAAAATAAAAGAATAAAGAAAAGAAAAGAAAAAGAATAAAATATTGTAAATATTTTATGACCCGAAACCCCGAGACCTAGGCATCTAGATGAATAGGTCGACAAGGAATAAAGTAGGGGGAGATAAGTGTCAGAATACAATAAAAATCCATTTTATTTCATTCATTCCTTATTCATTTTGGGACCTATTTTTGGTTCCACTTTTTATTCCTCAAATAAAGAAATTTTGTACATGAAAATTTTAGATAATTAAATATAGAAAAATACACAATGTACATATAAAAAGTTATGACCTGAATAAAATTCCAGAATCCCAACTTCCCAGACTTGTATCTCTCAAATAAAATCTCAAAATCTATCAAAATCACCTTTAATAGCATATAATTTTAAATAAGCTATTTAATGAAGGTGGTTTCGTATTTTGGGAGCTACGGTTTGAAAGTTAGGTTTTGGACCCCTATTGTATACTTGTAGATTGAAATAATTATTTTATTACTTATTCATTATTCTTACAATTTTATATTTTTATAATTATGTGAATATTATTTATAATATACGTGTACATTAAAATTAGAATAAAAACCTAAAGAAAATACAAAAATAAAATACCTGAATACAACACATAGGTCTAATACCTGTACATATACCTATATGATTACTATTTCTATTTTATTAAGTGTACAAAATGCTTTAGAAAAATAAAATAAAAATATATTTAAGCGTATAAAAATATTCTATAAATATATAAAATAATAAACCAAAATAAATAAATTAAATATAGAAAAGAAAAATAAAATATCAAAATATATAGATATTTATACGTATATAGGCCTAAAAAGGCAACTTGTATTTTTATACCTCATATAAATAATAAAAATCATATTAAATACTTCAAAAATTAACAAACATTTTTTTATTTTATAACCCAAAAATAATAAATTCATTTACTATTTTTAATTGATTTTTCTAAGATTTTTTTGCAGGGTTTTTCCTGGTTGGTCCACGTGGACCAACCAGGTGACAGTCAGCGTTGACCCCCGGTCAACTGGCTGTCCTTCCCCCTGTCCCTTTGTCAGAACTGCATTTTGACCCGTTTTCTCGATTTTTTCGAGGCTTGCTCTTGCATCATTTTGAGTTAGTGTCTTCTTGACTTTTGATCATCGATCAATGGGCATGCACGCCCATGTGTAATCTCGATCTTTGGATCGACGATGAATCCGCTATGCGTCGTTCTTCACAGCCATCCGTCAACCCTTTATATGGAACCCCTGACTTTCATTTAAAATTTGACCCTCTTGGACCGATTTCAGTCCCTCCTTTCATTTGCCCGTGCGAGAGAGTGTGACAGGCTTCCTCCCAGCACCTTTTGAGAGCCGCGACGTGGACCAGAGCGGTCTCCACCACCTCTGGCGAAGCTCGTCGTCGAGGTCCTCTCCCTCTGGCTCCTACCATCGAGGTATCCCCTTTTCCTTAGTTCCTTTTTGTAGTTTCTTAGTCCCCGTAGCTTTAGGAATAGAGTAGCGTAGTTAGAATCGACTGTTGATCATCCGTTCACCCTCCACGATCACCTCGCCGGAGCACACCTCCGGGCACCTCGAATCCGCGTCCACCTCCGCATATCTGCACCTCCACGGGACCCAGGCAGTTTGCTCTTTGCCCCTTCACCCCTTTTTGCATGTCAGAGCGCACTACAGAGGACTGATGAATCCACATTTCATCATCTTTATTCTATCATTTTGGCATCAAAAACCCTAGCAAATGCCTATAAATAGCATTAAATATAACATCTTAGCATTCATGCATGTGCATCCCATTAGTGTATAAAATATTGTATTTAAAGCCAAAATTATAGAATAAATAAAAGAAAAAAAGAATAAAATGACATGAAACCTCGAGACCTAGGCATCTTGATGAATAGGTCGACAAGGAATAAAGTAGGGGGAGATAAGGGTTAAATACCTATATTATTCTATTCATTCTTTATTCATTTTGGAATCTATTTTTTGGTTCCACTTTTTATATCTCAAATAAAGAAACTTTGTACATGAAAGTTGTGGATAATTTTATAAAGAAAAATACAAAATTGATTTCACTGAAAAATAATGTACAGATAAAAAGTTATGGCATGAATAAAAATCCAGAATCCCAACTTCCCAGACCCGTATCTCACAACTGAAAACTCCAAATGCATCAAACTCACCTTTAATTGTATATAGAATAAAATAAGCTATTTAATGGCGGTAGTTTGCATTTGGCGGAGCTACGGTTTGAAAGTTGAGTTTTGGACCCCCATTGTACAATTGTACAGATTAAAATATTCATTTTATATTTTATCCATTATTTTTATAATTTTATATTTTTTATAATCATGTAAATATTACTTATAATATATTTGTGTATTAAAATCAGCATAAAAATGCAAAGAGAATTCAAAATAGAAACATTTGTATATACAATACCTAGGTATTGGACCTATGTACATACCTATACATTACTTACTTGTATTTTATTAAATATACAAAATATATCAGAAAAATAAAACAAAAATATATTTGTGTATATAAAAGTATTTTATAATTTAATAAAATAAGAAATAATAAAAATAAAAATAAAAACACAGAATAAAAATAAAGGAATAAAATATATAGGTATTATACCTATATAGGGCTAAAAGTAAACTTATACAAATATACCTCATAAAATTAATTAAAAATCTTAATAAAATACTACATAAAATAACGAATATTTTTTATTTTATAATCATAATTTAATTCGGCCTTTTTCTATTTTTAAATGAATTAATAAAAGATTTAATCAAGGTTTTTCCTTGTTGGTCCACGTGGACCAACCAGGCGCAAGCCCTAGTTGACTCTGGTCAACTAGGTGTCCTAGACCCCTGTGGACTCTGACAACCTCGTTTTTGACCCGACTTTACAGATTTCTCGAGGCCAACTCTTTCACCTTTTTGTGTTGCAACCTTCTGCAGCATTGTTCCTCGATCATCCCTCTAGCTCGCCCATGAATAATCTTGGTCTTTGGATCCAAGATTTGTGAGATATTCGTTGATCTTTGAGCCCCTATCACCTCGGGTCAAACCCAATATAACGAGCCCCCAACTTTGAATTCGATTTCGAGTCCCTTCGGTCCACCCCTCTCCGCCTCTCTTGTGCTTTGAAGCTCCCTGGAGGTGACAGCTCCACCGCGGGCTCATCAGCCAAGGCGTACGAGGTTGAGGGCAGCTCCACCACCTCCCGCAACTCCGGCAGTTGAGGTACCTCCTCCCTCCGGTTCACACCGTCGAGGAAGCCATCTCCCCTCTTTATTTTTCGTTCTTTAGCTTCGCCTTAGTCGTAGGAACAAAAGCCCTCTAGAAATTTAGGAAACCATCGCTCGAATCGCCCAAATCCCTATCGTGGCCGGAGCGCACCTCCGGCCAATCACTGCCGCGTCGCTTTGTGCATCGATTCCGCCTCCCTAAGGTCCAGGCATTTTGCCCTGGACCTCCTAACTATTTTTGCAGGGTCAACATGCTTTGACTCGCGCCTGGAGGCTATTTTGGAGCCTCGCCGGAGCTCGCGAAGCCCCCCAGCTCCGTCGGCCGCCAGCGAGCGCCTCAGCCATCGCCGAGGTCTTTTGAAGCCTCCAGGAGGAATAGAAGACCCCCCGAAGTCTCCACGGCCATTTTGAAGCTCCATCGTCGTCGAAGGACGGAGATCTTGGATGGCGAAGTTCGCCCTCGCCGGCATTCTTCGCTGTTCTTGGTCCTTGTCTTCCGACCGTCGAATCGTGGAGGAGCCCCAGATCGCACAACCACCGTCAGATGGAGTAGCGCCAGCACCGTTCGATCATCGTCCAGGATCTAATCCCAGCTGTGCAACGCGAAGCGTCATCGACCGTTGGATTCACGCCACGTGTTTAAGTGAAGATCTGCAGCCGTTGGATCCGCGCGCCAGGGGTATTTTGCATCTCAACCCCTGCGCATTTTGTATTTACTTTTTAGTTCACAATTTTCGTCTGTAGTGTAAAAGTTTTGTAAAATTTGCAAATAGACACTCGCATTTATTTTATTTACACAAAGGTCCTCCGCCACGTCACCTCACGTGACCTGTTTACGTGAGGTGTGGGCATTTTGTATCGAGACCCTCGGCCTTTGGGATATTTTGCTTTAATACCAAAACTTGTAGTTCTAGTGTTATATTTTTGGAAATTTTGCATGTGAACCCCTAGCGTTTGTGAAATTACACTCCAGTCCCTCCCAAGCTCGTGCAAGTCACGCGCCCTGGTGGGCTTTTTGCACCGACACCCCTGCGGGTTTAGTAAATATTAAGTTTAATATTTTGTGGAAAATTACTTGGATGCCCCTGGACTTTTGGATATTTGCATATATACCCCTTTCAGACTGTGATATTCTTGTGTGCTTGCTTGATTTAATTAGGGCATCATTTTAATTCCAAAAATTCTCAAAAATTAAACTTAAGCTCTTGTGTGCTTGTAATTTAACGCCATATTTTTAGTTTTTGATTTCATTTCATTTTCATATTTATTAAAAATCAAAAACTCTCCATTTCAGCACTGTCTAGCTTAGTAAATACCAAAAAAATATTAAAATACCTTAAAAAATTCCCAAAAAAATTCCTTACTATCTATTTTAACCCATTTTAATGTCAATCCAAAAATCACTAAAAATTGCAAAAGAAAAACCTTAAAAATTCGAAAATACTTAAAAACTTCAAAAAAATCTAAAAAATTGTAGAAAACTCCAAAAATTGTAAACTCAAGTTTTGTAGTCTCCTGATTTTATTGTCTTTATTTGAAAAATTGTTTGGAAAAATTTTGTGGCTATCTGATATTTTTAATTCCCATTTCACCCCCAACCAGTAGATAGTTCACTGTTTTGCTTCATGTCAGTGTTTAAAAATACCAAAAATATTTTGAAAAATAAACAAAAATTACAAAAATAGTAAAAATCATAAAAATACCAAAAAGAATTTATTTCTGAATTTTTGGCTATTTTTGCATATTTTTATAAATATTTTGTTTTCCCTCCTATTACATTGTTTTTATATTCTAATCTTGAAAAAGAAAAAAAAGAATATAAAATATAAAATTTAAAAATCAGAAAATTAAAAATCAAAATACAAAATTAAAATTTAAATAAAAAAATTTAAAATTTTAAAAACCCACAAAAATATTTGGTTGCATAGTGTAGACAACACTCACATTCACTCACACACATTTGATTGTTCTACCCTGTTTGCTCCCTGAGTTTGAACTGTCTGCATACTTGTTCTATACATATTTTGGTGCCTATGGATAGAGAGACATGATGCCTATGCAGCCCATTCACTTTTGTGAGGGTTTTGATGCATGGGGGATTGATTTCATGGGCCCATTTCCTAAGATTCAGGGATTCGAGCATATTTTGCTCGCTGTGGATTACGTCAGTCGATGGGTTGAGGCCATCCCCGCTCGAGCCGTAGATGCTAAAACCGTGTGCAGATTCTCGAGGAAAAATATTATTTCACGGTTCGGGGTACCTAGAGTCTTGATTTCAGACGGGGGGTCTCATTTCATCAATGACAAGGTTAGGGCCCTTGCAGACGAGTTCGGCATTGTCCATCGGGTTGCCACACCGTATCACCCTCAGACTAATGGTCTTGTCGAAGTATCGAACCGGGAGATAAAAACTATCTTGCAGAAGGTTGTCCGCCCAGACCGAAAGGATTGGTCACAGCTTTTGGACTTGGTCTTGTGGGCATATCGGACTTCTTTCAAGAATCCATTGGGGACATCTCCCTTTCGACTCGTCTATGGCAAGCCGTGCCATTTGCCAGTGGAAATCAAGCACAAATCTTTTTGGGCAGTCACTGAGTTACTGTTAGATCCCGAGAGCATAGGAGAACAGAGAAGAGCAGAATTGGCAGCCCTGGAAGAACTGAGAGACACAGCCTTTTCTAATAGCCTACAATATAAAGAGAAAGTGAAGACATGGCACGATTCCCACATCAGCCATAAACAGTTTGAGCTTGATCAGAGAGTATGGTTGTTTGATTCCAGGCTAAAATTATTTCCAGGGAAATTACAGAGGAAGTGGAAAGGTCTGTATGTGGTTAGGAAGGTACATGACAATGGCAGCATGATCTGCCGACCATCATCTTCCGTGTCAATGGTCAACGCCTGAAGCTATATCTAGATCATGATCTGCCGACCATCGACGTTGCCCCCATTCTTCTGGTATGAGATGTGTTCTTTGACTCACATCATCTGCATCTCATATATGGTGATCACTTCCATCTTCAGCTGTACAGATCATTTGTCCATATCACTCTTTCATCTGTTGATTTATTTTCTTCTTTTCTTCTTTTCCTTTTCTATTTTCTTTATCTATCAAAAAGGTGTCGCCCCTTGTTATCAGTTGTCTGTACTTAGGACGTACTTTGTCCTAAGTATAGGGGGGTGTGCACCCCGAGTCTTCATTCTTTTCGATCCGCTCCATTGTCTCCTCTTCTTGTCTATACTTAGGGCTATTTTACCCTAAGTATAGGGGGACACAATCTGAGTACGATCTGTTCATTCCCACCCTTGACCCTCCCTGCGTTGTGTACAGTCTGCTATACTTAGGATTATTTGATCCTAAATATAGGGGGGACGGTCAACTTCTCATTGGTTCATTCATGTATTCCTTTATTCTTTAGACTTGCCTATACTTAGTACGAGTTATGTCTTCTCTTTTCTCTCCGATCTATGAGGACATAGCTCAAGCTAAGTATAGGGGGGTCGTATATACTGCATATATACTTTAGCCATAACTCGTACTTTCATGACTAATCATTCTCTAAAATTCATTAAAATCCTTAATAAAAAGGTGTTTTGTTCCTCAAATTCTTTTTGTATATATTGATTAATAAATCAGGTGAAAATGTTTTTTGTAAAATGTTTGAAAAATAGTTTGAAAATCATTGTGAACATTTATTGAAAACTATTTTGAAAATATTTTGTTACATGTTTTCAGCCTGTGGAAAAATGTGCGTTTTGCAAAATTTATTTTCTTTGTGTGAAATAAAAATGTTTGAAAAATGATTTGCAAATGGTTTGAAAAATGGTTGCAAAAATATTTTGAAAAATCTATCTATACTGTTTTGAAAGCCTTTGCAAAATGATTTTCAAATGTGTGTACATGTTTGTAAAAATGTTTGTAAAAATTATTGTGGACTATAGTTTTCAAAATTGTTTGAAAAACCCGTGTCAATTAAGTTTGAGGAATATATGAACATCTCTCCAAAATCCACTATGTACTTATAAAATTGAGCACTTACCCTGTAAATTCTTAACATCCACTTCTTGTAGATATAAGAAGCACTCCCGTGTACATAGTTTTCACCTAACTTTTAGCCAAAAACTTTTTGTTTTCAAAAAAAATCCCAAAAACATCTGCAAAAATTAAAATCCAAAAACATTTGAAAAATCTTTTTGAAAAAGACAAAAAAATGCATATGCATCATCATCGTCTTTTCGAAAATCCATAAAAAGTTCAAAATATTTGAAAATTGCATCACAAAAATATTTTCTGCATCGCATTGCATATCATGAGCATTTTTCAGATTGAGTTTGAGAGTTGAACAAGTCCAAGTAAAATCCGGAGATTGGAGCTTGATTGGACCTTAAAATCTACCTAATAACAGGAACCTTATAGGAACTGGGTTTGAGGTACTTCAGGTCTAGTTGACTTAATTCTTTGAGGATCACGAGACTTGGTTCAATGGATTCTTGACTGCCTAAGTAGAGTATTTCGGAGCACACGCATGACTCTTGTTGATAATGACCTAACTTGAACACCTGCACCTTTCACATGGCTCAACTCAGTTGGAGTGGTGAGGGGATTGGATTTGCCGGTATGAGACACACACAAGTGGAAACATTTGTCCTCCTCTAGAGAGGGAAGTGCACCCCAACCCATCCAATGATTAGGAAGTCTAAAGACAGGAGGTTGTGGGTTGCGATAAAGCTTCAAAAGAGGGATAGTCTACTGGCTCAAGAGGAAAAACTCCTTATGTAAATGCTGTTGTATATAGTATTCAAAAAAAATATTCAGGCATGTACAAAAATAAAAAGCCTGCAAAGTATGTACAAATGTTCTAAAGTCAATAAGCAAGCTTGAGTCCCAAAGTCAAATATGTGAGCCTACAGCAGGATGACTTGACTACACTGGTCTTGCATCCCATGATAGGTAGCTACACTGGCTACCGTCCATTCTTCTCTTCACCCCCTCCTCTTGAGCTGGTTGCCACTTGAACTTAGAAGGGAATACCCCGCTCCTCGAGGATGGAGTTATTGGATTGGGGAATCATTGGGTTGTCGTACTGGAGAAGTCAGTTTCTTTGCCATTCTAGTTGGGGAGAGCCACCATCACTTACACTATATGAGTCAGATTCATAGTCATAAGGGTTTGCATATGAATTGAGATATTTCTGACCTGGCTATTGAGGAGACTTGGACAGAGTTTTGGGATTCTCAGGGACTGTTGGATTTCAAATTCGGTTCTCACTAAGGTTCCGCCCACACTAAAATTCCAAAGATCCAACTTAAGCTCCAAACTTTGATTTTGTGAAGACGAGTTTGATAATCAAATAAAATCCAAATTTCTTCTTTTTCTTTTCTTTCTTTTTCTTTTTGCACTTATTGCATAAGTGTTTGCTAGGGACTAGCAAAGGTAAAGTATAGGGGGATGATGAATCCACATTTCATCATCTTTATTCTATCATTTTGGCATCAAAAACCCTAGCAAATGCCTATAAATAGCATTAAATATAACATCTTAGCATTCATGCATGTGTATCCCATTAGTGTATAAAATATTGTAATTAAAGCCAAAATTATAGAATAAATAAAAGAAAAGAAAAAGAATAAAATAAATATTTTATGACCCGAAACCCCGAGACCTAGGCATCTTGATGAATAGGTCGACAAGGAATAAAGTAGGGGGAGATAAGGGTTAAATACCTATATTATTCTATTCATTCTTTATTCATTTTGGTACCTATTTTTTGGTTCCACTTTTTATATCTCAAATTAAAAGACTTTGTACATGAAAGTTGTGGATAATTTTATAAAGAAAAATACAAAATTGATTTCACTTATAAATAATGTACAGATAAAAAGTTATGATCTGAATAAAAATCCAGAATCCCAACTTCCCAGACCCGTATCTCACAACTGAAAACTCCAAATGCATCAAACTCACCTTTAATTGTATATAGAATAAAATAAGCTATTTAATGGCGGTGGTTTCGCATTTGGCGGAGCTACGATTTGAAAGTTGAGTTTTGGACCCCCATTGTACAACTGTACAGATTAAAATATTCATTTTATATTTTATCCATTATTTTTATAATTTTATATTTTTTATAATTATGTAAATATTACTTATAATATATTTGTGCATTAAAATCAGAATAAAAATGCAAAGAGAATTCAAAATAGAAATATTTGTATATACAATACCTAGGTATTGGACCTATGTACATACCTATACATTACTTGTATTTTATTGAATATACAAAATGTATCAGAAAAATAAAACAAAAATATATTTGTGTATATAAAAGTATTTTATAATTTTATAAAATAAGAAATAAAAATAATAAAAATAAAATACACAGAATAAAAATAAAGGAATAAAATATATAGGTATTATACATATATAGGGATAAAAGTAAACTTACAAAAATATACCTCATAAAATTAATTAAAAATCATAATAAAATACTACATAAAATAATAAATATTTTTTATTTTATAATCATAATTTAATTCGGCCTTTTTCTATTTTTAAATGAATTAATAAAAGATTTAATTAGGGTTTTCCTGGATGGTCCACGTGGACCAACCAGGCGAAAGCCCTAGTTGACTCTGGTCAACTAGGTGTCCTAGACCCCTGTGGACTCTGACAACCTCGTTTTTGACCCGACTTCATGGATTTCTCGAGGCCAACTCTTTCACCTTTTTGTGTTGCAACCTTCTGCAACATTGTTCCTCGATCATCCCTCTAGCTCGCCCATGAATAATCTTGGTCTTTGGATCCAAGATTTGTGAGATATTCGTTGATCTTTGAGCCCCTGTCACCTCGGGTCAAACCCAATATAACGAGCCCCCAACTTTGAATTCGATTTCGAGTCCCTTCGGTCCACCCCTCTCCGCCTTTCTTGTGCTTTGAAGCTCCCTGGAGGTGACAGCTCCACCGCGGGCTCATCAGCCAAGGCGTACGAGGTCGAGGGCAACTCCACCACCTCCCGCAACTCCGGCGGTTGAGGTACCTCCTCCCTCCGGTTCACACCGTCGAGGAAGCCATCTCCCCTCTTTATTTTTCGCTCTTTAGCTTCACCTTAGTCGTAGGAACAAAAGCCCTCTAGAAATTTAGGAAACCATCGCTCGAATCGCCCAAAACCCTATCGTGGTCGGAGCGCACCTCCGGCCAATCACCGCCGCGTTGCTTTGTGCATCGATTCTGCCTCCCTAAGGTCCAGGCATTTTGCCCTGGACCTCCTAACTATTTTTGCAGGGTCAACGTGCTTTGACTCGCGCCTGTAGGCTATTTTGGAGCCTCGCTGGAGCTCGCGAAGCCCCCCAGCTCCGCCGGCCGCCAGCGAGTGCCTCGGTCGTCGCCGAGGTCTTTTGAAGCCTCCAGGAGGAAGAGAAGATCCCCCGGAGTCTCCACGACCATTTTGAAGCTCCATCGTCGCCAGAGGACAGAGATCTTGGACAGCGAAGTTCGCCCTCGCCGGCGTTCTTCGCTGTTCTTGGTCCTCGTCTCCCAACCGTCGGATCGTGGAGGAGCCCCAGATTGCACAGCCACCGTCGAATGGAGTAGCGCCAGCACCGTTCGATCATCGTCCAGGATCTAATCCCAGCCGTGCAACGCGAAGCGTCATCGACCGTTGGATTCACGCCACGTGTTTAAGTGAAGATCTGCAGCCGTTGGATCCGCGCGCTCGGGGTATTTTGCATCTCAACCCCTGCGCATTTTGTATTTACTTTTTAGTCCACAACTTTCGTCTGTAGTGTAAAAGTTTTGTAAAATTTGCAAATAGACCCTCACATTTATTTTATTTACACAAAGGTCGTCCGCCACGTCACCTCACGTGACCTGTTCACGCGAGGTGTGGGCATTTTGTATCGAGACCCTCGACCTTTGGGATATTTCGCTTTAATACCAGAACTTGTAGTTCCATTGTTATATTTTTGGAAATTTTGCATGTGAAACCCCAACGTTTGTGAAATTACACTCCAGTCCCTCCCAAGCGCGTGCAAGTCACCCCTACGGGCTTAGTAATTTGTATTTGGTCCATAAATTTAAATATTAAGTTTAATATTTTGTGGAAAATTGCTTGGATGCCCCTGGACTTTTGGATATTTGCATATATACCCCTGTCAGGCTGTGATATTCTTGTGTGCTTGCTTGATTTAATTAGGGCATCATTTTAATTCCAAAAATTCTCAAAAATTAAACTTAAGCTCCTGTGTGCTTGTACTTTAACGCCATATTTTTAGTTTTTGATTTTATTTCATTTTCATATTTATTAAAAATCAAAAACTCTCCATTTCAGCACTGTCTAGCTTAGTAAATACCAAAAAAATATTAAAATACCTTAAAAAAATTCCCAAAAAAATTCCTTACTGTCTATTTTAACCCATTTTAGTGTCAGTCCAAAAATCACTAAAAATTGCAAAAGAAAAACCTTAAAAATTCGAAAATACTTTAAAACTTCAAAAAATTCTAAAAAATTGTAGAAAACTCCAAAAATTGTGAACTCAAGTTCTATAGTCTCCTGATTTTATTGTCTTTATTTGAAAATTTGTTTGGAAAAATTTTGTGGCTATCTGATATTTTTAATTCCCATTTTACCCCCAGCCAGTAGATAGTTCACTGTTTTGCTTCATTTCAGTGTTTAAAAATACCAAAAATATTTTGAAAAATATCCAAAAATTACAAAAATAGTAAAAACTCATAAAAATACCAAAAAGAATTTATTTCTGAATTTTTGGCTATTTTTGCATATTTTTATAAATATTTTGTTTTCCCTCCTATTACATTGTTTTTATATTCCAATCTTGAAAAAGAAAAAAAAGAATATAAAATATAAAATTTAAAAATCAGAAAATTAAAAATCAAAATACAAAATTAAAAATTAAATAAAAAAATTAAAATTTTAAAAACCCACAAAAATATTTGGTTGCATAGTGTAGACAACACTCACATTCACTCACACACATTTGATTGTTCTACCCTGTTTGCTCCCTGAGTTCGAACTGTCTGCATACTTGTTCTATACATATTTTGGTGCAGAGTTAAAAATAAATTTTAACTCCACATTTATTTCTAATTATTTGATCTATAGTGTGGGTTAATTGTTGATTTAATTGAGATTTTGTGTGGTCAACACACCGACTGAGTTCCCGCTTTGTGTGGAACTTACGACCACCAAATTTTGGCCAAATCAAGGACCTAGGGCTCATTTTGAGCCTCGCCGGAGACACGAGGAGCCCGCCAGCTCACCGAGCCTTCCCGTGAGCTCCTCCGACCACCGCCAGAGTGTTTTGGAGCTGCCGGGAGTTAGAGGGAGACCCCAGGAGCCTGCCGGCCACCTTTGAGCCTCGAAGACCGTCAGAGGACGGAGATCGAGCTCGGGGAAGCTCACCTCGCCGGCGTTGCTTCCCAGTTCTTCCTCGCCCTCAAGCGTCGTTGGATCATGCCGGAGCTCTAGGTCGCGTCCCAGCCATCCGATCCTCGCACGTCCCAGTCGTCCAATCATCCTTGGAGAGCTGATCTGGACTGATCATCGCCGAATCGTCATCGTGCGTTGTGCGCGCGCCACGTGGATAAGTGAACGGCTCCCAGTCGTCCGATCGCGTACGAGTTTATTAGTAGTTGGTATTTTGCACTCAAGCCCCCGTCTATTTTTTGTATTTATTTATCAGTATTAAATCTTTTGTTTACAGTTTAAAAGTTTTGTAATATTTGCATTTAGACCCCCGTACTTTCCATATTTGTATTTAGGTCCTCGTCTATGTCACCTCATGTGACTCGTGCACGTGGGGTGGTGGACATTTTGCAAGGATCCCCCTACGGGTTCTCTTATTTCATTTTAGTCCAGGTACTTATTTATTAAGTGTAATATTTTTGGAAAAACTGCAAACACGCCCACATGTTCTTGTTATTTACATTTAGGTCCTCCCCAGGCACGTGCAGGCCACATGCGGGGCTGGGACTTTTGCACTTGTGCCCCTGCGGGTTTTGTAATTTGCATTTGGTCCTAGAACTTTGTTACTTAGTTATATATTTTGTGGAAAATTGCACATTGGCCCCTGAGGTTCTGGATATTTACATGTCTCTATTTATTGTCTCCATTTATTTCATGCATCTATAAAATCCTAAAAATCACCAAAAAATTAACTTAAGCTCATGTTTATCTACTGTTTCAGTTATATTTTTAGTTTGCATTTTTATTGCATTTTCATATTTATAAAAATTCAAAAACATGCATTTTTGCAACTGTTTACATTAAAAAATACCAAAAAAAATTAGACTCCTTGAAAAATTCTAAAAAAATCACCTTTCATGTATTTCTATGTGTTTTAACTTCAGTACAAAAATCACTAAAAAAATTCAAAAGAAAACTCTAAAAATTTGAACACCCCTAAAAACTTCATAAAAATCTTTAAAAATTCTAAAAAAATCCTAAAAATATAATTTTAGTCTCTGAATTTTCTATGATTTATTATATTTCATTTAAAATTAGTTTGAGTCTTTTTGAACTTTGTTTAATATTTTTCATCCTCATTTTAATCTCAGCCTTTTATTTTCTTCACTGCTTTCAGTATTTTTGCATTTAAAAATGCCAAAAATACTAAAAAAATCTTGAAAAAACACAAAAACATTTTAAAATCATAAAAAGCCTAAAAATATAGTATTCCCTGATTTTTGCTTATTTTTACCTATTTTCTCTATACATTATAGGTCTCTTTCCTTTAGTGTATATATTCCTCATTATTAAAAAGAAATATATATATATATAATTCAAAAAGAAAATATAAAATCAGAAATTAAAAATCAAAATATAAAATTATAAAATCAAAAATTAAATAAAAAATTAAAAATTAAAAACCCACAAAAATGATCATATTTGTAGGCATTTGATCACATTCAGACTTGAGCACTTATTTTTAGATCTATCCTGCTTGTTCCATGTGTTCGACACTCTACTTGCTTGCACTATACACATTCATTGTAGAGTTATAATAAATTTTAACTCCACACTTTGATTTTCATTGCTTGATTTATCTATTGTGGGTTGATTGTTGATTTATACGGGTTTCGTGAGCGGTCGCTCAGCGACAGTGTAATCCTGCCTTGTGTGGACTATTTTGACCCTCGCTTGATCCGTGTAATCAAATGGCGTCGTTGTTAGGGAGCAACCGCGTATAGATCGACTTTTTGTTATGATTATTAGCCTACCATTTTCGCTTTGTTTATTTTTATTATTTTTGATACATATTTTGAGCTACCTAACCACCCTCTTTGTTGACTTTGTGTGAGGTACCGTGGATCGAGCGAGGCACGTTTCCTTAGACGCCTGTGCACCCACGTGAAGCCGGCTTCGGCCTGCTACCCCTGCTCGAGGAGGACTTAGAGATTTTGCAGAATAGCTCCATTTATTTTATTGCATATATTTGTGCAATTTTTTGTGAGAGAGAGACTCATAACTTGTAATATTCATGACATTCGGACACTTCGACACTTTACGAAGTCCAGTGCCTGAGGGATTGTTCCCTTGGGGGCCTCGTCTGCTTTCGCGGTTTTTCGTCGATTTTGTTTTCTTCGATTTTCTTTTATTTTGACTCACGGTGATTTTGGCCCCTAGACTTAGGATTTTATTGTGATTGTGACGTAATTAATTAGGACCCCACACCTAATATCTTGTCTATGCCTATAGATCGTTAAGTGGACCTAATTAATAACTCACAAAAGAAAAAGCTAATTTGGTCACCTGAGAGGTCACGTGCCGCTAGAGGTCGTATACAGCGCTGGCAGGATCCATTGTGGCGGACACCGATCGACATCAGAGACCGGACCCCGACCTCTCTTGTTGACCTTTTAGCTATTGTTCTTCTCGTGTAGAAATTCTGGTCTAAGGCTGATTTCTTCGTGCATCATATAGGCAGTTTGTTTCTTGTCTTTAATTTATGCGTGGATCACCCTGCATGTAGAGTGCTGGAGCAAGATACACATTTCTATCTCTGCATGCATCATTGTGTTTGATCGCGCATCCGCTTTTCCGACTTCCTCCCCCCATTTTATTGGACTTTAAATAACTCAGGAAACCAGAAAAATCGTTAGGCATTGTGTTTATTCAGAAAAAGACTAAAAAAAGTAATAACCATAAAATTGGGACTGCTACTGCAAACTTGACTTTAAAACTCACCTCACTCTCAAAAATTTTGTCTTGGGGAGAGTACCCCCCTCATTGATTGATTTATCTGCAACAAGAGAGTGACCCGCACACTAAGCTAGAGCCATACATGAACTCCTCTCAGACTACTGCTCTAGGGTTAGTCGTTCTCCAATGAGGATCTCTCCGGTAACCGGTAAAGCAGACCGTGACGTCCTTTGTAGAGTGGATTGATCGGGTAGCCGGTAAACGGTCCGCAATTCATACTGGCTGGAAAAGATCTAGCCTTAGTTCGGGACAATCTCCTAGGAGCATCAGGTTCCCAATAGCTCGCTTAATCGCTCTGATAGATTGATTGATCACCTAACTAAAATTGACAAGATAAATGACCGAACCTTCACGGTCATCAGCTCAGAGTTGTGTAGGGAATTGGGGGTTTGTTTTCACATCTTATTTGCATTCCAGATCTCATATGCCCTTTTCTAGATCAAAATGATGGGAAGGAGATCCCTTAGGCCATGTCTGGTGGCACCTCTATCGAGCACTCCTTCCTATTCATCTAGGTCAGCTTCGGGGAGTCCAGACCCACTCTCCAAGCCTGAGTTTACGTCCACCCTGTTCTCCCTCGACCACCCTTCTTCTTCTATCAGTCCAGTGGTGTCAGAGTTTAGTGCAACACACAGTTCAGAGCATTTGACGACACCCGAGATGGGTTCTTTTGCCTTTGCAGAGACCTAAGAAATGGCCGGTAGAGAGGAACACCCAGATGAGCAGGGACAACATCCATTCATATACGATCAAGCTGCCATCAACAATTCACGGTTAGCTTCCCTGGAGACCATGCAGAGACAGATCAGGGACCAGGGAGTCTTCATGGGTGATATCATGAGAGAGCTAGCGCAGATGTGAGAGGGAAGAGAAGACAAACATGAGGGCGGTGGAGACATACCCCAAGCAGAAGGCGGAGAAGGAGTAGATCCTCAGCAGGAGAGGCCTCCGTCGATGACCATGAGGCAGTTGCACAACCCAGCTGCAACCCTCACTCACCGATGGATCCAGCTTCCTCCCATTGTCGGGAACTTCGAGCTTTGCCCGCAGACCATTCAGTTGTTGCCCAAGTTTCATGGGATAGCCACCGAGGAGCCTCATCTCCATCTCCAGGAGTTTGAGATGATTTGCAGCACTGTTCATGACAGATTTGTGGACGAGGACACAATCAAAATGATTGCCTTCCCATTCTCCTTAGCTGACAGAGCAGCCTATTGGATGAAACACCTTGGGAGGTACGTCACATCCTAGGCACAGCTCTGGACCGAGTACTTGAACAAGTACTATCCACTCGGTCGGACCAACACAGCATGGACAATGATCAACAACTTCATGATGATCCCAAATGAGCAGTTCCATGAGGCTTGGGATCGATTTAGAGAGCTCATCGACCGGTGTCCACATCACAATATATCCAAGCCCAATCTTGTTCAGAGTTTCTTCTGTGGGCTGACACCGGAGCTACAGGGGCTTGTAAATGCCTCTTGTGGTGGATCTTATTTCTCCAAGGGAGAAGATGTGGTTGGGAGATCTATGAGGGAATGGCAGAGAACTCTACATTCATGGCCCAAGCCCGTGTCTACACAAAGCCGAAGATCCCACCATAGGCAGTTGGATATCAGAGGATTGCATGCATCGATGTCGGTACCCATACACCATCAGCAGCCGTAGCTCAGGCCGAATCCACCGCTACCGACATGGGGATCATCAGCGAGAAGTTGGACCGCATCGAGATACTTGAGAAGAAGCAAAGCCAAGGTCTTGTACAGATGGACCTTTTGACGAAGACCATGAGTGACCTGAAGACGCAAATCTTATGCATTCAGGAGTCACATACGTCCACTCAGCAACCTCCCAGGTCACGTGCTGATCTCATCAGTAGCAGCTCCACCCAGCCCTCTGTCACGTACCGTCAGGTTCACCACATCCAGGCAGAGCCGGTCCAGCAGCTACAGTACTACCCATTGCCTCCACCATCTCAGGACACTCAGATGGTGGTATACCATCCGGATCAGCTACTGGCAGTTCTTCCACCACCACCCGTTGAACATGAACCATTGATGGAAGTCAATGGCTTATGGTACGAACGGTACCCACAGCAGGTCGGGATTCGGCGTGATCACCCCGGATTCTGTTGGTCCACCGGAGGCACCTCATCCCAGCAGCAGTCTCCAGCTCTGGGCCCGCAGAACAACCAGCACCAGCAGCATCCCCATCATGCTCACCAGTAGTACCAGCAGGGTCCTCATCCTTTCTATCAGGGATAGCAGTAGAGGCAGCATCAACAGCCTTACCAGACATACTCCCAGCCTCCCCCTCACTACTCTCAGTAGCAACAGCCTCATTTCCAGTAGGGGAACACTTACGGTTCTCAGGCACCTGCCTTCGAGAACCCAGCTCTAGATGACCTTGCCCACTTGCTCTCCGAACAGCAGGCATCCTTCCGGCGGGAAATGTATGAGTTCCGGCAGGAGATGAGGGATATCATCAAGGGCAAGGCCGCCATACCAGCACAGATTGAGCCTAATACGAATAATTTGAAGAGGAAATCTGAGCGGGTATAGTTTACAGAGGATACCTCTCCTAGTGATTATTTGAGTGACATGTCTTCTTTTTGTGATGCTGATTTCATGACTACTAGGAGCGGTAGGATGCCAGCCGACGGTGCCTCATTTGAGAGACAACCACACGAGGAACCAGGAGTGCCAGATGAGGATAGAAGCGGTGATGATACCGCTGACGATGATGTTGATGACGGTGGTGCTGATGCCACCAAGGATGGAGATCCAGATGACGGTGCTGAGGCCACCATTTTATTTGATGCAGAGCCAGATAGTGGTGTTGATGTCGCGAAGTCAGATACCGTTGGTGGTACTGAGGCCACCACTTCTACTTTTGTTGAGCTCCCACCTGTTGTGTTGCCACCTTTTGTATCTCAGGACTGTAGTAACAAGAAAAAGACCAAAAATATGAATAAAGGAAAAATTTCTATATCCACTTCGAGTCCATATTTGTTGCATGATGATCATTGTATGGATTTCATTCCTTCACAGGCACATGAACCTCTTCCTAGTCCTCCATCTGAGGAGGCCCCTACCATCCCCTTCACTCAAGCACTCCGCTTGACAAAGGGGAATAAAAGAGAAAATCCAAAATAGATACACCAGTTAGAGTTCAAAAACCAGATGATTGATAGATTTCAGATTCAGCTGACTCTACAGGAGGCACTTGAGCATATCCCCCTCTTCCAAAAGAACCTGAGAGAGAAGACTACAGTCCACAGGAATAGGAGGAACCGTAGAGATGAGATCCATGTGCTCACCTGTTCCACATGCTTTGCCATTCAGAACTGACTGCCAGCCAAGAAACCTGATGCAGGAGCTCCCTATGTCAGATGCGAGATTCAGGAGCAGTGGTTCGATCGTACTCTATTAGACAGCGTCTCTTCTATCAACCTCCTTCTAGCAGCCTTACTTGACCGATTCGAGTTTGGCCCTCTCCATCGGAGCAAGACAATCCTTCAGTTTGCAGATAGGTTGATTAAGAGGCCGAAGGGGTTGTTGAGAGACGTGGTCGTTACCATTCAGGGCCTGAAATTCCCCATGGACTTTGTTGTATTAGACATGGAGATCCCTGAGTCGGTGACATATACCCCCATCATACTTGGACGCCCATTCTTGGCCACTGCCACGACGGTGATCGATCATGATAGTGGGAAGGTGTACTTTCGTGTAGAGGGCGGAAGTATACAAATAGAGACGATCGACGAGACCAGAGCGAGAAATTCAACATGCTTAGAGCAGGCCAGCGATACAGAGCAGATGACAGAGGCTGAGTGAGACGTCCACAAGGAGTGTGATTTTGTGATGACCGATGATGAAGTCATTTGGACAGATCCAGTAGCACAAGCCCTCGCCTTGCCCGTAGATTCAGCATACTTACAGCTTATGACAGTTGAGAGCTTGGAGAGCACACCCCTAGATGGGGACACATTTGAGGCTGACGGTTCTGGGATGAGTGGTGAAGCAGAATTTCATTCATGTTCTTCTAGTTTATATCCCTCAGATTCAGACATTGATTGGGATGACTTCGATGATTACTTACCATGTCTGTTCCTTCTGAGCCGACAACTAGGATAGAGAGCGAGCCAGTACAGTTCACAAAGATACCAGCAGGGTTCCCTTCGTCAGATTTTCATGCACAACGAGAATTCTCACATGCACACCTGGTAGCCTTCACACAGACATATCAGAAGCCAGATCTGCCACCTCCTAGTTGCCCGGAACTGAAGCCTTTGCCAGAGTCGCTGAAATATAGATTCCTTGTGGGTGAGCCAGATATGCATTCAGTCATGATCTCAGCAGATTTGACTGGAGAGCAAGAATCTCATTTGATGGAGGTTCTTGAAAGAAACCGCAAGGTGATATGATGGAGTATAGCTGATATCCAGGGGATTAGTCTGGATCTGTGCTCCCACCATATCTACCTCGAAGAGGACACTAAGCCATCACGTGAGTTCCAGTGACGACTGAACCCGAATCTTCGAGATGTGGTCATGAAGGAAATATCGAAATGGTGGAGCGCCGATTTTATCTACCCCATCTCCGACTCCAAGTGGGTCAGTCCATTACATGTGGTACCCAAGAGGACGGGTATCACTACAGTTGTGAGTGAGTCTGGAGAGGAGATAGCTACTCGGGTACCCACTTCTTACAGGGTCTGTGTGGACTATAGACGATGGAATGAGGCCACCAAGAAGGATCATTTCCCACTGCCATTCATTGATCAGATTATCGAGAGGCTAGCTGGGAAGAGTCACTATTGTTTTCTTGATGGGTACTCTGGCTATAACCAAGTGGTCATTGCGCCCGAAGACCAGGACAAAACGACATTCACCTATCCGTTTGGGACTTATGCTTTCAGACGGATGCCCTTTGGTTTGTGTAACGCCCCGACGACATTCCAAAGGTGCATGTTGTCCATTTTCTCGGACATGGTGGGTGACTGTTTAGAGGCCTTCATGGATGAATTCTCGGTCTATGGCGATGGGTTCGATGCTTGTCTTGACTGCTTAGACCGTGTGCTTCAGCACTGCATAAAGGTCAAGCTTGTCTTGTCTTGGGAGAAGAGTCACTTCATGGTGACTCAAGGGATGGTCCTTGGTCATATCATCTCCAACAAGGCATGGAGGTTGATCCGTCCAAGGTGGATATCATTAGGAAACTCAATCCACCGTCCAATCTGCGTCAATTGCGGTCTTTTCTAGGGCATGTCGGTTTCTACCGACGGTTCATTCAGGATTTCAGTCGAATTGCCCGACTGCTCAATGATCTGCTGACGAAAGACACCGAGTTCATTGTAGATGATAAGTATCTTGCATCCTTCGAGACTCTCAAGAATATGGTTGTCACGGCTCCTATCCTTCAGCCACCTGATTGGTCTCTCCCATTTGAGATCATGACGGATGCTTCTTATTTTGCCGTAGGGGTTGTGCTTGGACAAAGGAGGGATGGATTGTCGTATGCCATTCACTATGCTAGCCGGACTTTAGATGCCGCTCAGCGGAATTACACCGTGACTGAGAAGGAGATGCTAGCCGTAATCTTTGCTTTGGATAAGTACCGATTATATATTCTCGGGTCTAGAGTGACTATATTTACAGATAACACTTCCATCAGGTACCTCATGGCCAAGAAGGATGCTAAAGCTCGCCTTACCATATGGATCCTTCTGCTCCAGGAGTTTGACATTGAGATTAAGGATAAACCTGGAGTTAAGAATGTGGTGGCAGACCACCTCTCCCGCTTAGAGAACCTTGAGGAATCTGAGCCCAGCGCACCTATCACAGAGACATTTCCAGATGAGGTGATCCTGACGATCACCTCGCTCCCATGGTACGATGATATTGTGAACTATCTTGTTGCCAAGACGGTTCCACAAGGTTGGCCCGGGCAGAAACTTGAGACCTTCCTTGCGAAAGCCAAGTCTTACCATTGAGAGGATCCCATCCTTTATCATGAAGAAGGGGATAACATCTGGAGGAGGTGCATTCCTCAAGAAGAGCAGCATAGCGTCCTCACCTACTGCCACAAGCTTGAGGCAGGAGGACATCATTCTGGGAGACGGACAATGCAGAAGGTGCTCCAATCCGACCTTTTGTGGCCTACTCTCTTCAACGATTCCGATGAATTCATGAAGAGATGTACTGACTGTCAGAAGATGGGTACTTGCGGACAGAGAGACATGATACCCATGCAGCCCATTCAATTTTGTGAGGTTTTTGACGCATGGGGGATTGATTTCATGGGCCCATTTCCTAAGAGTCAGGGGTTTGAGTACATTTTGCTTATTGTGGATTATGTGAGTCGTTGGGTTGAGGCCATCCCTGCCCGAGCCGCAGATGCTAAGACCGTGTGTTGTTTTTTTAGGAAAATATCATTTCACAGTTCGGGGTACCTAGAGTTCTGATTCAGACGGGGGGTCTCACTTTAGTAACGACAAGGTAAAAGCCCTTGCAGACGAGTTCAGCATTGACCATCATGTTGCCACTCCATATCACCCTCAGACTAATGGTCTTGCTGAAGTATCAAACAGGGAGATCAAGACTATTTTACAGAAGGTAGTCTGCCCAGACCGAAAGGATTGGTCACAACCTTTGGACTCGGTCTTGTGGGCCTATCGGACTTCCTTCAAGACTCCATTAGGGACATCTCCCTTTCGTCTCATCTATGGCAAGCCGTGCCTTTTACCAGTGGAAATCAAGCATAAGTCACTATGGGAAGTTACAGAGTTATTATTGGATCCCAAGAGTATAGGAGAACAGAGGAAAGCAGAGTTGGCAGCACTGGAGGAACTGAGAGATACAACCTTTTCTAGCAGCCTACAGTATAAGGAAAAAGTGAAGACATGGCACGATTCTCATATCAGCCATAAACAGTTTGAGCCCGATCAACGCGTATGGTTGTTTGATTCTAGGCTAACATTATTTCCAGGGAAATTACAGAGTAAGTGGAAAGGTCCTTATGTGGTCAGGAAGGTGCATGACAATGGCAGTATTGATATATCCGAGTTTTCATCTTCCTCTACCTTTCGGGTTAACGGTCAGCGCCTGAAATTATATCTAGATCATGATCCGTCGACCGTTGACGTTGCCCCCATTCATCTGGTATGAGATGTGCTCTTTGACTCATATCACTTACATCTCATACATGGTTATCACTTCCATATTTCTTTGTACAGATCAGTTTGTCTATATCATTCATTCGTTCTCTCGTTATGTCCGCTACCCCGTTGTCATCTTATGATTTTGCTATACTTAGGATGCACTTTGTCCTAAGTATAGAGGGGGAGCACACACTGAGTTGTGATCTGTTTATTCTCTTTTCTTCTTTTCTTCTTTTCCTTTTATATCCTCTTTATATATCAAAAAGGTGTCGCCCCTTGTAGACAGTCTTCTATACTTAGGGATATACTTTATCCTAAGTATAGGGGGGTGCACCCCGAGTTTCTTTCATTCTCAGATCCTCTCCATTGTCTCCTCTTCTTGCCTATACTTAGGGATATTTTACCCTAAGTATAGGGGGAGACAATCTGAGTACGATCTGTTCATTCCCACACTTGACCCTCCCTGCGTTGTGTACAGTCTGTTATACTTAGGATTATTTGATCCTAAGTATGGGGGGGGGGGGCGATCAACTTCATATTCGTTCATTCATCTCTTGTTCGTTTATTAGACTTGTCTATACTCAGTATGAGTTATGTCTTCTCTTTTCTCTCCAATCTATGAGGACATAGCTCAAGCTAAGTATAGGGGGGTCGTATATATTGTGTATATACTTTAGCCATAACTCGTACTTTCATATTTTTACTAATAATTATGGCTAAAAATTCATTAAAAACCTTAATAAAAAGATGTGACTATTCCTCAAATTCTTTTTGCATTTACTGATTAATAAATCAAGTGAAAATATTTATTGCATAATATTTGAAAAATAGTTTGAAAATCTTTGTGAAAAATCTTTTGAAAACTATTTGGAAATGTTTTGTTACATGTTTTCAACCTTTGTAAAAATATTTTGATTGTACTTTATTTTCTTTGTGTGAAATAAAATGTTTGAAAAATGATTTGCAAATGGTTTGAAAAATGGTTGCAAAACTATTTTCAAAAATCTATCTATATTGTTTGAAAAACCTTTGCAAAATGATTTTCAAATATGTGTACAAGTTTGTAAAATGTTTGTAAAAATTATTTTGGACTATAGTTTTCAAATTGTTTGAAAAATGTTTTTCAAATAAGTTTGAGGAATATATACATCACACCTAAAATTCATTATATATATATACCTATAAAATTGATCACTTACCCTTGAAAATTCTTAAAATCTACTTCTTGTAAGTATGAGAAGCATTCCCGTGTAAATATTTGTACCTAATTTTTATCCAAAATCTTTGTTTTCAAAACTCCCAAAAACATTTGCAAAATTAAAATACCAAAAACATTTGAAACCCCTTTTTGAAAAATACAAAAAAAATGCATATGCATCAGCATCTTTTCAAAAATCCATAAAAAGTTCAAAATCTTGAAAATTGCATCACAAAAATATTCTCTGCATTTGCATAGCATTAGCATTTTTTGGATTGAGTTTGATACTTGAACAAGTCTAAGTAAAATCCGGATATTGGAGCTTGATTGGACCTTAAAATCTACCTAATAAGAAGAACCTTATAGGAACTGGGTTTGAGGTACTTCAGGTCTAGTTGACTTAATTCTTTGAGGATCATGAGACTTAGTTCAATAGATTCTTGACTGCATAAGTAGAGTATTTCGGAGCACACGCACGACTCTTGTTGATAATGACCTAACTTGGACACCTGCACCTTTCACATGGCTCGACTCAGTTTGAGGGGGTTGGATTTGCCGGTATGAGTTGCACACAAGTGGAAACATTTGTCCTCCTCTAGGGAGGGAAGTGCCCCCCAACCCATCCAGTGATGAGGAATTCTAAAGACAGGAGAGTGTGGGTTTCAATAAAGCTTCAAAAGAGGGATAGTCTACTGGCTCAAGAGGAAAAACTCCTTATGTAAATGCTGTTGTATATAGTATTCCAAAAAATTTGGACAGGCCTGTACAAAAATAAAATGCCTGCAAAAGTATGTGAATATGTTGTATAGCAAATAAGAAAGCTTGAGCATCAAAGTCAAATATGTGAGCCTGCAGCTGGATGACTTGACTACACTGGTCTTGCATCCTAGGATAGGTAGGTACACTGGCTACCGTCCATTCTTCTCTTCACTCCCTCCTCTTGAGCTGGTTGCCACTTGAACTTAGAAGGGAATACCCCGCTCCTCGAGGAAGGAGTTATTGGATTGGGGAATCATTGGGTTGTCAAACTGAAGAAGTCAGTTCCTTTGCCATTCTAGTTGGGGAGAGCCACAATCACTTACACTGTATGAGTCAGATTCATAGTCGTAAGGGTTTGCGTATGAGCTGAGATATTTCTAATCTGGCTATTGAGGAGACTTGAATAGAGTTTTGGGATTCTCAGGGACTGTTGGATTTCAAATCCGGATCTCATTAAGGTTCCGACCGCACTAAAATTCTAAATGTCCGACTTAAGCTCCAAACTTTGATTTTGTGAAGACAAGTTTGATAATTAAACTTCATCCATCTTTCTTCTTTTTCTTTTCTTTGTTTTCTTTTCTGTACTTATTGCATAAGTGTTTGCTAGGGACTCGCAAAGGCAAAGTATAGGGGGATGATGAATCCACATTTCATCATCTTTATTATGTCATTTTGGCCACAAAAACGCTAGCAAATGCATGTAAATTCCCTTAATTCATGCATTTTAGCATTCATGCATGTGTGTATAAATAGTGTGTAAAATACAGCTTTTCAAGCCAAAATAAAAGAATAAAGAGAAAAAGAAAAAGAATAAAATATTGTAAATATTTTATGACCCGAAACCCCGAGACCTAGGCATCTAGATGAATAGGTCGACAAGGAATAAAGTAGGGGGAGATAAGGGTCAGAATACAATAAAAATCTCTTTTATTTCATTCATTCCTTATTCATTTTGGGACCTATTTTTGGTTCCACTTTTTATACCTCAAATAAAGAAACTTTGTACATGAAAATTGTATATAACTAAATATAGAAATTTACAAAATTGATTTCACTCAAAAATAATGTACAGATACAAAGTTATGACCTGAATAAAATTCCAGAATCCCAACTTCCCAGACCTGTATCTCTCAAATAAAAACTCGAAATATATCAAAATCACCTTTAATTGTATATAATTTTAAATAAGCTATTTAATGAAGGTGGTTTCGTATTTTGCGGAGCTATGGTTTGAAAGTTAGGTTTTGGACCCCTATTGTATACATGTACAGATTAAAACAATCATTTTATTAGTTATTCATTATTCTTACAATTTTATATTTTTATAATTTTGTGAATATTATTTATAATATGCGTGTACATAAAAATCAGAATAAAAACCTAAAGAAAATACAAAAATAAAATACCTGAATACAACACATAGATCTAATACCTGTACATATAACTATATGATTACTATTTCTATTTTATTAAGTGTACAAAATGCTTTAGAAAAATAAAATAAAAATATATTAAGAGTATAAAAATATTCTATAAATATATAAAATAATAAACCAAAATAAATAAATTAAATACACAAAAGAAAAATAAAATATTAAAATATATAGATTTGTATACCTATATAGGCCTAAAAAGGCAACTTGTATTTTTATATCTCATAAAATAATTAAAAATCATATTAAAATACTTCCGAAAATAACAAACATTTTTTATTCTATAACCCAAAAATGATAAATTCATTTACTTTTTTTAATTGAATTTTCTAGGATTTTTTGCAGGATTTTTTGCAGGGTTTTTTGGACCAACCAGGTAACAGTCAGCGTTGACCCCCGGTCAACTGGCTATCCTTCCCCCTGTCGCTTTATCAGAACTGCATTTGACCCATTTTCTCGATTTTTTTGAGGCTTGCTCTTGCATCATTTTGAGTTAGTGTCTTCTTGACTTTTGATCATCGATCAATGGGCATGCACGCCCATGTGTAACCTCGATCTTTGGATCGACGATGAATCCGCTATGCCTCGTTCTTCACAGCTATCCGTCAACCCTTTATATGGAATCCCCGACTTTCATTTAAAATTTGAACCCTCTTGGACCGATTTCAGCCCCCCCTTTCGTGTGCCCGTGCGAGAGAGTGTGGCAGGCTTCCTCCCAACACCTTTTACGAGCCGCGGCGTGGACCAGAGCGGTCTCCACCACCTCCGGCGGAGCTCGCCGTCGAGGTCCTCTCCCTCTGGCTCCTGCCATTGAGGTATCCCCTTTTTCCTTAGTTCTTTTTGTAGTTTCTTAGTCCCCGTATCTTTAGGAATAGAGTAGCGTAGTTAGAATCGACTGTCGATCATCCGTTCACCCTCCACGATCACCTCGCCGGAGCGTATCTCCGATCACCTTGAATCTGCATCCACCTCCGCACATCCGCACATCCACGGGGCTCAGACAGTTTACCATTGGCCCCTTCACCCCTTTTTGCAGGTCAGAGCGCACTACAGAGGACTTGGGGCTCATTTTGAGCCTTGCCGGAGACACGAGGAGCCCGCCAGCTCCGCTGAGCCTTCCCCGCGAGCTCTAGCCACCGTCGGAGTGTTTTGGAGCCGCCAGGAGCTAGAGGGAGACCCCAGGAGCCCGTCGGCAACTTTTGAGCCTCGAATACCATCGGAGGACGAAGATCGAGCTCGGGGAAGCTCGCCTCACCGGCGTTGCTTCCCAGTTCTTCCCCCGCCCACAAGCATCGTTGGATCACGCCGGAGCTCCAGGTCGCGTCCCAGCCATCCGATCCTCATACGTCCCAGCCGTCCGATCATCCTTGGAGATCTGATCTGGGCTGATCATCGCCGAACCGTCATCGTGCGTTGTGTGCGCGCCACGTGGATAAGTGAACGGCTCCCAATCGTCCGATCGCGCACGAGTTTATTAGCCGTGGGTATTTTGCACTCAAGCCCCCGCCTATTTTTGTATTTATTTATTAGTATTAAATCTTTCATTTGCAATTTAAAAGATTTGTATTATTGCATTTAGACCCTCGTACTTTCCATATTTGCATTTAGGTCCTCGTCTAGGTCACCTCACGTGACTCGTGCACGTGGGGTGGTGGACATTTTGCAAGGACCCCCTATAGGATCTCTTATTTCGTTTTAGACTAGGAACTTATTTATAAGTGTAATATTTTTGGAAAAATTGCAAGTACACCCACATGTTCTTGTTATTTACATTTAGGTCCTCCCCAAGCACGTGTATACCACGTACAGGGCTGGGACTTCTGCATTTGTGCCCTTGCAGGTTTTGTAATTTGCATTTGGTCCTAGAACTTTGTTAATTAGTTATATATTTTGTGAAAAAATTGTGCATTGGCCCATGAGGTTCTAGATATTGACATTTATACCCCATACTAGTGTTGATTTTCCTATTTATTGATTTTTCTATTTATTGTCTCTATTTATTTCATGCATCTATAAAATCCTAAAAATCGCCAAAAAATTAACTTAAGCTCCTTTTCATCTACTCTTTCACGCTATATTTTTAGTTTGCATTTTAATTGCATTTTCATATTTAAAAAAATTCAAAAACATGCATTTTTGCTACTGTTTGCATTAGAAGATACTAAAAAATATTAAAATCCCTTGAAAAATTCTAAAAAATCACCTTTCGTGTGTTTCTGTGTGTTTTAACTTCAATACAAAAATCAATAAAAAAATCAAAAGAAACCCCTAAAAATTTTATAAAAACCTTTAAAATTCCAGAAAAATCCTAAAAATATAATTTTGGTCTTTGAATTTTCTTTGATTTATTATCTTTCATTTAAAATTAGTTTGAGTCTTTTTGAACTCTGCTTAATATTTTTCATCCTCATTTTAATCTCAGCCTTTTATTTTCTTCACTGTTTTAGTATTTTTGTGTTTAAAAATACCAAACATATTAGGAAAAATCTTGAAAAATCACAAAAACATTTGAAAAACTAAAAAGCCTAAAAATATGTTATTCCCTAATTTTTGCTTATTTTTACCTATTTTTCTCTATATATTATAGGTCTCTTTCCTTTATTGTATATATTCCTCATTATTGAAAAAGAAAAACATATATATATAATAAAATATATATTACAAAAAGAAAATATAAAATCAGAAATTAAAAATCAAAATATAAAATTATAAAATCAAAAATTAAATAAAAAAATAAAAATTAAAAACCCACAAAAATTAGCATATTTGTAGGCATTTGATCACATTCAGACTTGAGCACCTGTTTTTAGATCTATCCTGCTTGTTCCCTATGTTCGACACTCTACTTGCTTGCACTATACACATTCATTGTAGAGTTATAATAAATTTTAACTCTAGACTTTTATTTTCATTGCTTGATTTATCTATTGTGGGTTGATTATTGATTTATACGGGTTTCGTGAGCGGTCGCTCAGTGACACTGTAGTCCCGCCTTGTGTGAACTATTTTGACCCTCGCTTGATCCGTGTAATCAGGTGCCACGTGGCATACCCAGGGGTTTCCACGTGTCACACCAAAAAATTTCAAAATTAAGAAGGAAAGAAAAATAAAAAAGAAATAGAAGGAGATCTCGAATCAAAAAATTTCCTTCACAAAAGTTATTCATCTCGACGAGATCTACAAATTCATGTAAGATTTAGGAGCAAAAGAGGTCATCTGAACAAAGTGATATTTTTGGTGGTCTCTATGTGTATAGGAAACCAGCTTTTGAGGATTTTACAATTTTTTATGGTTTAAAAGAGGATAAAAAATCTAGAAAAAATATGGTAAAATAAGAAACACTTAATTACACATTCGTCTATTTTTTAGATTTACAATAAATAAAAAAAATAGGAAAATAAAATAGAAGTACAAAACACGAGATTTTTGTACAGATTCTCAGAGGACACTCGGACACAGTCAGTTTCTGTTAATACTGTGAGCCCGAGACGAACCATTCCTACAATAAATGTTATTGTAATAAATGATTTATCGATAAAAGGTATTGATTATGTTTCACTCCCTTTCTGAAATTGATTGAATGAATGCACTATAAGGTCCCTCTGTACATTAAGGGTTATGTACCATGGCCAACTTAATAATCATACAACTGTTGATTCATTGATTGAATCATAGAGGCTTATGCTTGGATGTATATCTAAGGAGTTAGATAGAAGACTCATCAAGCATCATCAAATGATTGTCAAGTGATGATCTTCAACCTGAGTAGGAGATGGCAATCCTTTCTCATTAGGCCGATATCTGATCGACCTCTTGATGCAGGTCCTCTGTATGGGAATAGTGATTCAGAGGTATCAGATTAGTTGAGTCAATGGGTTGGCTTAACGAGATCGAGATTACCAAAGACCTATGTTGAATACTGTTACGTCATAGGCAAACATCCTCTGACCAGAGATAGATGTATTGCTATATGTCTGAGTGTGTACATTTGTCAAACCAATAGGTTGACGACCTAACCAAGGTCTATACACCGGCGAGCTGGTATGCATGTAAGGACATATGAGTAATACGATCTCTCAAAGGGATCATACAGGTTCACTTGTGAACCGGGAGACATGAGCTCACTCATGAGGTATTGGGACTGATCAAATTTCATGCATGGTCGTCATGCTTTGGAAGCATGACATGAATTTGAAGGTAAGATATATGCTTTGTGAAAGCATATGATCTGTACCAAATCCCAAGGACCAAGATTGAGAAACTTAGTGATCAAACCATGAAGATGACAGTGTAAAAGTGATCTATATCTTCAGATGATCATAGGTCTTCCAGTTTGCAGGATGTATAGGTATTGGGAATACCTGAGGGTGATTTGATCATAAACGATTGTATAACTATGACGCTTTCATTCCGAGGGAGTGATGAAGCAGGTCTGGATTTTAGTGACTCCTCTCAATAGAGAAGTGACCTAATCTTAGTCCATATGTTGGACATTGATCTGAATAAGATTCATATGCAATGAGAAGATTAGGTTTACGGCCTTGATTTAATCAAGCATCTGTGCGAGGTCCATGGGATCTGGATTTGAGATGTGATCTCAACATCCAAGTCGCTATATATGGAACAATACAATCGCCCTGTCCTTATCTCCAAGTATCTGAGGAGAAATAGCATTATTCTTGAAAGGGTTCAAGAATAATTCCATGAGATCTAAGCATCAAGAAATTGATAATTAAATGTGATTTAATTTTCTTGACGTATGTGGAAATTATCCAATACAATTAAATGTGATTTAATTATTATGGATAAGAATAATGTGGATAGCAATATCCAGTTATTTATAATATATTATAAATGTGATTTATAATGTATTAGAGAGAGATAATTATAATTTATATTTATTGATTAATTATTAACGTGCATTGGATACGCATTGTGTAATTAATTGAAAATGTAAATTATATTTTGTTTTGGGTTGTGAATGTGATTCACAAATTTCCAATGGCAAGATTGCAATATTCTCAAAATTAATTATGAATTTTTTGAAGAATAAATCACAACAAAAGTTGTTGGATTAAATAATGGAGAATTTCGTGGAGACATGCAATCTCATGAGATTTCATGAGATTGCCCCCACTTGGAAATAAGTGGACGGTTACCAAGTCCTACTTGGGATTGGTGGCCGTCCACTATATTCCAATGGGAGATGAGATCTCCATGGAATTTGTCTCCTTATTTGATTGGTTTAATTTTAGGATTGATGTATATTTGATTTGTCAAATATATTTGATCTAAGTTAAATCATAAGTTGTTGATTTTTACCAACAACAATCTTGACCATTGGATTAATAATAAATCAATCTCATCCATTGATTTTATGAGTACCATGGATTGAGATCCATGGATCCCAAAACCCTATAAATAGAGAGGCATACCATGCTCTCTAGGGTTAAGCTTTTGAAGCACATCTCTCTCTCTTTCTTCCTTCCCCACGTCAGCCCTCTCTCCCTCTCCTTGGTGGCCGTCCACCAAACCCTAGTGGGAGATAGCCGTCATCGCCTACGCCACCGCACCGCCGCTTAAGTGATACTCTTGTGAAGAAGACAATCGATCTCGTACGACAAGATCAGGAGTTCACCGTGCTTGGATCAACTTGTTGTATTGCGAGGATCACGTGACTCATCCCCGCGCTCGCAAGCTTCTTCTCCGACGATCGAACTTGAGACAGGAGGTCTTTTTTCGTAGAGACTCGATCAACCACGCTTCAAGAGGTATTCCTTCTAATTGTTGTGATTATAGATGAAACGATCTGAGAATCGTTCTTGGATCATGTGGTTTCATCGCATGAAAATTTTTTAAATTCCGTTGCACAGAACAACTAGTACGACTAGTCGTTCTTTGTCGTATTCGATACGACGATCACGCTTCTGTGATGCGCTTGAGGATTATTCCATATCCTTCAAGTGGTATCAGATCCAGGTTAAAGGTTTTGTATACGATCCGCAAACCTAGGACAACTTGGGTTCGTAGAGGTCGCGAAAGTTTTTATCGCATTTGATTTTTGCACTTCTGTTTAGTGAATGAATTCGGCCTTGTTTAATTGTTTAAATACGAATTAATCACTTGTATTTTGTTCCCCATTGAATAAGGAAACCATAGGATCTGAGTTTACATAATTTGGATTCCGTTTGCTCGAGATATGTTTGTTTTAATGAACATGTATGCACTGTTGCGGGTACTGCAAATCTTAACATGATTAATGGGTTAATTACTGCTGTGATCTGCCTCTAAATGCGTGAAATATCATTAGATTCTGTCCTAAATCAAACTAAAAATCTTTGAAAATTGATTTTGTCTAATTTGGATTTAAATTGATTGAGATATGTTAATTTTAGTAAGTAGGGGTCACTGCTGAAATTACAGTCCTAATCAAGAACCATTTGATTGTCAATTAGTGAAATTAATTGTTAATTTCATGAAATAATTATGGAAAATATTTGATAAATATTGGAAGATGATTATTTCCATAATTGACTTGGCCTCAACCAATAATTTGATTATATTTGATCTAGATCATAATTGGAAACACAATCATCAAACTCCTTGCTTGAATAGGATTGGAAATTTGTCTAGCAAATTTCCTTATAATCAAAAAAGTTTTGATTATTATTATATAGTATAATTTAGGTTGAAGAACCGATGATCATCTCAAGTACAAATTGAACTGTTTGGCATTATCCTTTCCCGAGGCAGATATGGTGTCTAGTCGGAGAGCATTGGGGTAGCAGGTTGCAACGTATGTGGTCCGTCCCACTCTCGTCGGTAATGGCCATGACAGCGCGTAGGGACTTGATAATGCCGAAGAAATCAAAATGTATTTTTAATTATTAAAATTCGAATTAATACGTACTTTGAGATAATACCATATATATATTCAAGTAAAACTATCAAGTTTGTTGATTGAATTGGATTGATAATTAATTTAATATGATTGAATTAGTTATGTCCAATTAAAACACTCTATTATGAATAGAGTTGTTGATTCCCATGGAAGAATTAATTATATGAATATGATTCATAATAATTAATTAAAATTTGAATATGAAATGGAGGATCACACAAGTGACATCCATAGTCTCCCGTCAAGGCGAAGGGTTTCGTCGCCAGATATTATATGTAGGAGATGCATGTCTGAAGTGACAGCTCCTGCATATGACCCATTTAGATCGGGCTCGTCGTTTCTCGAAAGAGTAAGGACGTATGCGTAGTGACCCCAATATCGGGTCCTCATATTATTGGGGTGATATTGGATTGCGCATAGCGAGTTGTATTCCTGTTGACGGTTGATTCAATTAGTGACGGGTTAACATCACCTTAGGGGTGGTGGGCTCGGGTATTAAAGACCAAATTGGGAAATGCAAGTTGGACTTGCAAGGAGGAATGTGTTCCCACTTCTCTTTATTGGAGTCATAGGTTCTCATATTATTGGGATATGACAAAGATAAAGAGGAGATCCCAGTTCTTGCTTGAGATATAGCGGTAAGTATATCTCTTACTTTGAAAGTGGTTAAGGGAATAAACTTTCATAGTTGACAGAGCAAGACTAATTTGATTTAAAATGCCTTAATCAAATATCATAAATTGAATGTATGATTATATGCTCTAATATAGTGCATTCTTTTCAGAAAATGAAGTCCATGAACCCACTAAGCAGGCTTCTGGAGGTCAACCAGTTGATCGGACCAAATTACTCGGATTGGATCTGTAATTAGGAGCTTGTTCTCTCGGCTGAGCGCATAAGTTATGAGATCTCAGAAGACAAGCATGTAAAACCCTAAATCAAAGGAAGAAAAAGCATACAATGACAAGTATGATGAAGATCGTGTCTTGGCAGATGCTATATCTTGGGTTCTCTCTCCAATGTTCTTTAGAAAAAACATGTGGAGATGAGTACTTGCTAGGAGATAATGCAGAATCTGAAAGATATGTTTGGTGACATTAACCGCACCCAGCGATACAACGTTATAAAAGAACTCGTTCGCTGCAATATGCAGGAAGGAACTTCGGTCCGTGAACATGTACTCAAAATGTTAGGGTACTTGTCGGAGCTGGAGACTCTTGGGGCAACCATGGATGCAGACATGCAATCTGATTTCATTCTGCTGTCGTTGCCCAAGTCTTTCAATAACTTTGTGGTTTCATTCCACATGAACAAGCTGGAATTTACAAACGTTGGGCTTCTTGCTGTATTAAAGGCTGCAGAAGACGTAATAAAGAAAGATGGTCCCAATGGTAGTGCAATGGTTGCACATGTCAGAGGGAAGCATGGTCGGAAGCAAGGTTCTCGGAAGGGCCCGGCCCAGAAGAGAAAGAAGAAGGGACAAGGTGTTGGCTCATTTTTCAATGCATCCACTCTAATGGCATCGAAGAAAATCGACGTCTGTCACCATTGCAAGAAGTCGGGGCACTGGAGGCGTTACTGCCCGTATTACCTGAAGTCGGTCGACAAAGGTAAAGCCCGAGCAGGTATGAAATCTACTTTTATCATTGAAACCCGTTTTCTCGTTGGATGAGAAGGAAGTTGGGTTGTTGATTATGGTGCTTCTGTTCATGTATGCAATTTATTGCATTTGTTTCAGGAAACTAGAAAACTTGAAGAAGGGGAGATAGTCATCCAGATGGGATCTGATGCAAGTGCTGCAGCAGTCGCCGTCGGGACTTGTCGACTATCATTATCTAGTGGTAGAGTCCTAGTACTTAAAGAGTGTCTTTATGTACCTGAAGTCAGGAGGAATTTGATATCTGTACCTAAGCTAGTTAGAAGTGGATATTCATTCTTTTTCTGTAATAAATTAGTCATAAATCATTATGATAAATATATTGCAGATGGTATTTTGACTTCTGGTGGACTCTATGAATTGTGCATTAATGAGCATGTCATGAATGTTACAACCACTAATAAAAACCCTAAAAGATCCAAGGAGAATAAAAATCATTCAAATATGATTTGGCATCAAAGGCTTGGTCATTTATCTGTTGATAGGATCAATAGATTGATAAAGTATGGACCTTTAAATTTTCTCCAGGTTCAATTTTTACCTACCTGTGAACATTGTATTCGAGGTAAAATGACTAGGATGCTTTTCCGTAACAAGATTACAAGATGCGAAGGTATTATTAACCTAATACATACCGACGTATGTGGTCCCCTCAGTACCATGACTCGAAATGGATATCGATATTATTTGACGTTTATTGATGACCATTCGCGATACGGGTTTGTCTTCCTATTACGTCATAAATCTGAAACCTTTGAAAAATTCAAAGAATTCAATGCTTTGGTTGAGAACCAAACCGATAGGAAGATTAAACGAATTCGATCTGATCGAGGTGGCGAGTACCTCTCAGATGAATTCAAGGAATACCTTAAAGAGAATGGAATTGTCTCCAATCTCAGTACTCCTGGAACTCCCCAACTTAATGGTGTTGCTGAAAGATGCAACATGACCATAATGGATATGGTCCGTTCAATGATGAGCAAAGCATATTTACCACTTAATTTCTGGAGATATGCAGTAGAGACTGCAATATATATCCTGAATAAGATTCCTAGCAAATCCGTGCCTAAGACTCCTCATGAGCTTTGGTATGGAACCAAACCTAGTATTAATCACTTGAGGGTTTGGGGTTGCTTGGTTCATGCGAAGAACGTGGACGCAAGTAAGCTAGAATCTCTCACTCGTGAGTGTTACTTTATTGGGTACGTTAAAGATGGTATTGGATACCATCTCTATGACACTGAGACCCAAAAGGTTTTTGTCTTTAGAGATGTGAAATTTCTGGAGGATGATTTCCTTAAAGGTTAAGACAAAAGTTAAGTAGAGGAACTCGTAGAATCCCCTGAGGATTCTGAGCTTCCTAGATCAGAAACTGAAGAAGTAAATAAAGATGAAACACCCATACCTCTTCGAAGGAGTTCGAGGGTGGTTGCATCACCTGAAAGGTATGGATTCCATGTGTCAAGTGAAACTGACAATGATCCTACTTCATTTGATGAAGCACTCATGGATCATGACATGGATAGATGGATGCTAGCAATGAATTCAGAAATTGACTCCAAGCATAAGAATGGTGTATGGACCCTAGAGGATCCACCTAAAGGGGTAAAACCCATTGGTTGTCAATGGATCTTCAAGAGAAAGAGGGGACCTGATGGGAAAGTAGAGACTTTCAAGGCACGGCTCGTAGCTAAGAGCTACACACAGAGAGAAGGCATAAACTACGATGAGACATTCTCTCTTGTAGCTATGCTTAAATCCATCAGGACACTGCTAGCTATAGCTGCATATCTTGACTACGACATCTGGCAGATGGACGTCAAGATGGATTTCCTCAATGGATATCTCGAGGAGGATATCTATATGGAGCAGCCCCAGGGCTTCATAACTGAGGATGGCAAAGTATGCAAGCTGAAGAGATCCATCTATGGGCTCAAGCAAGCTTCTTGTAGCTGGAACATCAGATTTGACGAAACCATAAAGAGTTATGATTTTGTGCAGAATCTTTATGAACCTTGTGTGTACAAGAAGCTTAGTGGGAGCGCCATTATGTTCATCATGCTTTACATAGATGACATCCTTATCATTGGGAATGATACATGGATGATGACCAGTGTGAAAATTTGGCTATCCCATACCTTTGAGATGAAAGATCTTGGAGAAGCCTCTTACATCTTAGGCCTGAAGTTGTTCAGAAACTGAGAAAAGAGGATTTTGGGATTGTCACAACATGGATACATTAAGAAGATTCTTGAACGATTCCGTATGGATAGTTCCAAGAAAGGATTCCTACCCTTAAGACATGGTATCCACCTATCTAAAGGAATGACTCCTCAAACTGTTGAGGAAAAGAAAGCCATGGCTGGATGCCCTTATGCATCAGATGTAGGAAGCTTAATGTATGCTATGATGTGTACTAGGCCGGACATCTGCCATGCAGTGGGAGTGGTAAGCCCTTACCAATCCTGCTATGGAGAGCAACACTGGAATGCAGTAAAGAACATATTTAAATATCTAAGACGGACGCAAGATTACATCTTGGTCTATGGAGATGGTGATCTCCAAGTCTTGGGATATACAGATTCTGACTTCCAATCGGATATTGATGATCGAAAGTCGACATCGGGGTTTGTATTCCTGTTGAATGGTGGTGCTGTGAGCTGGAGAAGCAAGAAGCAGGACACTACAGCAGATTCAACAACAGAAGCTGAGTACAATGCCGCATCGAATGCTGCAAAGGAGGCGGTGTGGTTGCGCAAGTTCGTCCTGGAGCTTGGCGTAGTTTCCTCTGATACTCCCATCCTGCTACTCTGCGATAACACGAGAGCCATTGCCCAAGCGAAGGAACCCAGATGGCATCAGAAGAGGAAGAACGTAGAAAGAAATTACCACATTATTCGAGAGATTCAAAAGCGTGGTGACATCATCATCACCAAGGTGGCCTCTGTCGACAACGTTGCTGATCCTCTTACCAAACCTCTGACACAGAAGGTTTTCGACCAGCATGTAATGAGTATGGGTTTAAGGATTGTTCCTGAATGGTTCTGAGGGCTAGTGGGAGATTGTTAGCAATGTGAGCCCGAGGTGAACCATTCCTACAATAAATGTTATTGTAATAAATGATTTATCAATAAAGGTTATTGATTATGTTTCACTCCCTTTCTGAAATTGATTGAATGAATGCACTATAAGGTCCCTCTGTACAATAAGGTTTATGTACCATGGCCAACTTGATAATCATACAGTTGTTGATTCATTGATTGAATCATAGAGGCTTATGCTTGGATGGATATCTAAGGAGTTAGATAGAGGACTCATCAAGCATCATCAAATGATTGTCAAGTGATGATCTCCAGCCTGAGTAGGAGATGGCAATCCTTTCTCATTAGGCCGATATATGATCGACCTCTTGATGCAAGTCCTCTGTATGGGAATAGTGATTCAGAGGTATCAGATTAGTTGAGTCAATGGGTTGGCTTAACGAGATCAAGATAACCAAAGACTTGTGTTTAATACTGTCACATCATAGGCAAACATCCTCTGACCAGAGACAGATGTATTGCTATATGTCTGAGTGTGTACATTTGGCAGACCGATAGGTTGATGACCTAACCAAGGTCTATACACCGGCGAGCTGGTGTGCATGTAAGGACATATGAGTAATACGATATCTCAAAGGGATCATACAGGTTCACTTGTGAATCGGGAGACATGAGCTCATTCATGAGGTATTGGGACTGATCAAATTCCATGCATGGTCGTCATGCTTTGGAAGCATGACATGAATTTGAAGGTAAGATATATGCTTTGTGAAACCATATGATCTGTACCAAATCCCAAGGACCAAGATTGAGAAACTTAGTGATCAAACCATGAAGATGACAGTGTAAAAGTGATCTATATCTTCAGGATGATCATAGGTCTTCCGGTATGCAGGATGTACAGGTATTGGGAATACCTGAGGGTGATTTGATCATAAATGATTGTATAACCATGACGCTTACATTCTGAGGGAGTGATGAAACAGGTCTGGATTTTAGTGACTCCTCTCAATAGAGAAGTGACCTAATCTTAGTCCATGTATTAGACATTGATCTGAATAAGATTCAGATGCAATGAGAAGATTAGGTTTACGGCCTTGATTTAATCAAGCATCTATGAGAGGTCCATGGGATCTGGATTTGAGATGTGATCTCAACATCCAAGTCACTATACATGGAACAATACAATCGCCATCTCCTTATGTCCAAGTATCTGAGGAGAAATAGCATTATTCTTGAAAGGGTTCAAGAATAATTCCATAAGATCTAAGCATTAAGAAATTGATAATTAAATGTGATTTAATTATCTTGATGTATGTGGAAATTATTGATGAATCCACATTTCATCATCTTTATTCTATCATTTTGGCACCAAAAACCTTAGCAAATGCCTGTAAATACCCTTTATTTCATCATCTTAGCATTCATGCATGTACCTGTAAATAGTGTATAAAATACTGTAATTAAAGCCAAAATTATAGAATAAATAAAAGAAAAGAAAAAGAATAAAATATTGTAAATATTTTATGACCCGAAACCCCGAGACCTAGGCATCTTGATGACTAGGTCGACAAGGAATAAAGTAGGGGGGGATAAGGGCCAAAATACAATACAAATTCCTTTTTATTTTATTCATTCTTTATTCATTTTGGGACCTATTTTTGGTTCCACTATACATCAAATAAAGAAACTTTGTACATGAAAGTTGTAGATAATTTTATATAGAAAAATACAAAATTGATTTCACCCAAAAATAATGTACAGATAAAAAGTTATGGTCTGAATAAGAATCCAGAATCCCAACTTCCTAGACCTGTATCTCACAAATGAAAACTCCAAATGCATCAAAATCACTTTAATTGTATATATAATAAAATAAGCTATTTAATGGCGATGGTTTCGCATTTGACGGGGCTATGGTTTGAAAGTTGAGTTTTGGACCCCTATTGCATACTTGTACAGATTAAAATATTCAATTTATTATTTATTCATTATTTTTGTATTTTTGTATTTTTATAATTATGTAAATATTTCTTATAATATATTTGTGCATTAAAATCAGAATAAAAATGCAAAGAGAATTCAAAATAAAAACATTTATATATACAATACCTAGGTAGTAGACCTATGTACATACATATACATTACTCACTTGTATTTTATTAATTATACAAAACATATCAGAAAAATGAAATAAAAATATATTTACATGTATAAAAGTATTTTATAATTTTATAAAATAATAGACAAAAATAATAAAATTAACATACACAGAATAAAAATAAAAGACCAAAATATATAGGTATTATACCTATATGGGGCTAAAAAGTAAACTTATAAAATATACCACATAAAATTAATAAAAATCATCATAAAATACTACATAAAATAACGAATATTTTTTATTTTATAATCATAAATTAATAATTCCATTTATTATTTTTTAAATGATTTTAGAAAACATTTTTTTGGGGTTTTTCCTGGTTGGTCCACGTGGACCAACCAGGAGGCGCCACCAGTTGACCCCGGTCAACTGGTCGCCTTCCCCCCTGTAGCCCTTGTCAAGCCTGGTTTTTGGCTGCATTTGGCGGATTTTTCTAGGCCGAGGCTTTCACCATTTCGCCTCGAATCCTTCTGCAATCTTCTTCCTCTATCAACCACCTTGCCCGCCTTGCGATTACATTGGAGGTTGCATCACTGAGGCGCTCCTGCTTCTTTGATCTTTGAGCCCCTGCAGGTCGGGGTCAAACCCAATATAAGCGACCCCCCTCCTTCGAATTCAAATTTGAGTCCCTTCGGTCCACCCCTCGTCGCCCCTTTCGTGCTCACGAGCTTCCTGGAGGTGACAGCTCCACCGCAAGCCCCTCAGCCAAGGCGATAGAGGTCGGAGGCGTCTCCACCACCTCCCGCAAGACCGGCGGTCGAGGTACCCTTCTTCCTCTGGTTCAGGCTATTGAGGACCATTCCACCCCTTCCTTTCTCGCTCATTAGGTCCGCCTTAGTCTTAGGATCAAAAGCCCTCAAGAAATTTCGAGATCCATCGGTTATTTCGCCAAATCGCATCCCCTCGTCGGAGCGCAACTCCGGCCAACCACCGCCGCATCACATTTCGCCTCGATTCAGTCCACCTAAGGTCCAGGCATTTTGCCCTGGACCTCCTAATCCTTTTTGCAGGGTCAAAGTGCGTTGACGAGCGTCTGGGAGCGATTTTGGTACTCGTCGGAGCTCAGCCGAGCCCTCCAGCTCCGCCGACCGCCAGCTAGCACCTCGGCCGTCGTCGAGGTCATTTGCAGCCCCCAGGAGGAAGAGGAGGACCCTAGGATGCTCCACGACCATTTTGAAGCCTTGCCATAGCCGGAGGACGAAGATCTGGGACGGAGGAGTTCGCCCTCGCCGGCGTCCAATGTTGTTCTTGGTCCTAGCCTCCCAGCCATCGGATCTTGGAAGCGTCCCAGGTCGAGCAGCATCCGTTGGATCGCGCCGCATCTCCACCGTCGGATCGTCTTCAAATGATCTAATCTCTGCCGTCCACGCGAAGCGCCATCGACCGTTGGATTCACGCCACGTGGTTAAGTGAAGATCTTCAGCTGTTGGATCCGCGCGCCAGGGGTATTTTGCATCTCAACCCCTGCGCATTTTGTATTTACTTTTTAGTCTAAAAATCTTCGTCTGTAGTGTAAAAGTTTTGTAAATTTTGCAAAAAGACCCTTGCATTTATTTTATTTACACATTGGTCCTCGGCCACGTCACCTCACGTGACCTGTACACGTGAGGTGCGGGCACTTTGCATTGAGGCCCTAGGTCTTTTGAGTATTTAGTTTTAGTACCAGAACTTTTATATTCAGTGTTAAATATTTGGAGAAATTGCATGTAAGCCCTCGGGTTTTTGGGAAATTACACTTCAGTCCTCGCCAGGCGCGTGCAAGTCACGCGCCCTGGTGGGTATTTTGCACCGACACCCCTGCGGGTTTTGTAATTTGTATTTGGTCCTGGAAATTAAATATTCCATGTTATTTTTGTGCGAAAATTGCATGTATACCCCTGGAACTGTGGATATTTGCATATATACCCCTACCAAGCCTTAATATTTTTGCGAACTTGTCTTATTTAATTGGAGCCTCATCTTAATTCTAAAATTTCTAAAAAAATAGACTTAAGCTCCTGTGTGCTTGGACTTTAACGCCCTATTTTTAGTTTTAGATTTTATTGCTTTTTAATATTTATTAAAAATAAAAAACATGCTTTTTATTTACTGTCTAGCTTAGGAAATACCAAAAAAATATTAAAATACCTTAAAAAAATTCCAAAAAAATCCCCTAGTGTGTATTTTAACCTATTTTAGTGTCAATCCAAAAATCAGTAAAAATCTCAAAAGAAAAACCCTAAAAATTCGAAAACACTCAAAAACTTCAAAAAAATATATAAAATCAAAGAAAGCTCAGAAAAATATAAATTCAGTTCCTGTTTCCTCTATATTTTATTAGCTTTATTTGAAAAATAGTGTGAAAATTTTATGGCTATCTAATATTTTTAAGTTCTATTTTACCCCCAGTCAGTAGCCTTTTCACTGTTTTGGCTTATTTCAGTGTTTAAAAATACCAAAAATAGTTTGAAAAATACCCAAAAATCACAAAAACAGTAGAAAATTATAAAAATAACAAAAAGATTTTATTTCTAAATTTTTGGTTATTTTTGCATATTTTTATTAAATTTCTATCTCCCCTTTTATTACATTGTTTTTATATTCCGATATTGAAAAAGAAAAAATATAAAATATATAATATAAAAATCAGAAAATTAAAAATCAAAATACAAAATTAAAAATTAAATTAAAAAAATTAAAAAAAATTAAAAACCCACAAAATATATCTTTGCTTGCATAGTGTAGACTTCACTCACATTCACACACACACACACATCTTTTTGAATTACCCTGTTTGCTCCCTGTGTTCGAACTCTCTGCATACTTGTCCTATACATCTTTTGTGTAGAGTTAAAATAAATTTTAACTCCACATTTATTTCTAGTTATTGATCTATAGTGTGGGTTAATTGCTGACTTTAGTCCAGATTTAGTGTGGTCAACACACCGACTGAGTTCCCGCTTTGTGTGGAACTTAAGACCACCTGATTTTGGCTAAATCAAATGGCGTCGTTGCTGGGGAGCAACAGCGAGTAGTTTATCTTTTTGTTTGTTTGTGTTTGTTGTCTACCATAGCTTTATCTTATCTCTCTTACATTTTTGATATCTACTGTTGAGCTTTCTGACCATTCTTTTCTTGTCTTCTTGCGAGGGACCGCGGAGCAAGGCGGATCGCCTAGGGGATCCGACGCATCCTTGGGAAGCGGAGCCGGTTGTTCTTGGGCCAAGCCGGCAGGAGAGAGCAGGAGGAGAGGGAGAGAATAGTAGATAGCTTGCATTTATATTTGGTGAGAGAGAGTGATTAATTTGTAATAATACAGGGACTCAGACTCTTGAACACTTCGGGCCTAATTTCCGGGTGTTTGTTCACCCGGGGGCTCACCGCGGCTTTTATCGCGTTTTCCGTTGTCATTTTCCAGTTTTGTTTTCGTTTTCATTTCTTTTGTGGATTGAGCCCTTAGTTGTAGGCATTGCTTGTTCGATTAAATTAGGTCCAAACACACTAAAAACCATTGCATGCACCTATAGCTCGTAGTTGGACTTAGTTTAATTAAACAGTCAATTCACTTCTCTTTGATCCGCCGCGCCGCGAGCTCACCCCGCAAAGCGCTTTCTCCTAAACTCAAGTGTGTTGAGCAGAGGAGGGGTGAGCCTAGACCAGACCTTAGAATTGGAGATCGGTGATTGACTCGTGGTTCTTAACGCTAGAAGTTGCCTGCCTTAGGACGATTTCCGCTTTGCATACCGCCATGTAGTTTAGGTTTATAAATTCTGCTTTGCATCCCGCATGGAGAGAGCTGGATTCACTGTAAGTCTTCTCACTTTGCATCCATCATTTAGGCACAAAGGTGAGATTTCCACCTTGGTGTCGACTTGCATTGGCTTTTCCGACTCTATTCTCCCTCTGTTTTTGGAACAAAGTAGGATCAAGAAAATACAAAAATCGTTAGGCGCTTGTTTGAATCAACTCAAAAGAAGCGATAACACCAAAAAAAATTAAAAAAAGGGACTGCTAAGAAAACCTTGACCAAAAATAAAAATCGGTAATTGGATTCATTGTTTGGGGAGAGTAATACCCTCACCTGTATTTAGGTTGCATGGGAAGGTCTCCTTCCAAGTGAGGTGAGCGCTTCTTAAGGATTAGAGCCAAAAACCCAACTTGTGGTTGCCTTGTGTATCGCCTGGATTTCCGAAGTATTGGCGCTAATATCGTACATAGGCGAGTAGGGCTTGGTCACCATTGGTGACTCACTATTGTGTGAGCGCCGACATTGTCCGAAGTACCGAGCGTAGGCCACGCCTTCACGGGTGTGTCTGTCTCACCGTCTGCATCCGAGTAGGATCTTGCACGCTCACGGGTGATTCCGTTGTGAGCGAGATCCGAAGTATCGGTTTCGCCTATCGGCTTCCTCCCTCTATTTCTTTGGCTGAGTAGGGATCCAGGAAGGGTTACAAGGACCTCAAAAGTGCAAGTTATAGGTTACACAGGAGGAGGACAAGTACGGGAATACTTTTCCAGCGGTACTCTCTCTCCTCTAGGCGTAGCGCTCTAAGGACTCGTGAAAAGATTAATTCCTTAATAAAGCTAAAATTGACAAGATAAAAGCCGAACCTTCATGGCTTCATGTGTTGAGTTGGTGAACTCACCCCTGTTTTGTGTTTGATTGCTAGAATTATTTAGGTCAAGATAAAAAATACAGCACAATTGTGCGCAATTTTGCTTCTCCTTCATTCCTCTTCTTCTGCATTCCCTCTGCTCTTCCCAATAATCAAGATGATGGGACGGAGATCTCTTAGGCCGACTTTGTCGGCACCGCTATCCAGCACTCCTCCTTATTCATCTAGGACTACCTCGGAGAGTTCGCTCTCCGAGCCTGAGTTTACATCCACCATGTTCACCCTCGACCACCCTTCCCATTCTCCTTCTCTCAGTCCAATAGTTTCAGAATTCAGTGCATCACAGAGTTCAGATCATTCGACAGCACCTGAGATGGCATCTTTTGCTTTTTCAGAGAATCTAGAGATGGCAGACAGAGGCGAGCACCCAGATGACCATGATCACCCTCCGTTCATATTTGATCAGGCGGCCATCAACAATTCACTTCTTGCATCCCTGGAGACCATGCAGAGGCAGATTCGTGACCAAGGTACCTTCATGGGTGATCTCATGAGAGAGATAGCTCAGATGAGAGAAAACCGACCTGGGGGCGGTGGCGGTGGAGCAGGAGGAGGACCTGATGCAGGAGGAGGCGATCCCGACGCCGAGAGACCGTCGCAGACCATCATGCGAGAATTGCATAACCCAGCAGCGTCCCTTACACATCGGTGGATCAGACTCCCGCCTATCCATGGAGATTTCGAGTTGCGGCCCCATATCATTCAGATTCTACCCAAATTTCATGGATTGCCGACCGAAGAGCCACACCTCCACCTCCAAGAGTTCGAGATGATATGCAGCACGATCCATGATAGGTTGATGACCGAGGACACGATCAAGATGATCGCCTTCCCATTCTCCTTGGTTGACAGAGCTGCATACTGGCTCAAACACCTGGGGCGATTCATTGATACATGGGCAGATCTCCGGACCGCGTATTTGAAGAAATACTACCCTCTCGGCCGAACCAATGCAGCCAGAGCCATGATCAGTAACTTTGTCATGATCCCGAATGAACAATTCCATGAAGCTTAGGATCGATTCCGAGAGCTCATTGACCGGTATCCTCATCACGACATTTCCAAGCCCAACTTAGTTCAGAGTTTTTTCTGTGGGCTGACACCGGAGCTGCAGGGGCTAGTGAACGCCTCTTGCAGTGGATCATATTTTTCCAAGGGTGAAGACGACGTCTGGGCCATCTACGAGGGCATGGCAGAGAATTCAACCGTGATGGCCCAAGCCCGAGTCTACACACAGCAGAAGCCCCCGCAAGGAGCGGGATCATTCCAGAGGATAGACCGCATCGATGCCGGTCCCAACACAGTATCGGCACTCGCAGCCCAAGTTGAATCAGCCGCAGCCGAGATGGGCATAATCAGTGAGAAGCTGGACCGTCTCGAGATCCTCGAGAAGAAGCAGATGCAAGGCATGGCCCAGATGGACCAGATCGCCAAGACCATGAGTGACCTGAAGATGCAGATCCTTTGCGTGCAAGAGGCACAAACTCATTCCCAGCAGCCTCCCAGGTCACGGGCTGACCCCAGCAGTAGCAGTTCTAACCAAGCCTCTACCTCGTACCGCCAGGTGAACCATATCCAGACAGAGCCGGTTCCACTACTACCGTACTACCCAGCGCAGCCACCATCTCCAGATACTCAGATGGTGGTCTACCAGCCGGAGCAGCCACTGGCAGTTCTCCCTCCACCCTCCTTCAAGCAGGAACCATTGTTGGAAGTCAATGGGATTTGGTACGACCGGTACCCTCAGCCTGGGATCCGTCGTGATCATCTAGGTTTCCGTTGGGGCAACGGTGGCTCCTCCTCCCAGTAGCAGAATCTCGCTCAAGGACAGCAGAGCAGCCAGCAGCAACAGCAACACCAGCAGATCCAGTATGCCCAGCCACAACAGTATCAGAGTGGTCCTCGTCCTTCCTATCAGGGACAGCAGTGGAGGCAGCGACAGCAGCCTCAGCAATCTTGTCCCCATCATCCCCAGTATCAACCACAGCAGCAGCAGCAGCCCCATTTCCAGCAGGGACAACCATCCGGTTCTCAGGGTCCCGCTTTTGAGAACCCAGCTCTCGATGATCTTGCCTGCTTGCTCTCCGAACATCGAGCATCCTTCAGGCAAGAAATGGATGAATTCCGGCAGGAGATGAGGGAGATTATCAAAGGGAAGGCCGCCATAGCCGCTCAGATTGAACCTAACCCGAACAATCTGAAAAGGAAGTCTGAGCAGGTAGAGTTTACAGAGGACACCTCTCCTAGTGACTATTTGAGTGATATGTCTTATTCTTTCTATGATGTTGATTTTATGACTACTAGGAGCGGTAGGATGCCCGCAAGCGGCGCCTCTTCTGAGCGACAAGCAGATGCAGAACCAGGAGCGCCAGAGGAGCAGAGTAGCAGTGCTGATGCCGCTAATGATGATGTTGAAGACGGTGGTGCTGATGCCACCCATGATGGAGTCCAAGACGACGGTACTGAGGCCGTCGTGATACCAGATGCAGACGGTGGTACTGATGCCATCATTTTGGATGCTGAACCAGAGCGCGGTGTTGATGCCGCGAACACAGGTGCTAGTGGTGGTACTGAGGCCACCACATCTACTTTTGTTGAGTCTCCCTCTGTGATGTTACCACCTTTTGTATCTATGGACTGTGGTAACAAAAATAAAAACAAAAATTTGAATAAAGGAAAGGTTTCTGTTCACATTACGGATCCATATGTGTTGAATGATGATTATTGTATGGATTATCCTCCTTCACAGGCACAGGGACCTATTCCTAGACCTCCATCTGAGGAGGCCCCTACCATCCCCTTCCCTGAGGCACTCCGTCGGGCGAAGGGGAATAAAAGAGAAAATCCCAAAAAAGAGCAACAGGTAGAGTTCGACAATCAGATGATAGACAGATTCCACATTCAGCTGACTCTACAAGAAGCACTTGAGCACATCCCCCTCTTCAAGAAGAACCTGAAAGAGAAGACTACCGTCCACAGGAAGAGGAGGAACCATAGAGATCAGATCCATGTGCTCACTCATTCCACTTGCTGCACCATCCAGGACAAGCTGCCAGCCAAGCGACCATATGCAGGAGCTCCCTATGTCAGATGCGAGATTCATGAGCAGCAGTTTGATCGTACTCTATTAGATAGCGGCTCTTCAATCAACCTTCTTCCGGCAGCCTTACTCGACCGATTCGAGTTTGGTACTCTTCTTAGGAGCAGGACAGTCCTTCAGTTTGCTGATAGGTCGACTAAGAGGCCGAAGGGGTTATTGAAAGACGTGGTCGTTACCATTCAGGGCCTGAAATTCCCCGTGGACTTCGTTGTGTTGGACATGGAGATCCCTGAGTCGGTAACTGATGCCCCCATCATTCTCGGACGACCATTCTTGGCCACAGCCAAGGCGGTGACCGATCATGATAGTGGGAAGGTATGATTTCGCGTAGAGGGCGAAACCATACAAATAGAGACGATCGAGGAAACCAGAGCCAGAGAGTTAGAATGCTCGGAACAGTCAAGTGAAGCCACGCAGATGACAGAGGAAGAGCTAGACATCCACCAGGAGTGTGATTTTGTGATGACAGATGATGAATCCAACTGGATAGATCCGGTAGCACCGACCCTCGCCTTGCCTACAGATTCACTATATCTAAAGCTCATGGCAGTCGAGAGCCAGGAGAGCACACCCCTGGACGAGGATACACCTGAGGCTGACAATGTCGGGACGAGTGGTGCTGATGATTTTCATTCTTGCTCATCTTCTTCTGATCCCTCGGATTCAGACATTGACTGGGATGATTTTGATGACTATTTGCCATGTCTGATTCCTTCTGAGCCAACAGCCATGACAGAGTGAGAGCCAGTGTAGTTTATTGATGAATCAGCAGGCCGCCCTTCATCAGAAATTCATGCAGAGCGAGAGTTCTCCCATGCAGACTTGGTAGCTTTTACACAGACATATCAGAAGCCAGATCTACCACCTCCCAGTTGTCCAGAACTGAAGCCTTTGCCGCAGTCGTTGAAGTATATATTCCTTGCGGGTGAGCCCGATATGCTCCCAGTCATTATCTCAGCAGGTCTGACTGGAGAGCAAGAATCTCGTCTGATGGAGGTTCTTGAAAGAAACCGCAAGGCAATCGGATGGAGTATAGCTGATCTCCAGGGGATTAGTCTGGCTCTGTCCTCCCACCACATCTACCTTGAGGATGACGCTAGGACGTCGCGTGAGTTCCAACGACGGCTGAACCCGAATCTTCGAGATCTAGTCATGAAAGAAATTTCAAAGTGGTGGAGCGCCGATTTTATCTACCCCATCTCCGACTCTAAATGGGTCAGTCTGCTACATGTGGTACCCAAGAAGACGGGTATCACTACAGTTGTCAATGAGTCTGGAGAGGAGATCGCTACCAGAGTGCCCACTTCTTGGAGGGTCTGTGTGGACTACAGATGATTGAATGAGGCCACCAAGAAGGATCACTTCCCGCTACCCTTCATTGATCAGATTATCAAGCGGCTAGCTGGGAAGAGTCATTGCTGCTTTCTTGACGGGTACTCTGGATATAATCAGGTGGCCATTGCGCCCGAAGACCAGGAGAAAACGACATTCACCTGTCCGTTTGGGACTTATGCTTTTAGACGGATGCCCTTTGGTCTATGTAACGCTCCGGCGACATTCCAAAGGTACATGTTGTCCATATTCTCGGACATGGTGGGTGACTGTTTAGAGGTCTTCATGGATGACTTCTCGGTCTATGGCGACGGGTTCGATGCTTGTCTTGACTGCCTAGACCGTGTGCTTCTGCGCTGCATAGAGGTCAATCTTGTTTTATCTTGGGAGAAGAGTCACTTCATGGTGACTCAAGGGACGGTCCTCGGTCATATCGTCTCCAACAGGGGTATGGAGGTCGATCCGGCCAAGGTGGATATCATCAGAAAACTCAATCCGCCGTCCAACTTGCGTCAGTTGAGGTCTTTTCTAGGGCATGTCGGTTTCTACCGACGGTTCATTCAGGACTTTAGTCGTATTGCCCGACCTCTTACTGACTTGCTGACAAAAGACACCGAGTTTATTGTCAATGATAAGTGTCTTGCGTCTTTTGAGACTCTCAAAAATATAGTTGTTTCAGCTCCTATCCTTCAGCCACCCGATTGGTCTCTCCCATTCGAGATCATGACGGACGCTTCAGATTTTGCCATTGGGGCTGTGCTTGGACAGAGGAGGGATGGATTACCTTTTGTCATTCACTACGCCAGCCGGACTTTGGATGCCGCCCAGCGGAATTACACTGTGACTGAGAAAGAGATGCTGGCCGTAGTCTTCGCTCTGGATAAGTATCGATCTTATATTCTTGGATCTAGAGTAACAATTTACACTGATCAAACCGCCATCCGGTATTTAATGGCTAAGAAGGATGCCAAAGCTCGTCTAACCAGGTGGATCCTTCTACTCCAGGAGTTTGATATTGAGATTAAGGATAAGCCTGGGGTCAAGAATGTGGTGGCGGATCATCTCTCCAGATTGGAGAATCTTCAGGAATCTGAGCCCAGCGCACCTATTACCGAGACATTTCCAGATGAGGCGATCTTGGCTATCACCTCGCACCCATGGTACGCCGACATTGTGAACTATCTTGTCGCCAAGACGGTCCCACAAGGTTGGCCCAGGCAGAAACTTGAGACCTTCCTGGCGAAGGCCAAGTTTTATCATTGGGAGGATCCCATCCTTTATCACGAAGGAGGGGACAGCATTTGGAGGAGGTGCATTCCTCAAGAAGAGCATTATAGCATCCTCACATACTGCTACAAGCTTGAGGTAGGAGGACATCATTCTGGAAAAAGGACAGCACATAAGGTGCTTCAATCCGGCCTATGGTGGCCTACTCTCTTCAAGGATTCTGATGAGTTCGTGAAGAGATGTACTGACTGTCAGAAAATGGAAACCTGCGGACAGAGAGACATGATGCCCATGCAACCCATTCACTTTTGTGAGGTTTTTGATGCATGGGGGATTGATTTCATGGGCCCATTTCCTAAGAGTCAGGGATTCGAGCATATTCTGTCTCGTTGTTGATTATGTCAGTCGATGGATTGAGGCCATCCCCACCCGAGCCGCAGATGCTAAAATCGTGTGCAAATTCTTGAGGAAAAATATCATTTCACGGTTCGGGGTACCTAGAGTCTTGATTTCAGACGGGGGGTCTCATTTCATCAATGACAAGGTTAGGTCCCTTGCAGACGAGTTCGACATTGACCATCGGGTTGCCACACCGTATCACCCTCAGACTAATGGTCTTGCCGAAGTATCGAACCGGGAGATAAAAACAATCTTGCAGAAAGTTGTCCGCCCAGACTGAAAGGATTGGTCACAGCTTTTGGACTCGGTATTGTGGGCTTATCGGACCTCTTTCAAGAATCCATTGGGTATATCTCCCTTTCGTCTCGTCTATGGCAAGCCGTGCCATTTGCCAGTAGAAATCAAGCACAAATCTTTTTGGGCAGTCACTGAGTTACTGTTAGATCCCGAGAGCATAGGAGAACAGAGAAGAGCAGAATTGGTAGCCCTGGAGAAACTAAGAGATACAGCCTTTTCCAACAGCCTACAGTACAAAGAGAAAGTGAAAACATGGCACGATTCCCATATCAGCCATAAACAGTTTGAGCCAGATCAGAGAGTATGGTTGTTTGATTCCAGGCTGAAAATATTTCCAGGGAAATTACAGAGCAAGTGGAAAGGTCCCTATGTGGTCAAGAAGGTACATGACAATGGCAGCATCGACATATCCGAACCGTCATCTTCCTCTACCTTCCGTGTCAATGGTCAACGCTTGAAACTATATCTAGATCTTGACCCGCCGACCATTGACGTTGCCCCCATTCTTCTGGTATGAGATGTATTCTTTGACTCATATCATCTGCATCTCATACATGGTGATCACTTCCATCTTGCGTTGTACAGATCCATCTGTTCATATCACTCTTTCATCTGTTGATTTATTTTGTTCTTTTCTTCTTTTCCTTTACTATCTTCTCTTGTATCAAAAAGGTGCCGCCCTTGTAGACAGTTTTCCATACTTAGGACGTACTTTGTCCTAAGTATAGGGGGGGTGCACCCCGAGTTTCTCTACATTTCGATCCTCTCCATTGTCTCCTCTTCTTGTCTATACTTAGGGATACTTTACCCTAAGTATAGGGGGAGACAATCTGAGTACGATCTGTTCATTCCCACCCTTGACCCTCCCTACGTTGTGTACAGTCTGCTAAATTTGGATTATTTGATCCTAAGTATAGGGGGGACGGTCAACTTCTTATTGGTTCATTTATTTATTCTTTAGACTTGTCTATGCTTAGTACGAGTTATGTCTTCTCTTTTCTCTCTGATCTATGAGTACATAGCTCAAGCTAAGTATAGGGGGGTCGTATATACTGTGTATATACTCTAGCCATAACTCATACTTTCATATTTTCTTTAAAATTCATTCAAATCCCTAATAAAAAGGTGTTTTGTTCCTCAAATTCTTTTGTGTATTTACTGATTAATAAATCAGGTGAAAATGTTTTTTTGCAAAATGTTTGAAAACTAGTTTGAAAATCTTCGTGAACATCTATTGAAAACTATTTTGAAAACGTTTTGTTACATATTTTCAACTTTTGTAAAAATGTGCGGTTTGAAAATTTTATTTTCTTTGTGTGAAATAAAATGTTTGAAAAATGATTTGCAAATGGTTTGAAAAATGGTTGCAAAAATGTTTTGAAAAACCTATATATACTGTTTTGAAAACCTTTGCAAAATGATTTTCAAATGTGTGTACAGGTTTGCAAAAATGTTTGTAAAAATTATTTTGGACTATAGTTTTCAAAAATTGTGTGAAAAGCTTGTGTCAAATAAGTTTGAGGAACATTCACATCACACCAAAATCCACTATATAATTGAGCACTTCCCCTTGTAAATTCTTAAAATCCACTTCTCGTATATATATGAAGCACTCCCGTGTAAATATTTTCACCCAGCTTTCAGCCAAAATCTTTTTGTGTTCAAAAATCCCAAAAACATTTGCGAAATTAAAATCCAAAAACATTTGAAAAATTTCTTTGAAAAATACAAAAAATTGCATCTGCATATGCATCGTCATCTTTTCAAAAATCCATAAAAAGTTCAAAATCTTTGAAAATTGCATCACAAAAATATTTTTTGCATTGCATAGCATTCGCATTTTTCGGATTGAGTTTGATAGTTGAACAAGTCTAAGTAAAATGCGGAGATTGGATCTTGATTGGACCTTAAAATCTACCTAATAACAGGAACCTTATAGGAACTGGGTTTGAGGTACTTCAGGTCTAGTTGACTTAATTCTGTGAGGATCACGAGACTTAGTTCAATGGATTCTTGACTGCCTAAGTAGAGTATTTCGGAGCACGTGCACGACTCTTGTTGATAATGACCTAACTTGGACACCTGCACCTTTCACATGGCTCAACTCAGTTGGAGTGGTGAGGGGATTGGATTTGCCGGTATGAGACGCACACAAGTAGAAACATTTGTCCTCCTCTAGGGAGGGAAGTGCACCCCAACCCGTCCAGTGATAAGGAAGTCTAAAGACTAGAGACTGTGTGTTGCAATAAAGCTTCAAAAGAGGGATAGTCTACTGGCTCAAGAGGAAAAACTCCTTATGTAAATGCTGCTGTGAATAGTATTTCAAAAAAAAAGTGTGTGTTTAGGCATGTACAAAAATAAAAAGCCTGCAAAGTATGTACAAATGTGTAAAGTCAATAAGCAAGATTGAGTTCCAAAGTCAAATATGTGAGCCTGCAGCAGGATGACTTGACTACACTGGTCTTGCATCCCAGGATAGGTAGCTACACTGGCTACCGTCCATTCTTCTCTTCACCCCCTCCTCTTGAGTTGGTTGCCACTTGAACTTAGAAGGGAATACCCCGCTCCTCGAGGATGGAGTTATTGGATTGGGGAATCATTGGGTTATCGTACTGGAGAAGTTAGTTTCTTTGTCATCCTAGTTGGGGAGAGCCACCATCACTAACACTGTACGAGTCAGATTCATAGTCGTAAGAGTTTGTGTATGAATTGAGATATTTCTGACCTGGCTATTGAGGAGACTTGAGCAGAGTTTTGGGATTCTCAGGGACTGTTGGATTTCAAATTCGGTTCTTACTAAGGTTCCGCCCGCACTAAAATTCCAAAGGTCTGACTTAAGCTCCAAACTTTGATTTTGTGAAGACAAGTTTGATAATCAAATAAAATCCAAGTTCTTCTTTTTCTTTTCTTTCTTTTTCTTTTTACACTTATTGCATAAGTGTTTGCTAGGGACTAGCAAAGGTAAAGTATAGGGGGATGATGAATCCACATTTCATCATCTTTATTCTATCATTTTGGCACCAAAAACCCTAGCAAATGCCTATAAATACCCTTTATTTCATCATCTTAGCATTCATGCATATACCTGTAAATAGTGTATAAAATATTGTAATTAAAGCCAAAATTATAGAATAAATAAAAGAAAAGAAAAAGAATAAAATATTGTAAATATTTTATGACCCGAAACCCCGAGACCTAGGCATCTTGATGACTAGGTCGACAATGAATAAAGTAGGGGGAGATAAGGGCCAAAATACAACAGAAATTCCTTTTTATTTTATTCATTCTTTATTCATTTTGGGACCTATTTTTGGTTCCACTATACATCAAATAAAGAAACTTTGTACATGAAAGTTGTAGATAATTTTATATAGAAAAATACAAAATTGATTTCAGCCAAAAATAATGTACAGATAAAAAGTTATGGTCTGAATAAGAATCCAGAATCCCAACTTCCCAGACATGTATCTCACAAATGAAAACTCCAAATGCATCAAAATCACCTTTAATTGTATATAGAATAAAATAAGCTATTTAATAGCGGTGGTTTCGCATTTGGCGGGGCTACGGTTTGAAAGTTGAGTTTTGGACCCTTATTGCATACTTGTACTGATTAAAATATTCAATTTATTATTTATTCATTATTTTTATATTTTTATATTTTTATAATTATGTAAATATTACTTATAATATATTTGTGCATTAAAATCAGAATAAAAATGCAAAGAGAATTCAAAATAAAAACATTTATATATACAATACCTAGGTATTAGACCTATGTACATACCTATACATTACTCACTTGTATTTTATTAATTATACAAAACATATCAGAAAAATGAAATAAAATATATTTACATATATAAAAGTATTTTATAATTTTATAAAATAATAGACAAAAATAATAAAATTAAAATACACAGAATAAAAATAAAAGACCAAAATATATAGGTATTATACCTATATGGGGCTAAAAAGTAAACTTATAAAAATATACCACATAAAATTAATAAAAATCATCATAAAATACTACATAAAATAACGAATATTTTTCATTTTATAATCATAAATTAATAATGACATTTAATATTTTTAAATGATTTTAGAAAACATTTTTTGGGGGTTTTTCCTGGTTGGTCCACGTGGACCAACCAGGAGGCGCCACCAGTTGACCCCAGTCAACTGGTCGCCTTCCCCCCTGTAGCCCTTGTCAGGCCTGGTTTTTGGCCGCATTTGGCGGATTTTTCTAGGCCGAGGCTTTCACCATTTCGCCTTGAATCCTTCTGCAATCTTCTTCCTCTACCAACCACCTTGCCCGCCTTGCGATTACATTGGAGGTTGCATCACTGAGGCGCTCCTGCTTCTTTGATCTTTGAGCCCCTGCAGCTCAGGGTCAAACCCAATATAAGCGACCCCCCTCCTTCGAATTCAAATTTAAGTCCCTTCAGTCCACCCCTCGTCGCCCCTTTCGTGCTCACGAGCTTCCTGGAGGTGACAGCTCCACCGCAAGCCCCTCAGCCAAGGCGATAGAGGTTGGAGGCGTCTCCACCACCTCCCGCAAGACCGGCGGTCGAGGTACCCTTCTTCCTCTGGTTCAGGCCATTGAGGACCATTCCACCCCTTCCTTTCTCGCTCATTAGGTCCGCCTTAGTCTTAGGATCATAAGCCCTTAAGAAATTTCGAGATCCATCGGTTATTTCGCCAAATCGCATCCCCTCGCCGGAGCGCAACTCCGGCCAACCACCGCCGCATCGCTTTTCGCCTCGATTCAGTCCACCTAAGGTCCAGGCATTTTGCCATGGACCTCCTAATCCTTTTTGCAGGGTCAAAGCGCGTTGACGAGCGTCTGGGAGCGATTTTGGTACTCGCCAGAGCTCGGCCGAGCCCTCCAGCTCCGCCGACCGCTAGCTAGCGCCTCGGCCGTCGCTGAGGTCATTTGCAGCCCCCAGGAGGAAGAGGAGGACCCCAGGACGCTCCACGACCATTTTGAAGCCTTGCCATAGCCGGAGGACGAAGATCTGGGACGGAGGAGTTCGCCCTCGCTGGCGTCCGACGCTGTTCTTGGTCTTAGCCTCCCAGCCGTCAGATCTTAGAAGCGTCCCAGGTCGAGCAGCATCCATTGGATCGCGCTGCATCTCCACCGTCGGATCGTCTTCAAACGATCTAATCTCTGCCGTCCACGCGAAGCGCCATCGACCGTTGGATTCACGCCACGTGGTTAAGTGAAGATCTTCAGCCGTTGGATCCGCGCACCAGGGGTATTTTGCATCTCAACCCCTGCGCATTTTGTATTTACTTTTTAGTCTAAAAACTTTCGTCTGTAGTGTAAAAGTTTTGTAAATTTTGCGACCCTTGCATTTATTTTATTCACACATTGGTCCTCGGCCACATCACCTCACGTGACCTGTGCACGTGAGGTGCGGGCACTTTGCACCGAGGCCCTCAGTCTTTTGAGTATTTCATTTTAGTACCAGAACTTTTATATTCAGTGTTAAATATTTGGAGAAATTGCATGTAAGCCCTCGGGTTTTTGGGAAATTACACTTCAGTCCTCGCCAGGCACGTGCAAGTCACGCGCCCTGGTGGGTATTATGCGCCGACACCCCTACGGGTTTTGTAATTTGTATTTGGTCCTGGAAATTAAATATTCCGTATTATTTTTGTGCGAAAATTGCATGTATGCCCTAGGAACTGTGGATATTTGCATATATACCCCTGTCAGGCCTTAATATTTTTGCAAACTTGTCTTATTTAATTGGAGCCTCATCTTAATTCCAAAAATTCTAAAAAAATTGACTTAAGCTCCTGTTGCTTGGACTTTCATGCCCTATTTTTAGTTTTAGATTTTATTGCTTTTTAATATTTATTAAAAATCAAAAACATGCTTTTTATTTACTGTCTAGCTTAGAAAATACCAAAAAAATTAAAATACCTTAAATAAATTCCATAAAAATTCCTTAGTGTGTATTTTAACTTATTTTAGTGTCAGTCCAAAAATCACTAAAAATCTCAAAAGAAAAACCCTAAAAATTCAAAAACACTCAAAACTTCAAAAAAATATAAAATCAAAGAAAGCTCAGAAAAATATAAACTCAGTTCCTGTTTCCTCTATATTTTATTAGATTTATTTGAAAAATAGTGTGGAAAAATTTTGTGGTTATCTGATATTTTTAAGTCCTATTTTACCCCCAGCCAGTAGCCTTTTCACTGTTTTGGCTTATTTTCAGTGTTTAAAAATACCAAAAATATTTTGAAAAATACCCAAAAATCACAAAAATAGTAGAAAATTAAAAAAAAACCAAAAAGATTTTATTTCTGAATTTTTGGTTATTTTTGCATATTTTTATTAATTTTCTATCTCCCCTTTTATTACATTGTTTTTATATTCCAATATTGAAAAAGAAAAATAATATAAAATATAAAATATAAAAATCAGAAAATTAAAAATCAAAATACAAAATTAAAAATTAAATTAAAAAATTAAAAAAATTAAAAACCCACAAAAAAATCTTTGCTTGCATAGTGTAGACTTCACTCACATTCACACACACATCTTTTTGAATTACCATGTTTGCTCCTTGTGTTCGAACTCTCTGCATACTTGTCCTATACATCTTTTGTGCAGAGTTAAAAATAAATTTTAACTCCACATTTATTTCTGATCTGTAGTGTGGGTTAATTGTTGAGTTTAGTCCAGATTTAGTGTGGTCAACACACCGATTGAGTTCCCGCTTTGTGTGGAACTTAAGACCACCTAATTTCGGCTAAATCAATTATCCAATATAATTAAATATGATTTAATTATTATGGATAAGAATAATGTGGATAGTAATATCCAATTATTCATAATATATTATAAATTTGATTTATAATATATAAGAAAGAGCTAATTATAATTTATATTTGTTGATTAATTATTAATGTGTATTGGATACACATTGTGTGATTAATTGAAAATGTAAATTATATTTTATTTTGGGTTGTGAATGTGATTCACAAATTTCCAATGGCAAGATTACAATATTCTCAAGATTAATTATGAATTATTTTTGAAGAATAAATCACAACAGAAGTTGTTGGATTAAATAATGGAGAATTTCATGGAGACATGCAATCTCATGAGATTTCATGAGATTGCCCCCACTTGGAAATAAGTGGAGGCTACCAAGTCCTACTTGGGATTGGTGGTCATTGATGAATCCACATTTCATCATCTTTATTCTATCATTTTGGCACCAAAAACCCTAGCAAATACCTGTAAATAGCCTTAAATCAAGCATCTTAGCATTCATACATGTGCATCTCAACAGTGTATAAATGACTGTAATTAAGGCCAAAATTATAGAATAAATAAAGAAAAGAAAAAGAATAAAATATTGTAAATATTTTATGACCCAAAACCCCCGAGACCTAGGCATCTTGATGAATAGATCGACAAGGAATAAAGTAGGGGGAGATAAGGTCAGAAATACCAATAAAATACCTATACATTCAATTCATTCTTTATTCATTTTGGGACCTATTTTTGGTTCCACTTTTTATACATCAAATAAAGAAACTTTGTACATGAAAGTTGTAGATAATTTTATAAAGAAAAATACAAAATTGATTTCACAGAAAAATCATGTACAGACAAAAAGTTATGATCTGAATAAGAATCCAAAATCCCAACTTTCCAGACCCGTATCTCACAACTGACAACTCCAAATACAGTGTACTCACCTTTAATTGTATATAGAATAAAATAATCTATCCAATGGCAGTGGTTTCGCATTTGGCGGAGCCACGGTTTGAAAGTTGACTTTTGGACCCTCCTTGTACAGTGTACCTCTTAAAATATTCAATTTATTAATTATTCATTATTTTTATATTTTTATATTTTTATAAGGTTGTAAATATTACTTATAATAATTGTGAATATTAAAATTAGAACAAAAACCTAAATAAAATTAAAAATAAAATACTTGTATGTATTCAATACATTGGGACACTACCTATACACATACCTATACAAAACATACTTGTATTTTAATAACTATATAAAACATATCAATAAAATAAAATAAAAATATACTTATGTGTATAAAAGTATTCTATAACTTTATAAAATTATAAACAAAATTAAAGAAATTAAAATACACCAAATAAAAATAAAATACTAAAATACATAGGTATTATACCTATATAGGGTTAAAAAGGTAACTTGTAAAAACATAACTCCTAAAAATAAATAAAAATCAGAATTAAATACTACATAAAATTCTAAGCATTTTTTATTTTATAACTTTTATTTAATTCAGCCATTTAGTATTTTTAAATGAATTAACAAAATAATAACTCAGGGATTTTCCTGGTTGGTCCACGTGGACCAACCAGGAGGGGTCAACAGTTGACCGCGGTCAACTGGTCGCCCTACCCCTGTAGCCCGTGTCAGGATTGGTTTTTGAGCCATTTTGTTGGCTTTTTCCAGGCCAATTCTTTCATCTTTTCGTGTTGCATCCTTCTGCAACATTGTCCACCAACCATCTACCTAACTCGCCCGAGCTTAATCTTGATCGTCGGACCCAAGATTTGCAAGATATCCCTTGGTCTTTGGACCCCTGTCACCTCGGGTCAAACCACTTAAAACCAACTCCCCCTCTTCCATTTCGAATTTGAGTCCCCTTGGTCCACCCTTCAACGCCATCACCGTGCTCCTGAGCTCCGTGGAGGTGACAGCTCCACCGCCAGCCCTTCAGCCAAGGCGCGCGAAGTCGAGGGAAGCTCCACCACCTCCGCCAACAGCCGACGTCGAGGTACCCTTTCTCCTCTGGCTCCGGCCATCGAGGGCATCCCCCCGCTTATTTCTTTCTTGCATTTAGCTCCTGTTAGCTGTAGCTTCAAAAACCCCAAAAAAATTCGAAGTTTCATCAACCAACTCGCCCGATCACGCACCTTGGCCGGAGCGCACCTCCGGCCGTGCATCCATTTCGCGAACCACGCCCTTCCCCGACCATCCAAGGGTCCAGGCAGTTTGCCCTGGACCCGTTGACCATTCTTGCAGGTCAAAGTACGAACGAAGCGCCTGGAGGCGAGTTTTGACGCTCGCCGGACTGTGGCCGAGCTTCCCAGCTCCGCCACCTTCGCCTGAGCACCTCGGCCACCGCCGCGGTATTTTGACGCCTCCAAGAGAGAGACGAAGACCTGAGGAGCCTCCAGCCCGCTTTTGAAGCCAAACCGCTCGCCGGAGACGGAGCTTGACCTCGGCGAACTTCGGCTCGCCGGAGTTCGTCGCTGTTCTTGCTCCGGGTTTCGCCACCGTTGGATCGAGGAGGAGCTCCAGACAGATCGTGGACCGTCCGATCTTGAAGACCCAGCAACCGTCGATCTCAGCCGAGATCTGATCCCAGACGTCCACGAGCGAAGCGACATCGGCCGTCCATCAAGCGCCACGTGTATAAGTGGCTTGCCATCAGCCGTCGGATCACGCGCATAGGATATTTTGCACATGACCCCTTGCGCTTTTTGTATTTATTTATTAGTATTTAAACTTGTGTCTGTAGTGTAAACATTGTGTAATATTTGCAGAGAGACCCCCGAACTTTGCTTATTTGCACTTAGGTCCTTCGCCACGTCACCTCACGTGACCAGTTCACGTGAGGGGTTGGGCATTTTGCAAGGACACCCTCGGACGTTTGTGTATTTTGTTTTAGTCCTAAAACTATTGCAGCACGTGTAAACTTTTTGGTTATTTTGCAAGTAGGCCCCCAGAGTTTCGTAATATTACAGTTTAGTCCTCGCCAGGCGCGTGCAAGTCACGCGCCCTGGTGGGAAAATTGCTAAGAGGCCCAGGCGACTTTTGTAATTGCATTTTGGTGCTAAAAATTGAATATACAGTGTATATTTTTGTGGAAAATTGCATGTATGCCCCTGGATGTTTTAGATATTGCACATATACCCCTGCCAGGATTGTTTAATGTTTGGATGTTTGCTCTAATTATTTAGCCTATCACTTTAACTCCAAAAATTTCACAAAAATAGACTTAAGTATCTGGACACGTGTACTGTGACGCCATCTATTTAGTTTTTGATTTTACTTTATTTTTATATTTATTAAAAATCAAAAACATCCTTTTTGTGTACTGTCTACCTTAGAAAATGCCAAAAAAATATCAAAATTCCTTCAAAAATTCCCAAAAATTCACCTAGTGTCTATTTTCTCCTATTTTAGTGTCAGTCCAAAAATCACTAAAAATCTCAAAAGAAAAACACTAAAAATTCAAAAACACTCAAAAACTTCAAAGAAATATATAAAATAGTAGAAAACTCCAAAAATCAAAATTTCAGTTCCTGTTTGTTCCTTACTTTGTCCTTTTTATTTGAAAAATAGTGTGAAAATTTTGAGCTACTGATTGTTATTTTTAAATCTCATTTTTCCCTCAGCCAGCATTATTCCCACTGTTTTACTTTATTTCAGTAATTAAAAATACCAAAAATACCTTGAAAAATTCCCAAAAATCACAAAAACAGTAAAAAATTATAAAAATACCAAAAACATCTTAGTTCTGAATTTTTGGTTATTTTTGTGCATTTTTATAAATATTTTAGCTTGCTTTTTAATATATTGTCTTTATTCTCCAATATTGAAAAAAAATAATATAAAATATAAAATACAAAAATCAGAAAATTAAAAATCAAAATACAAAATTAAAAATTGAAATAAAAAAAATTAATTACTAAAAACCCACAAAAACATTTCCTTTGCTTGATTGTTTAGTGTAGACACATCACACACTCACACACACTTTAGCACTTGCTTGAACTACCCTGCTTGTTCCCTGTGTTCGAACTCTCTACATACTTGCACCTATACATCTTTTATGTAGAGTTAAAAATAAATTTTAACTCCGCATTAGTTCTAATTCATTGATCTTAGTGTGGGTTAATTGTTGATTAATCGCATTTTATTGTGGGTCGCCACAGCGACGTATTTAGACCCTCGATAATTTGCGGTTATCAAATGGCGCCGTTGCCGGGGAGAGCACATCCCTGGATGAGGATATCTCTGAGGCTGACAGTGTTGTGATGAGTGATGCTGAGGAATTTCAATCTTGCTCATCGTCTTCTGATCCCTCGGATTCAGACATAGACTGGGATGACTTTGAGGACTACTTACTTTGTCTGATTCCTACTGAGCCAACAACCATGACAGAATGCGAGCCAGTGCAGTTTATTGATGATACATCAGGCCGCCCTTCGTCAGCGATTCATGCAGAGCGAGAGTTCTCCCATGCAGACCTGGTAGCATTTACACAGACATATCAGAAACCAGATCTGCCACCTCCCAGTTGTCCAGAACGAAAACCTCTGCCGCAGTCAATGAAGTACAGATTCCTTGCTGGAGAGCCAGAAATGCACCCAGTCATTATCTCAGCAGATTTGACTGGAGAACAAGAATCTCGTCTGATGGAGGTTCTTGAAAGAAACCGCAAGGCAATCGGTTGGAGTATAGCTGATCTCCAAGGGCTGAGCCCTAATCTTTGCTCCCACCATATCTATCTTGAAGATAACGCTAAGCCGTCGCGTGAGTTCCAACGACGGCTGAACCCGAATCTTCGAGATGTAGTCATGAAAGAAATTTCCAAGTGGTGGAGCGACGATTTCATCTATCCCATCTCCGACTCCAAATGGGTAAGTCCGTTACATGTGGTACCCAAGAAGACGGGTATCACTACAGTTGTCAATGAGTCTGGAGAGGAGATCGCTACCAGAGTACCAACTTCTTGGAGGGTCTGTGTGGACTACAGACGATTGAATGAGGCCACCAAGAAGGATCACTTCCCGCTTCCCTTCATTGATCAGATTATCGAGCGGTTAGCCGGGAAGAGTCATTACTGCTTTCTTGATGGGTACTCTGGATATAATCAAGTGGCCATTGCGCCCGAAGACCAGGAGAAAATGACATTCACCTGTCCGTTTGGGACTTATGCTTTCAAACGGATGCCCTTTGGTCTATGTAACGCTCCGGCGACATTCCAAAGGTGCATGTTGTCCATCTTCTCGGACATGGTGGGTGACTGTTTAGAGGTCTTCATGGATGACTTCTCGGTCTATGGCGACGGGTTTGACGCTTGTCTTGACTGCCTAGACCGTGTGCTGAAGCGCTGCATTGAGGTCAATCTTGTCTTATCCTGGGAGAAGAGTCATTTCATGATGACTCAGGGGACGGTCCTTGGTCATATCGTCTCCAACAGGGGCATGGAGGTCGATCCGGCTAAGGTGGATATCATCAGAAAACTCAACCCGCCGTCCAATTTGCGTCAATTACGGTCTTTTCTGGGGCATGTCAGTTTCTACCGACGGTTCATTCAGGACTTCAGTCGAATTGCCCGACCGCTTACTGACTTGCTCACCAAAGACACCGAGTTTATTGTTAATGATAAGTGTCTTGAATCATTTGACACTCTCAAGAATATGGTTGTCTCAGCTCCTGTCCTTCAGCCACCCGATTGGTCTCTCCCATTCGAGATCATGACGGATGCTTCAGATTTTTCCGTTGGGGCTGTGCTTGGACAGAGGAGGGATGGTTTACCGTTCGCCATTCACTACGCCAGCCGGACTTTGGATGCCGCGCAGCGGAATTACACTGTGACTGAGAAAGAGATGCTGGCCGTAGTTTTCGCTCTTGATAAGTATCGATCGTATATTCTCGGATCTAGAGTAACAATCTACACTGATCATACCGCCATCCGGTACTTAATGGCTAAGAAGGATGCCAAAGCACGTCTCACCAGATGGATCCTTCTACTCCAGGAATTTGATATTGAGATTAAGGACAAGCCTGGAGTCAAGAATGTGGTGGCGGATCATCTCTCCAGATTGGAGAATCTTGAGGAATCTGAGCCCAGCGCACCTATCACAGAGACATTTCCGGATGAGGCAATCTTGGCTGTCACCTCACTCCCATGGTATGCTGACTTTGTAAACTATCGTGTTGCCAAGACGGTCCCTCAGGGTTGGCCCAGACAGAAACTTGAGACCTTCCTAGCTAAGGCCAAGTTTTACCATTGGGAGGATCCCGTCCTTTATCATGAAGGAGGGGATAGTATCTGGAGGAGGTGCATTCCTCAAGAAGAGCAGCATAGCGTCCTCACATACTGCCACAAGCTTGAGGCAGGAGGACATCATTCTGGAAAAAGAACAGCACAGAAGGTGCTTCAATCCGGCCTATGGTGGCCTACTCTCTTCAAGGATTCTGATGAGTTCGTGAAGAGATGTACTGACTGTCAGAAAATGGGAACCTGTGGACAGAGAGACATGATGCCCATGCAACCCATTCACTTCTGTGAGGTTTTTGATGCATGGGGGATTGATTTCATGGGCCCATTTCCTAAGAGTCAGGGATTCGAGCATATTTTGCTCGCTGTAGATTATGTCAGCCGATGGGTTGAGGCCATCCCCGCCCGAGCCGCAGATGCTAAAACCGTTTGCAAATTTTTGAGGAGAAATATCATTTCACGGTTCGGAGTACCTAGAGTCTTGATTTCAGACAGGGGGTCTCACTTCATCAATGACAAAGTCAGGGCCCTTGCAGACGAGTTCGGCATTGACCATCGGGTTGCCACTCCTTATCACCCTCAGACTAATGGTCTTGCCGAAGTATCGAACAGGGAGATAAAGACTATCTTGCAGAAAGTTGTCCGCCCAGACCGAAAGGATTGGTCACAGCTTTTGGACTCGGTCTTGTGGGCTTATCGGACCTCTTTCAAGAATCCATTGGGAACATCTCCCTTTCGTCTCGTCTATGGCAAGCCGTGCCATTTGCCAGTGGAAATCAAGCACAAATCTTTTTGGGCAGTTACAGAATTGCTTCTAGATCCCGAGAGTATAGGAGAACAGAGAAGAGCAGAATTGGCAGCCCTGGAAGAATTGAGAGACACGGCCTTCTCCAACAGCCTACAGTACAAAGAAAAAGTAAAGACATGGCATGATTCGCATATCAGCCATAAACAGTTTGAGCCAGATCAGAGAGTATGGTTGTTTGATTCCAGGCTGAAATTATTCCCAGGAAAGTTGCAGAGCAAGTGGAAAGGACCGTATGTGGTCAGGAAGGTATATGACAATGGCAGCATCGACATATCCGAACCGTCATCTTCCTCTACCTTCCGCGTCAATGGTCAACGCTTGAAGCTATATCTTGATCATGATCCACCGACCATTGACGTTGCCCCCATTCTTCTGGTATGAGATGTGTCTTTTGACTCGCACCATCTGCATCTCATACATGGTGATCAATTCCATCTTCTGCTGTACAAATCCATTTGTTCATATCACTCTGTTGTCTGTTGATTTATTTTCTTATTTTCTTCTTTTCTTCTTTTCATTTTCTATTTTCTGTATCTATCAAAAAGGTGCCGCCCTTGTAGACAGTTTTCCATACTTAGGACGTACTTTGTCCTAAGTATAGGGGGTGTGCACCCCGAGGTATTCTATTCCTCTCGATCCTCTCCATTGTCTCCTCTTCTTGTCTATACTTAGGGATATCCTACCCTAAGTATAGGGGGAGACAAGCTGAGTACGATCTGTTCATTCCCACCCTTGACCCTCCCTGCGTTGTGTACAGTCTGCTATACTTAGGATTATTTGATCCTAAGTATAGGGGGGACGGTCAACTTCTCATTTATTGATTCATTCATTTATTTCTTTATTCTTTAGACTTGCCTATACTTAGTACGAGTTATGTCTTCTCTTTTCTCTCCGATCTATGAGGACATAGCTCAAGCTAAGTATAGGGGGGTCGTATATACTACGTATATACTTTAGCCATAACTCGTACTTTAGTATTTTCTTAATAGTATGGCTAAAAATTCTTTAAAATCCATTGAAAATCCTTAATAAAAAGATGTGATTATTCCTCAAATTCTTTTTGTATTTACTGATTAATAAATCAGGTGAAAATGTTTTTTTTGCAAAATGTTTGAAAAATAGTTTGAAAATCTTTGTGAACATCTATTGAAAACTATTTTGAAAATATTTTGTTTCGTGTTTTCAACCTGTGTAAAAGTTGTGTGGTTTGTAAAATTTCTTTTCTTTGTGTGAAATAAAAATGTTTGAAAAATGATTTGCAAATGGTTTGAAAAATGGTTGCAAAAATGATTTGAAAAACCTATATATACTGTTTTGAAAGCCTTTGCAAAATGATTTTCAAATGTGTGTAAAATGTTTGTAAAAAGTATTTTGGACTATAGTTTTCAAAAATTGTGTGTAAAATTGTTTTCAAATAAGTTTGAGGAATATACACATCACACCAAAATCCAGTTTATGTATATATGTATAAAATTGACCACTTACCCTGTGAGTTCTTAAAATCCACTTCTTGTATATATATAAAGAAGCACTCCCGTGTACATATTTTCACCTAGTTTTTAGCCAAAACCTTCTGTTTTCAAAAATTCCCAAAAAACATTTGCAAAACTAAGAATCCAAAAACATTTGAAAAATCTTTTTGAAAAATACAAAAAAATGCATCTGCACATGCATGCATCATATTTTCAAAAACCCATAAAAAGTTCAAAATCTTGAAAATTGCATCACAAAAATATTTTCTGCATTGCATTGCATAGCATTCGCATTTTTCGGATTGAGTTTGATAGTTGAACAAGTCTAAGTAAAATCCGAAGATTGTAGCTTGATTGGACCTTAAAATCTACCTAATAACAGGAACCTTATAGGAACTGGGTTTGAGGTACTTCAGGTCTAGTTGACTTAATTCTTTGAGGATCACGAGACTTGGTTCAATGGATTCTTGACTGCCTAAGTAGAGTATTTCGGAGCACACGCACGACTCTTATTGATAATGACCTAACTTGGACACTTGCACCTTTCACATGGCTCAACTCAGTTGGAGTGGTGAGGGGATTGGATTTGCCGGTATGAGACGCACACAAGTGGAAACACTTGTCCTCCTCTAAGGAGGGAAGTGCACCCCAACCCGTCCAGTGATTAGGAAGTCTAAAGACAGGAGGCTGTGGGTTGCGATAAAGCTTCAAAAGAGGGATAGTCTACTGGCTCAAGAGGAAAAACTCCTTATGTAAATGCTGTTGTGAATAGTATTCAAAAAAAATGTTCAGGCATGTACAAAAATAAAAAGCCTGCAAAGTATGTACAAAGTCAATAAGCAAGCTTGAGTTCCAAAGTCATATCATGTGAGCCTGCAGCAGGATGACTTGACTACACTGGTCTTGCATCCAAGGATAGGTAGCTACACTGGCTACCGTCCACTCTTCTCTTCACCCCCTCCTCTTGAGCTGGTTGCCACTTGAACTTAGAAGGGAATACCCCGCTCCTCAAGGATGGAGTTGCTGGATTGGGGAATCATTGGGTCGTCGTACTGGAGAAGTCAGTTTCTTTGTCATTCTAGTTGGGGAGAGCCACCATCACTTACACTGTACAAGTCAGACTCATAGTCGTAAGGGTTTGCGTATGAATTGAGATATTTCTGACCTGGCTATTGAGGAGACTTGGACAGAGTTTTGGGATTCTCAAGGACTGTTGAATTTCAAACACGGTTCTCACTAAGGTTCCGCCCGCACTAAAATTCCAAAGGTCTGACTTAAGCTCCAAACTTTGATTTTGTGAAAACAAGTTTGACAATCAAATAAAATCCAAGTTCTTCTTTTTCTTTTCACTCTGTTTCTTTTTGCACTTACTGCATAAGTGTTTGCTAGGGACTAGCAAAGGTAAAGTATAGGGGGATGATGAATCCACATTTCATCATCTTTATTCTATCATTTTGGCACCAAAAACCCTAGCAAATACCTGTAAATAGCCTTAAATCAAGCATCTTAGCATTCATACATGTGCATCTCAACAGTGTATAAATGACTGTAATTAAGGCCAAAATTATAGAATAAATAAAGAAAAGAAAAAGAATAAAATATTGTAAATATTTTATGACCCAAAACCCCCGAGACCTAGGCATCTTGATGAATAGGTCGACAAGGAATAAATTAGGGGGAGATAAGGTCAGAAATACCAATAAAATACCTATACATTCAATTCATTCTTTATTCATTTTGGGACCTATTTTTGGTTCCACTTTTTATACATCAAATAAAGAAACTTTGTACATGAAAGTTGTAGATAATTTTATAAAGAAAAATACAAAATTGATTTCACAGAAAAATCATGTACAGACAAAAAGTTATGATCTGAATAAGAATCCAAAATCCCAACTTTCCAGACCCGTATCTCACAACTGACAACTCCAAATACAGTGTACTCACCTTTAATTGTATATAGAATAAAATAATCTATCCAATGGCAGTGGTTTCGCATTTGGCGGAGCCACGGTTTGAAAGTTGACTTTTGGACCCTCCTTGTACAGTGTACCTCTTAAAATATTCAATTTATTAATTATTCATTATTTTTATATTTTTATATTTTTATAAGGTTGTAAATATTACTTATAATAATTGTGAATGTTAAAATTAGAACAAAAACCTAAATAAAATTAAAAATAAAATACTTGTATGTATTCAATACATTGGGACACTACCTATACACATACCTATACAAAACATACTTGTATTTTAATAACTATATAAAACATATCAATAAAATAAAATAAAAATATACTTATGTGTATAAAAGTATTCTATAACTTTATAAAATTATAAACAAAATTAAAGAAATTAAAATACACCAAATAAAAATAAAATACTAAAATACATAGGTATTATACCTATATAGGGTTAAAAAGGTAACTTGTAAAAACATAACTCCTAAAAATAAATAAAAATCAGAATTAAATACTACAAAAAATTCTAAGCATTTTTTATTTTATAACTTTTATTTAATTCAGCCATTTAGTATTTTTAAATGAATTAACAAAATAATAACTCAGGGATTTTCCTGGTTGGTCCACGTGGACCAACCAGGAGGGGTCAACAGTTGACCGCGGTCAACTGGTCGCCCTACCCCTGTAGCCCGTGTCAGGCTTGGTTTTTGAGCCATCTTGTTGGCTTTTTCCAGGCCTATTCTTTCATCTTTTCGTGTTGCATCCTTCTGCAACATTGTCCACCAACCATCTACCTAACTCGCCCGAGCTTAATCTTGATCGTCGGACCCAAGATTTGCAAGATATCCCTTGGTCTTTGGACCCCTGTCACCTCGGGTCAAACCACTTAAAACCAACTCCCCCTCTTCCATTTCGAATTTGAGTCCCCTTGGTCCACCCTTCAACGCCATCACCGTGCTCCTGAGCTCCGTGGAGGTGACAGCTCCACCGCCAGCCCTTCAGCCAAGGCGCGCGAAGTCGAGGGAAGCTCCACCACCTCCGCCAACAGCCGACGTCGAGGTACCCTTTCTCCTCTGGCTCCGGCCATCGAGGGCATCCCCCCGCTTATTTCTTTCTTGCATTTAGCTCCTGTTAGCTGTAGCTTCAAAAACCCCAAAAAAATTCGAAGTTTCATCAACCAACTCGCCCGATCACGCACCTTGGCCGGAGCGCACCTCCGGTCGTGCATCCATTTTGCGAACCACGCCCTTCCCCGACCATCCAAGGGTCCAGGCAGTTTGCCCTGGACCCGTTGACCATTCTTGCAGGTCAAAGTACGAACGAAGCGCCTGGAGGCGAGTTTTGACGCTCGCCGGACTGTGGCCGAGCTTCCCAGCTCCGCCACCTTCGCCTGAGCACCTCGGCCGCCGCCGCGGTATTTTGACGCCTCCAGGAGAGAGACGAAGACCTGAGGAGCCTCCAGCCCGCTTTTGAAGCCAAACCGCTCGCCGGAGACGGAGCTTGACCTCGGCGAACTTCGGCTCGCCGGAGTTCGTCGATGTTCTTGCTCCGGGTTTCGCCACCGTTGGATCGAGGAGGAGCTCCAGACAGATCGTGGACCGTCCGATCTTGAAGACCCAGCCACCGTCGATCTCAGCCGAGATCTGATCCCAGACGTCCACGAGCGAAGCGACATCGGCCGTCCATCAAGCGCCACGTGTATAAGTGGCTTGCCATCAGCCGTCGGATCACGCGCATAGGGTATTTTGCACATGACCCCTTGCGCTTTTTGTATTTATTTATTAGTATTTAAACTTGTGTCTGTAGTGTAAACATTGTGTAATATTTGCAGAGAGACCCCCGAACTTTGCTTATTTGCACTTAGGTCCTTCGCCACGTCACCTCACGTGACCAGTTCACGTGAGGGGTTGGGCATTTTGCAAGGACACCCTCGGACGTTTGTGTATTTTGTTTTAGTCCTAAAACTATTGCAGCACGTGTAAACTTTTTGGTTATTTTGCAAGTAGGCCCCCAGAGTTTCGTAATATTACAGTTTAGTCCTCGCCAGGCGCGTGCAAGTCACGCGCCCTGGTGGGAAAATTGCTAAGAGGCCCAGGCGATTTTTGTAATTGCATTTTGGTGCTAAAAATTGAATATACAGTGTATATTTTTGTGGAAAATTGCATGTATGCCCCTGGATGTTTTAGATATTGCACATATACCCCTGTCAGGATTGTTTAATGTTTGGATGTTTGCTCTAATTATTTAGCCTATCACTTTAACTCCAAAAATTTCATAAAAATAGACTTAAGTATCTGGACACGTGTACTGTGACGCCATCTATTTAGTTTTTGATTTTACTTTATTTTTATATTTATTAAAAATCAAAAACATCCTTTTTGTGTACTGTCTACCTTAGAAAATGCCAAAAAAATATCAAAATTCCTCCAAAAATTCCCAAAAATTCACCTAGTGTCTATTTTCTCCTATTTTAGTGTCAGTCCAAAAATCACTAAAAATCTCAAAAGAAAAACACTAAAAATTCAAAAACACTCAAAAACTTCAAAGAAATATATAAAATAGTAGAAAACTCCAAAAATCAATCTTTCAGTTCCTGTTTGTTCCTTACTTTGTCCTTTTTATTTGAAAAATAGTGTGAAAATTTTGAGCTACTGATTGTTATTTTTAAATCTCATTTTGCCCTCAGCCAGCATTATTCCCACTGTTTTACTTTATTTCAGTAATTAAAAATACCAAAAATACCTTGAAAAATTCCCAAAAATCACAAAAACAGTAAAAAATTATAAAAATACCAAAAACATCTTAGTTCTGAATTTTTGGTTATTTTTGTGCATTTTTATAAATATTTTAGCTTGCTTTTTAATATATTGTCTTTATTCTCCAATATTGAAAAAAAATAATATAAAATATAAAATACAAAAATCAGAAAATTAAAAATCAAAATACAAAATTAAAAATTGAAATAAAAAAATTAATTACTAAAAACCCACAAAAACATTTCCTTTGCTTGATTGCTTAGTGTAGACACATCACACACTCACACACACTTTAGCACTTGCTTGAACTACCCTGCTTGTTCCCTGTGTTCGAACTCTCTACATACTTGCACCTATACATCTTTTATGTAGAGTTAAAAATAAATTTTAACTCCGCATTAGTTCTAATTCATTGATCTTAGTGTGGGTTAATTGTTGATTAATCGCATTTTATTGTGGGTCGCCACAGCGACGTATTTAGACCCTCGATAATTTGCGGTTATCAGTCATCCACTATATTCCAATGGGAGATGAGATCTACATGGAATTTGTCTCCTTATTTGATTGGTTTAATTTTAGGATTGATGTATATTTGATTTATCAAATATTTTTGATCTAAATTAAATCATAAGTTGTTGGTTTTTACCAACAATAATCTTGACCATTGGATTGATCATAAATCAATCTCATCCATTGATTTTATGAGTCCCAAGAATTGAGATCCATGGATCCCAAAACCCTGTAAATAGAGAGGCATACCATGCTCTCTAGGGTTAAGCTTTTGAAGCACATCCCTCTCTCTTTCTTCCTTCCACACACCAGCCCTCTCTCCCTCTCCTTGGTGGCCGTCCACCAAACCCTGGTGGGAGATAGCCGTCGTCGCCTACGCCACCACGCTGTCGCTTCGACGTTCTTTGTTTTTCCGTCTTCTTGGAGTGCTACTCTCGCGAAGAAGACAATCGATCTCGTACGACGAGATCAGGAGTTCACCATGATTGGATCAACTTGTTGGATTGCGAGGATCGCACGACTCATCCCCGCACTCGCAAGCTTCTTCTCCGACGATCGGACTTGAGACAGGAGGTCTCTTTTCGTAGAGACTCGATCAACCACGCTTCAAAAGGTATTCCTTCTACTTGTTGTGGTTATAGATGAAACAATCCGAGAATCGTTCTTGGATCATGTGGTTCTTGGATCATGTGGTTTCATCGCATGAAAATTTTTTAAATTCCGCTGCACAGAACAACTAGCATGACTAGCCATTCTTCGTCGTATTCGATACGATGATCATGCTTCCGTGATGCGCTTGAGGATTATTCCATATCCTTCAGTTTCTTTGATTTCAGTCTTGATCCAAATTTGGATTTTTATGAAGCTTGATAAAACTTTCAACAAAGAACATAAATGAAGAAGAAATAAAATTAAAAAGGTTAATTACGTACATAAAAACTCAAGTAAAAAATAGCAAAAAGATGAAATGCACAAAAGAGGCCCAAAATCCAACTTTCACATATGAGCTCTGAAGTTTTCAAAATTGATCTTGTTTTGAAGGTATTTGAAAATGGAGTACTTTAAAAGTGAGTAGGTTAAAATCGGACACTGTATGAGGGAGATATGTGCGTTTTAGTCCGTCAGAAGTAAAATTTGATTTTGGATTTATTTAATACTTATTTGAGTTAGTAATTTTTTTATTTTTTATTTAATCTTGTTAGTAATATCTACACAATGGAGTTGGTTTGGGGTCAATCAAAGTTAGGATGAATTCATTAAATCAATGGGAAGTTAGCAGCTTTTTAAGCTAATTTACACTTGGACTTTTGATGCAATTACGCATGATGAAATGCGAATATTATTAACACATGTATGAATGCTAATGATGTTATATTAATGACTAAATGTAAATGAATTATAGGGAATATTATTGACCGATTTTAGCATGATGAATATGAGATTCATCATATACTTAAACCATGCTCGTCCCCGAGCATCAATGAATGACCTAGTTGGATAAATCCTTGACTGTGCATGTGAATTTTCAAGGCTCAATTCATAGACGACCCTTAATTTGAGTGTTCCTAAAATTCTGGGCTCAACCATGCTTTAGTCAAAAGGAATCCATCTCCTCTAATTACCAGACTCTCTGTTTGTACATAAAATATAAGGATATGACTTTTAGTATATTGCATTCATGAGAGTCGAGTTGAGACATCACCCAAAGTTCCAGTCCAGGAGACTCTCCTCTAGACCTAATCCTCAACACTAGGGAATAAGTCTAATCTTGCTTCAATCAACCGTCTCATTAGTTTGTCAGACTTGAAAATGTAGATGGACGGCCAGATAATGGAGGGCATGGGATTGTGTATAATTTTCTCTCCCTCACATTGGAACAAGGAGCATCTCAAGTGCCTTATTACTCAACACTTGTATATTTTTATTTTTGTTGATCAATTTGTCCGTGAAGAGAATTCAAACTCGTCTGTACTTGTTTTTCTAGGAGTGCACTAGAGTGTGTCTTTTTTGAGTATCTAGGATACCTTCGACACCCAGACTTGTATCACTATACGATGCAGAGCCCTTTTATGGTGCTATCCCGACTCCTTGGTTCTAGAAGCGTTTGGTCCATGTGGACACTTTGAAAATGGTTGGGAGCGCTTGCCTTTTGTGGAAGCTCTTTGTAATTTGACTTGATGTTTGAGAGCTCTTTTCTTTGAATATTTCTTTATTTTTTTCTTTTATTTTTGGCTAGCTCCACTGCTTTAACTAAAAGTTGGTGCACATTGATCAACGATTATTTAGTTTCATTACACCATGGCACATAGGTAAATATCAAGAGATAGTATATGAACTTGTTCACATACTAGCTAGGGTCATGCTGAAACTCAGGTTTCTTGAAACCTTCATTAACTTTATCCCATCCTCGAGCATCCTTAGATCGGGTCTAGACTCAAATCTCCAGTTCTAGTTCCTCAAGTGATAACTCAACTCATCTCATCAATCATGCGATTGTGAATGTGATGTGTTGATCATATTATTTTAAAGGTAGAGATGAAGAGTGCAATATAGCACTCAAATCTTTCAAACTAGGGAAGTGTGGAATATTAAGTTTCAAAAAACCCTAATGACTAAGGATGGCTAACTCAGTTTCTCGAGATCTCAGAAATCCAGTATCTTCAAATCCTCAAGCCTTGAGTGATGGTGAATGTGTCAGGAATATCCAACCAAGGAATGTAGGGATGTTTGATGAAATGCAAGATCATGAGTTTTTTTTCAAAAAGATTTTTGTGTTTTTTTTGTTTTTTGGATGTGTTTTTATTGTTTTTTGTTTTTTTGTTGTTTTTTTAAATCATGTATTATTTACGGAAAGAATTTAGTATAATATACATTATATACACTACTTGTACCCATCCCCGATGTTAGATGAAAGCAATTAAAGTACGAGCTATGGATAAAATAGAATACAAACACCCCTCCTATACTTAGCTTGTGTTATGTCCTCATGGCACAAAATGAAATGTAGACCTAGCTCGTACTAAGTATAGTTGAGTAAAAGAGAAGTCAACTTGCCCCCTATACTTAGACTTTTGAGAGACTAAGCATAGCAAAAAAAGCAAGAAATGGGGCATTCGAGGGTGAGGTGAAAAGAATAGAAGTGATGTGTACACAATGGTACCGGTTCCCCTATACTTAGGCTTAGGTCAGCCTAAGTATGATCGGATAATTACAAGTGGGGAACCGGGTAGATTACGGATGTACAAGGTCAAGGAGGTTTGCGACGGACCTTCTTGCGGAAGCGGGGTGGAAGACAATATGGAGATGTGGAGGGTGGTGAAGAGGGGTGGATGAAGAAGACCGGCCATCGTTAGATTCGTCCTCAGAAAATAGTAGTCGTACGCAGAGGATCTCCAACTATTGTCAACCAGAGGTAAGTGCCCTTGGATCAGAGTTGTACTTATTAGTTATTACACTTACCTAATGAACAACTTCATGATCAGATGAGGACTCTTCAGAAATCACCTGGTGTCTAAGAACAAAGGTGACTTTCTTAGTATGTTCATTTCCTTGAGAAGCATTGGGAGGAAGTTGGACAGTCTTCATCTCCCTTTCTTGAGTAACCGGGGTGGCATTTATGAGTTCCTCATCAGATGAATCTCTGTAAAAGTCGACCAATTATTGTAGGGTCATACGCAACTTCGGGCGAGGGAGCAAGTTCCTAGCGGATTTGTGATTGTTGGTCGGGGATGTTAATGTCACCTCCTGATACTCGTGATTTTTGGTGACATCAGAGGTTTCCTAAGTCAGTTCCTTGTATGATTCAAGTATCCCCTGAATTACTAGCGACTCAAAAATTGGACCACTTAAATAATTGTGACGGCCCTCAAAAATATGATCCAATTCTTCATAAGCTCCAAAATCTTAATTCCACAAAGGAGTTGTATTAAGGTGAGAATCGGATGTTTGTCCAACAATCGATCTCTCAGGTGACTCTCCTAGGGTTTGTGTCTGTGTTTCGTAAGGAGAGATCTGATCATGTGACGTGGTTGTCTCCTGATCACGACTGTCGATTTTAAGTTGGTTGCCTCAGAACAGGTCGTATCATTGAGGGTTTGTTCATTGTGGTCCGAGTTCGGAAACTTGATTTCCCGAGTCTCACAATCGACAAGCGCCTTAGCAGAGGCTAAGAACGGCTCTCCTAAAATGATAGGAGACTCAGACAATCCTCAACGGTACTTGATGTTAAGGACAATAAAGTCCACTTTGTGTTTGTCACATTGGAATTTTACGACGAGGGAAACAATCCCCTGAGGTTTTTTGGTGGATCAATCAGGCAATTGAACGACCACCCTAGTCTCTTTTAGTTGTCCGAGTTTGAGTTTGTCAAAGATGGACTTGAGGAGGATGTTTAATGTGGAGTCGTCGTCTAACCGAACATGAGCAAATGTAGAATCCTCAATTTCACACATAATCCGAGTCAAAGGTTCTTGGTTTTTCGATTCATCGTCAAAGAACTTGCCATAGATATGATATGATATGATATTCAGTCCTTGATCGTTTCTTGCCCGTCTTTTTAGGGTCTAGTCGACTCTTCACAAATCGCTTAAGATAGGGCACATATTCTACGGCTTTGATCAATGGAAACTCTAAGATCAGACTCTTGTAAAATGCTTCCATTTCAGAATTGTCCAATTTTTCGAATTTTCTTTTTTTTTCATTTTTTGGTATTTTCAATGATATGGTTAGTATGGGTGTCAGTGGTCGGTGGTGGTGGTGACTCTAGATGTACAGGATATGTTGGTGACTTAGTATCATTTCTGTCCTCGAGATTATCTCCACTTGAATAAACCTCGATACCAAGTTTAGCACATTCTGTTTTTTTTGCTTTCAATGCTTTTATGAATTCATTCATCAATTCTTCCACATTTCTTTTCATTTTGTGAATATTCATCCTCCAGTGCTTGCTTGGGAAGATTAGTGGAAGGGTTGGAATGATTTTGCTGAGAGATTGAGGTGTCATACTCAGCATGCTTAGACATAGGCACACATTTCTAAGTAGAGTATGGGTTTACGATAGTCTGAGCCTCAAAATCGGGTATCCACCGATAGTGGGAAGGTGGAGTTGGATCCTGAATCCCACTCTCTTTGTATGAGGGCTCATTGAGTGTAGAATAAGAGGTCCTAGGAGATTCGATCCAGTTAGGGTGAATATAAGGTGTAGGCATCTCTCTTGGGTCGTCAACAGGAAGTCTTCGGGTCAAAGGTGTATAGGTGTAATATTAACCCATGCAGGTCGACCTATCATCATTCTCAACAGTAGTTTTCTTGATGTATATGTTATGTTGACTAGAAAACTTTTGGATAAATGGTGCGCTAGACTGGTATGGGAGGGTATCGGGTGGGTAAGAATATGTAGAAGGTGAGAAGTATGAAGAAGTGGTGAAGTCGGGTGAGGTGGTGAAGTCGATCGAAGTTCCGTCTTAAGGGTTCGTATACAAGGTGGATCGAGAATACATGGTGGAAAAGGAGTTGATGATCCAAACAGGGAGCGAAACAGACACAAGACAAAACAACAAAACGAACTAATTTATTCACCCACTCGACACTTGTGAAGGCACGTCAGGGTTCGACTGCTTATCTTTTCAATTTTAATTTAATGATCAAACAATCCTGAAGATTAAGCAAAGTTGTTAGGTACCAAAATATTTCACAAAGACTGTCCTGAGTTCATACAACCAGTTGCATCCACTTTCAGCCAATATGGATGTAAGTACAGACCGTTAGACGGCTACCCGTGTTACTTGATGACGGAGCCTTTCACAGTGTCCTCTAAACCACTCACTCTGCTAAGGGAAGTCGGACTGTAAAACGACTACCCGAAACCCTCACTGAGAAGTAGCTGGTTATTTCTAAAAACAGTAGTCTGAGTAAAAATTTTCGGTTTTTGGCTCTGTCCTAAGTGTCCGATCTTTGTCCTTACAAACAATGAGCAGGTTAATCTCCACCAGACACAAGGGTTAATTTTATGTAAATTTTATTTACAGTTGCCATGATTATCAGTCCCAGTTTTAGATTTAAGATTATCACTGAAGTTTTAGGTGAGCACAAAAATTCACGCCAAATGACCTGTCCCAATTGCTTTAATTCCTAAGTGGTAAAACTGAGGAGAGAAAATCAAAAAAGATAATGCAAGCGTAAATCAATGATGCATACTTAAGAAGAAGACTTACAGTGATTCCCCATGTTCTTCATTCGGGATGCAATATAAGGAATTAAAATTACACTAAATGATATGCACAGATGAAATCGCCCTAAGAAGATAGTTCTATTAGCGGGAAAATTGATTTAAAAATTTGGCCAAGTTCAACGATCTACCAATGCATATAATTAGTGGAAGTGTGGCCTAAGAATTACGAGCACAATCGATGATAAACAATCAAGCGTATATGTGCCTAATTCCTACTCCACTCAAGTCAGGTCCCAATCACATAGAAGGGGTTAAAACAGACCTGACACAATACAAAGAAGTCCAAAACCGAATTATTACAAGGGTTCAGAGAGAGGGGCCCTTAGAATAATGCATGAAATTAAACTAAACTAACTCTCTCTCACACAAAAAATAAAAACTCAATCTTTGCATAACCTTGAGTTATATCCAAAAAAATCGCTCCGAGAAATCTGCAAAGAGAGAAGATGCGGTTAGTATCAGAAGTGAGAGAAAATGCAAAATAAAATAAAATATAGAAAAAAGAGAGAGAACAAAAAAAATAACACAAAAATTAATTTCACAAAAAAAATATTTACAAAAAATAATTTAAAACCCTAATAATATGTCGTTCCCCGGCAACGATGCCATTTGTTGAGCTCAAAAATCGCCTCTTTAATAATTGATAATTGTAGTATATGAGGCGGAAAATGGTCTATCAAAAACCACAATCTTTGAATGTTGTGGAATATTTTTACTTGGCAAGCCTACCAAGGTCGAACACAGGGAACGGTGGCTTTTAGTTGTGTGGCTGGAAGGGGCTCAACATATGTACTCTTTACCTGCTTATGTATTCATAGCACAAGACTTGACTACTCAAGCAACGTTATATACTCATCATCAATACATCACAGGGTTCTCCTTCTAGTTATCAGTTCAGGAGCCTTTGCTCTATATATAAGTAAATGTTCGATTAATTTCTATGTCAGGAAATAGAGAGAAAATATGATAATGCAAATGAGATGCAATGCGAAGAAAATTTAAACAAAGCAGATGATGGAATATAGGATCCGTGATTTATAATTTTTAATCCAAAAATATTGATCAATATCCTTGAAATGAAATCACATATCAAATAATATCAAATCTAGGAAGATGTATCAATTCAATTCCTGATGCAGGCAAGAGTAAATAAATATAAGATTAATCCTGCAATTAGTGAAATCACATAACAATTGAGTGGATTAATCTCCACCAGATACAAAGGTTAATTTTATGTAAATTTTATTTACAGTCGCCTTGATTAGTAGTCCCAGTTTTAGTTTTAAGGTTATCACTGAAGTTTAGGTGAGCATAAAAAATTCAAGCCCAACGAGCAGTCCCAATTCCTTTAATTCCTAAGTGGTAAAACTGAGGAGGGAGAATTGAAAAAGCCAATGCAAGCGTAAATCAATGTTGCATGCTTAAGAAGAAGACTTACAGTGATTCCTCGCATTCTTCATGTGGGATGCAATGTAAGGAATTAAAATTACACTAAATGATATGCATAGATGAAATCGCCCTAAGCATATAGTTCTATTAGCAGGAAAGAATTAATTTAAAAATTTGGATAAGTTGAATGATCTACCAGTGTGTATAATTAGTGAAAGTGTGGCCTAAGAATTTTGAGCAAAATCAAAGATAAACAAGCAAGTGTATATGTGCCTAATTCCTATGCCACTCAAGTGGGGTCCCAACCACACAGAAGGGGTTGAAACAGACCCGACACACCACAAAGAAGTCTAGTCATGAATTATTACAAGGGTTCAGAGAGAGGGACCCTGAGAAAATGCAGGAAATTAAACTAAACTAACTCTCTCTCTCATAAAAAATAAAAAATTCAATCTTTTCAGAACCTTGAATTATATCCAAAAAATTCGCTCTGAGAAATCTGCAAAGAGAGAAGATGCGATTAGTATCAGAAGTGGGAGAAAAATGTAAAATAAAATAAAATGCAAAAAAGGGAGAGAAAGAAAAAAATAACACAGAAATTAATTTCACAAAAAATATTTACAAAAATAATTTAAAACCCTAAAAATACATAGTTCCCCAGCAACGACACCATTTGATGAATAAGAAATTTTCCTCTTTTAATAATGTGGAATTATCATAGTATAGGAGGCAAATTTGGTTCAGCAAAAACCACAATCTTTGAATGTTGTGTAATATTTTTACTTGGCAAGTTTACGAAGATCGAACACAAGGAATAGTGTTTTTTAGTTGTGTGGCTTTAAATTAGTTTAATTAATTAAGTATTCGATTAATTTCTATGTCAGAAAATAAAGAGAAAATATGATAATGCAAATGAGATGCAATGCGAAAAAAATTTAAACAGAGCGGATGATGTAGTGCAGGATCTGTGATTTTATAATTTTTAATCCAAAAATATTGATCACTATCCTTGAAATAAAATCATAGATCAAATAATACCAAATCTAGGAAGATGTATCAATTCAATTCCTGATGCACGCAAGAATAAATAGATATAAGATTGATCATGCAATTAGTGAAATCATACAACGATTTGATCTCCAAATTTTCTCCACTTTAATCCTTAAGAAAAGTTTTATTATATCAAAACCGATAATTAAATCCTCCTCGATAACACCCCTACAAAGATTAATTATCAAGGGGTAAAATCAATAATTAAAAGAAGAAATTAGATAAAATTTCCTTAATTGATCCCTGCATAAATTAAGTCATCAACAAGTGATCCACGATAATCCAAGAGGAATTAAAATTGTCACTAAAATCCCTGCAAAATAGATCATTAATTTCTCAAAGAAAATATAGTGTAAAATGTCAATAATCAGCCTGCATTTGTCAACATAGATCCTCAATTAATAAATCTCAATAAGTAGCCTTAAATCTGTCTACAAACTATGTTAAATGATAGAGCATAAAAATAGCTTCAAAACGACATTATATGCTAAAATCGGAGTTCAAATGAGCAAGATATTATAATTTGAAAAGTCAGAGACTAAAATATAATAAAAATAATAAATTTCTTCGCAAAGAGGTCCCTAGAAGGGCTTATCTGCAAAATAAAGAAGTCGGAGGGGCCTTTCTGGAAAATGTCCACGAGCGAGGGTATATATGTAATTATTTAAAGTGGCGAGGGCATGTATGTCAATTCTCCAAAGTCACGTACAAAGCACGTGACTATGACGTCAGCTGGGCGGCTTCTTGCAATTCCGGAGGAAGGTGAGGGTGTGGGCATACTTTTGCCACACACAGTGTCGTAAACGTGCGCAGCGAGGCTCGGAGCACGGACCTGCGGCTGGGATGCCCGAGGCTGAGGCTTGGTGTCCCGAGCCTATATGGCGGTGAAAGGAGGATCGGCATAGGTTCGAGGGTCCGGACCTCGAGGAGCGGACCGAAGCGAAGGCTCGGATGTCCGAGCCTTGACGTGGTGGCGGGAGGCGGTCCGGGATACCCGAGCCTTGAGGGTGGGGGGAAACGTGCGGCTGCGTTGTAGCCGTTGGATCCCCCAATCCAACGACAGGCGGTAGCGACGTGGACTTACAGGGTGGAGGAGTGGGCAGCTGCGGCGAAAGCGGAGGTCGGCCGTAGTGAGGGTGCTGGAGGGCAGTCGGTGCGGTTGATTGAGCTGATGGGATGCTGGCGAACAACTATGGAGCTTTGAAGGTGGATCTATGTGTTGCTCGAGGCGAGAGAAGCTCGGCCTCAGGCGACACACGCATGAGGTAGAGCAATGGATGCTGCATGCAGAGGTGGAGACGCAAGGTAGTGGGGAGAGTCGAGGGCAGGAGGCGTAGGGCGAGCGGGCCAAGGCGGAGGGCGGGCGAACGTGGTGAAGCTCGGAGGCGATGCGACTGGCGTTGTGGTGTGCGGCGTAGGGCGTCGAAGGCAAAGTGCTCGGGGGTGATGGCGGGCGGCCGAGCATGGTGGGCGGAATGACGAAGGTGGAGTGCGATCGTGGCAAAGCTCGGAGGCTGCTGCGATCGATGGCGGAGCTCGAAGGATGAATGTTGGAGCAGAGGAAGACTCGAGCGTGAAGCTCGACCTGGTGATGCGAAGGGGAGGTGTAGGGGTGAGGTGGAGATGGGGGATTCTTCGCCTGACGTGGAGTAGTGTTCGCCAACTCTGATAATTGCCTCAGCCGCAGGGTGAGACTATGGTGAAGCTTTGCTGCGATCACAGTCGGAGCAGCAACACGGGGGGGGGGGGGGGGGGGACCACCGTGGATCACGCCATCACTGGGAAGCTCAAGTTGCTGCACCGGCTGAGTGTGGGGAATGGGTGGATGATCGGCGAAGAGGGAGCTCGGTGAGGTTAAATAGGGAGAATGAGAGGGGTAACGGTCGGGGACGTTATGGGAAGGAGGAGCCACGGTGGTGGCTGGCCTTGTAACGGCCGGGGGGAGCAGTGTCGGCGAGCGTTACAAGGAGACGTAAGAGAATGACGGTAGGGGAAGGGGAGGGGGAGAGCTCACGTGCCGTATGTGACATGGGAGGAGGTTGAGGTCACGTGCGAGGCACATGACGAGACTGGAGAGAGAAATTGGGAACAAGGCACCACGTGGCATGCCTAGGGGGCTGCCACATGTCACCCAAAAAAATTCAAAATTAAGAAGGAAAGAAAAATGGAAAAGAAATAGAAGGAAACCTCTGATCGAAAATTTTACTTCACGAAAGTTGTTCGTCTCGACGAGATCTACAACTTTCATTAAGGATCCAAATCAAAAGAAGTCATATGTACAAAGTGATATTTTTAGTGGTCTCCATGTGTATAGGAAACTGGTTTTTGAGATTTTGCAATTTTTTTGGTAGTTTAAAAAAGGATAAAAATATAGAAAATGTGATAAAATAAGAAACACTTAATTACACATTAATATATTTTTTGGATTTTTAGTAACTAAGAAAATTGGAAAATAAAATAGAAGTACAAAACACGAGATTTTTGTACAGACTCACAAAGGACACTCGAACACAGTCAGTTTCTTTGATTTCATTCTTGATCTGGAGTTGGATTTTTATGACGCTTGATAAAACATTCATAAAAAACAGAAATGAAGAAGAAATAAAATTAAAAGGGTTAATTATGTACATAAAAACTCAAGCCAAAAATAGCAAAAAGATAAAATGCGCAAAAGAGGCCCAAACCTAACTTTCACATATGAGCTCTGAATTTTTCGAAATTGGTCTTGTTTTGAAGGTATTTGAAAATGGAGTACTTTAAAAATGAGTAGACCAAAATCGGACACTGTATGAGGGAGATATATATGTTTTAGTCCGTCAGATGTGTTTGGTTTTAGGTTTATTTGACATTTATTTGAGTTAGTAAATTTTTGTATTTTTTATTTAATCTTGTTAGTAATATTTACACGATGGAGTGATTTGGGGTCAATCGAAGTTAGGATGAATTAATTAAAAATATGGGAAGTTAGCAGCTTTTTAGGCTAATTTACACTTGGATTTTTGATGCAATTACGCATGATGAAATGTGAATATTATTAACACGTGTCTGAATGCTAATGATGTTATATTAATGATTAAATGCAAATGAATTATGGGGAGGAGAGCCTAATTAACCAATTTTAGCATGATGAATACAAAATTCATCAAGGACGTCGGACGTTAGAGAAGGAAGGGGGAGGGTTAGGTTTTTTGAATTTTTTTAATAGATGTTGGATAGACCATGGGTTAGATTAACCCAATGATATGGTTCGGTTAATGGAAAAAATAACAGAGGGTTGTGGGTGTGAGACAGAGTGACTATCCAGGGTTTCTCGTGTAATTCACGATTACGCAGAGTTATGATTGTAGTTATGAATACTCAAGGTTATGAGTGTAAATATCTTTTTTATTTAGCTATGAATTGGAGAGAAAACCCAAAATTGTACCTCTGGTGTTGATATGAGAGGAGACATTTGTCTTGGCATTTTGCATCAATATCCTGTTAGCAATTATTATCATAAGTAAACTTTTTTTGTACTATAATAAGGATCTACATTTCAATGTATTTTTTGTCTAACGTATTAATTTTTATATTTTTAATGTAAAATTAATTAGTTGTTAATTTAACAACTAGGATGAGTAAAATTAATGTTTCAACTTGAAATTTATAGTTGTTAACCCCTAGCATTGGGATGCAAGAGTACATACACATTCATATTTTTACGATATGAATATGTAATTTTTATTTTAATGAATACAAATACGGGAAAGATAGTAAACATATATGGATTGTCCGGTTACATTCCTATGATAGGACTAATATGCGTGAAGGAGCTTACAATTACTATTTAGTTATGTACTCGTATCCAAAAGATGAAAATGACATCCATGTTTACATTTGTATTGTAAAAATAATTGAAACCCATAATTTTTCTATATCAATATTCATGAAAATAAAAATTACATATTCATATTCGTCAAAATAAGCATACATCTCCATATCAACCTAGAGATGGATACAACAATGGATGAATGTGGATAATCTAGTTGCATTGCTTTAATAGAGGGCCAACATATATCAACTGAATTATAACTAATACTTTAATTTATATGTGTAAAAAAATGAAAACGATGCATCCATATCTAAAAAAAATAGATACAATGACAAACAGGTATGAATTAGCAATTTGCATTGTTACAATACGGGGTCACCATGCTTAAACAAATTTATAACTAATACTTAAAGCCGTATCTGTATTAAAAAAATAAAAACAATATCCGCAATTATGTCTGCATCAATAAAAATAATTGAAACACATTTTTCTGCATGTGTTTGTTAAAATAAAAATTAAATTTTCATATATACCAATATATATATACACTTAGTTGAATCCCTATGTATGGGCTAATAAGTATAAATTTCAAGTTGAAACATTTATTTTACTCATCCTAATCGTGATTAATAACTAGTTAATTTCATATTAGGATTATGAAAATTAATGCATTAAGCAAAAAAATACATTGAATTGTAGTTCCCTATGAGAGTATAAATGAGAGGTCTACTTAAGATAATAACTTTCTGTACAGATTATATCTAATTCAAGTATACTATTTCTTCACCAATTCGATTTACTTTTCACTTAAAAAAAGATGATGCCATTATCCAATTGAACCAGTCCGATCCTATGGTCCAACCCCATCCAAACTTTTCAATAGGATTTCATGTTCAACCTCCACTTCAGTCACTAAAATATTGCACAGAAGACATAAAAGTCAACAAAAGATACTTCTATTCACTTTCTTCCCATCAAATAACTATATATCGCAAATGTTGTGCATTTCCCTTGCCACTCAAATACACGTGCACACCATGAAATGTATGCTTTATAAATAAAGTATTGTGTCCCTGGATATTATCTTTGAGTTTAACTTTAAATGCCGTACACTGTTTTTTTGTGTTCAATTACGCATATGGTAGTTTAGCAGATTGCCAACAGAACTTACATAAATACTCACACAGAAGCAGGCAAAAACATCCAGCTTGTGATATAAACAATATATCATCTATATTATGACATTACATAAGTTTTGATCAGAAACAGCAGTCACACAGCACAGGCCTTCCAATGCTGTGTGGATAGATAGGAACAATAGCACTCATATAACATTCATACAGATCAGTTTACTTAGATAAAGAACATGCTTCAACATACGAGCAGCATCGTAGCAGTGGCAATTCCATTACTACATTTGTCGTTGATTTTGCAATAGCATGACCCTTCACATAATGTTGTCGACATACCGGCATGTACAGATCAGCCCCTCCAATCAATTCTGTCTGTTTATCTTCGGTCTTCCTCAGCGTAAACAAAGCGCGCTTGCCACAAATTTCACACCTTGCTGTCAACTTGGTGACAGAGTCAGCCAAAGGAACAACGTCAAGAATGGAACCAAATCTTCTTCTGCCAATAGAGAGTACATCAGGCAAGCGGGAAGCGCTAAAAAGCAACTAAGTTTAAATGCTTGGTTAATTAACAATTTTAATATATTTTTTTGGCTGCATAAAAAAGCAATGTTAATGATTAATTACATACAAGTTTTGTCATGGATGGATATTTATCAGGTTGTGTCTTATCAGAACAAATTGAATTATCTTCTCTTGAGAATTATACTCGTAACAGTCTCGTATACAGAAAAGATCATAAAAGTTACCTGAGATAATCCCCATCTAATCCTGCAACAACGACAATTTTACCATCATTGTCAGCAGCATCGCTGCAGAACTCATAAAGATCATCAAAAAACTGAGCTTCGTCAATTCCGATTACATCCACCTGATTAGCCAACAATGTCAAGTGAGTCAACTCTGAAGATGCAGCAATCAAAACAGTCATGCAACAGTTGACTCTGTAATATTCCGACTTCTATCAAATTGTGAATCACAATTAAAGATGAACCAACTTAGCCCGCATTATGTGATTAATATAATAAAATATTTCGAATAACATACAAAGTGTGAGATACCAAGATCATTGTTAACTGAAAATTCTATGAAACTGTATGGGGTTTTGGGTTTGCACTTTGCAGGTTACTCGCAAACAAGATGCCATAACTTCAAGAACGCTGATTTAAGACAAAGAGATTTCAGGTTTACTAATCCATAATCTATTTTTTTATAAACAACCACGCCAATATAAGTCCGAGATTTTACTAGTTACTTGATTCTTTTTCTGCTGTAATTGTTGGTTCAATCTTTCACAGCCGCTGACTTTTAAATATAGAATCATTTATAGCCATAATTTTCAACCAAAAGAATGCAATTTGAACAGTTAACGCACATTTTAATTTTTTGAGTTCACTTTCTTGCTCCTTTTTGTAGTGTTCCAATTAGCAAGTAGAAATAACATCCAGTTGGACATCCTTGTGGCAATCATATCACCAAAATTTATGCCGCAATCTCTCTAGCCACCAAAGAGCCAATAATAACAAAAATCCACATTAAAAAATCTCCAATTTCTCCAAAAAGGACAGTTTTCCCGTTGTTGAAACATGAATTTTCATTGGCAAAAAAAAACTTTTTTCTTATTGGAGCACAAATTCACACACGAAATTATCTGCAATATTTAATACTTCTCTTGTAAAATGATAAAAGATGGCTCGATGCAAAAGATCTATACATGAGTCGTCATTATCAAATATTAAATCCAAGTTTTGGGGTTAACCTTCTCATAAGCGTGTGCTCCGAGAGTTGCTCGGAACGCAGAGAGCTCCGTCAAAGCCCAGCAGGGCATCTTCGCACCGTCGTGCGTCACAACAGAGTCAAGCCCGTAGCGATTATCCTTGCTTGACTTTATAATCGCGACACTCCTGATCAGGAGAAGGATCCAAAACCAAATTCAGCAATCCAAGCACGCGACGTGGGTGGAGTGGAGGTGGGGATTTCGGTTACCTTCCGATGCTGCTCTCGGACTGGACGCGGCGGAGGAGAGCGGTGGTCTTCCCGGCGAACATCGGGCCGAGGATAACGTGGATCTCTCCTGCCATGGCCGATCTGCTGCCGCGTGCAGGGGTGATGGATCGGAGGGGGTGTGAGGATGGGAGAGGAGAGAAGGGCGGTGCGTTCGCGTTTATAATTTGAAGAACGGGGGATGCGGGTTTTTCAAAAATGGGGATGGAGGGAAGGAGGAGTTTGGGGTTTTGGAGGGAACGATTTGGGGAGGTGGGAGACAGAAATGTGCAGTTGGAGGTGTCATTCGGACGTTTCAACGTTTTAAGAATTTTACATTCTAGGGTTTTTATCACTTGTGCCCCTCCGAGATCTCACAATTTCAATTATGCCCCTATCTTTTTGGTAATATCAGTTGTGCCCCTCACTTCTTTCTCCAACATCAGTTGTGTCCTTCCGTCAGATTGACCGTCAATGAATTGACTTAACCATGGTTTTTCCAAACCTTGGTGCAGTTAAGAGGGGTATTATTGTCCAGACTCCTCTTCTTCCTCCTCCAACCTCCTCCTCCTCCCTCTCCGCCCGGAGTTCGCTGAAGCGCCTGCGCCTGCACCGCGCACGACCACACCACGCCCTCCTGCTGCCCTAGCCATTGCCAGCCACATACCGCCTGCTTTCCGGGGTTGTTGGGTTCCTTTGCTTTCCGCCCAAGTCCCCGTCTTCCGGTGGGTTGTTGGGTTCCTTTGCTTTCCGCCGAAGAATCCACAAAAACCTGTACCCGCTAAGCTCCAACCCAAGTGCTATCTCCCTCACCCGGTCCACCTCGAAGCAACCCATGCTCCCGAAACAAAGGAACACGATGGAACGCGGCGGCTGCTTGTCCAGCCACTTGATGCACTTGTGCCCAGAGGTGATGTTAGAGGGTGAGAGAAGAGGCCCCACGGGGTAAATTGAAGGCAGGTGGGAGCTTCCCAAGGCATTGAGAACAACTGGTTTGAGATCTTCAGAGGTGTTGATGATAACCCCCTTCGCTTCCCGGAAGCGGCGTGCGTGGTACGTGAAAGTCTCGTATCCATCGGGGACGGCCATGGCGCCCGGGAGCGCGACCCTTGGCACCGGGGAGATTCCAGCGACGTTGAGGAGCTCGTCGGTGTTGTGGACACCGGAGAAAGGCGGGGGGAAGACGATAGTGCTGAGGCAGGCGGTACTGGAGGGGAAGTAGACGAAGAAGGGGAGCCCGAGCTCGTTGGCGGCATCGACCATGGTTGTGACAAACTCTGTGACGACGCCGGCGATACGGGTTTGAATAGAGAGGCGGGAGAGGTAGTTCTTGATGTGTGTCTTGTGGGTGGAGATGAAGTGGGCCATGGTGGTGACGCTGTGCAGGGCTGGGCGGCGCGGGGACAGCGCGGGGGAGTTGAGGTGGTGGCCCAGGGGAGCAGGTGCTGGGAGGCGTGGGGGCAGGGGTGGGAGCGGCGCCGTGCAGGGCTGGGCGGTTGATGAATCCACATTTCATCATCTTTATTCTATCATTTTGGCATCAAAAACCCTAGCAAATGCCTGAAAATAGCATTAAATAGAGCATCTTAGCATCCATGCATGTGCATTCAGATAGTGTATAAAATACTGTAATTAAAGCCAAAATTATAGAATAAATAAAGAAAAGAAAAAGAATAAAATATTGTAAATATTTTATGACCCAAAACCCCCGAGACCTAGGCATCTTGGTGAATAGGTCGACAAGGAATAAAGTAGGGGGAGATAAGGTCAGAAACACAGTACAAATACCTATACATTCTATTCATTCTTTATTCATTTTTGGGACCTATTTTTGGTTCCACTTTTTATACATCAAATGAAGAAACTTTCTACATAAAAGTTGTAGATAATTTAACAAAGAAAAATACAAAATTGATTTCATAGAAAAATAATGTTCAGATAAAAAGTTATGGTCTGAATAAGAATCCAGAATCCCAACTTCCCAGACCCGTATCTCACAAACGACAACTCCAAATGCAGCATACTCACCTTTAATTGTATATAGAATAAAATTATCTATTTAATGATGGTGGTTTCGCATTTGGCGGGGCTACGGTTTGAAAGTTGAGTTTTGGACCCTCATTGTATACTTGTACAGATTAAAATATTCAATTTATTCTTTATTCATTATTTTTGCATTTTTATTTTTTTTAGAATTATGTAAATATTACTTATAATATATATGTGCATTAAAATTAAAATAAAAATGCAAAGGAAATACAAAATAAAAATACTTGTATAAAGAATACATAGGTATACTGCCTATACATATACCTATACAAAACACTCTTACATTTTATTTAATATACAAAATAAATCAGAAAAATAAACTAAAAATATATTTGTGTGTATAAAAGTATTTCATAATTTTGGAAAATAAGAAATGGAATTAATAAAAATAAAATACACAAAACAAAAATAAAAAATACTAAAATACATAGGTATTATACCTATATAGGGGTATAAAAGCAACTTGTAAAAATATAACTCATAAAAATAATTAAAAATCGGAATAAAATACTATATAAAATAATAAACATTTTTTATTAAATAACCTAAAATTAATTGAATCATTTACTATTTTTAATTTAATTTACAATATATTTATTTAAATTTTGTCTTTTTGCGGATGACGTGGCCCAATCAGGCCACACCATCTGTTGACCAGGGGTCAACTCCTTGACCCCAGGTCTGTGACTTTTGGGCTGTCGCGAGCGCCCTTTTTCTTGGATTTTTCACGGGCGGTCCTTTCATCGTTTGGGCACGCACCCTTCTGCAATGTTGCTCCCCCATGATCCAGCTATCACGCCCTTTGATTATCTCGAACCGAGAGCCTTCGATTCGCCTGTTCTTCCTCGATCAAGGGGTCGTGTTCGTCAACCCCTTAAAACCAGCCCTTGACCTGATTTGAAAAGTTGGACCCCATTTTTGACCTAGACCCTCCATCTCTCTGAACCATTGACGAGCTGGTGGTGACAGCACCTTGCTCGCTTCATCAGAGACGAGCTGGGCAAGGTCCGGGCGCCCCTCCTACCTCCGGTGGTTTCCCCGTCGAGGTACCCCCTTCCCTCGCCCAACCTGGGCTCGAGGCAGTGTTATCCCTTAGTTTCTCATAGTCGTTTCACTTCTTGCATTCCCCTCTTCATCCTCCCCAGTTTATCCCTTTCATCCGCGCGTCGATTCGCCAAATCGACCCTCGCCGAAGCTATCTCCGGCCACAGTTGTTCTCAGCGCCACTCCCATCCGCAGATCACCATTTCTTGCGCCACGTGGTCGGGGCAACTTGCCTCCGACCATATCACCTTCTATTTTGCAGGGTCTGGAGCACTTCACGCCACCTGGGGGTATTTTGAGCCTCGTCGGAGGTGCCTGGAGCCCTACGACTCCAAGGACCTCGCCGGCGAGCTTCGGTGTCCACCGGAGTATTTTGCGGCAACCAGCATCTACCTGACGCCTGCGGGAGGATCGTGGGCATTTCTGGAGACTAATCGCGCGCCGGAGTGGGGGAGAACGGCCGGTGGAAGTTCACCCCGGCCGACCTTCATCCCTGTTCATCCAGGCCACCTTAGAGCCGCCCGATCCTCTCTGTTCGTCATGGAGCACAGCATCCGTCGGATCAAAGCCTCCCTGGACCGTCGACTCCATTTTGATCTTTTAATCCAGGCCATCAACGTCGAAGGGGTACGGGGCCACGGATTGGCGACACGTGGACAAGTGACAGATCTTCCGCCGTTGGATCGCGCGCACTTGGGTAATTTTGCAATATACCCTCGCGCCTCTTGTAATTATTTATCGTACTCAAACTTTCATCTGCAGAGTTAATCTTTTTGTAATATTTACATTTGAGACCCCCAACTTTCACGCATTTACGCTTAGGCCCCTCGCCACGTCATCTCACGTGCCCGTGCGCGTGAGAGGATGGGGCATTTTGCAGGAGAGACCCCCGTATTTAGTATTATTTTAGATATAGTTCTGTAACTTTTCACTGCAGTTTATTAATTTCTGGAATTTTGCAATTACGCCCCAAGGTTTTATATAATATCTATTTAGTCCTCCCCAGGCGCGTGCTTCGCACGCGCGTGGGTGGGCTTTTTGCAAGAACACCCCTTGCGGGTTTTATAATTTGTTGTTGGCCCAGAAATTATTTAATGCATTAGTAAATTTTGTGGAAAATTGCATATATGCCCCTGGATGTTTGATATATTGCATATATACCCCTGTCAGGCCTGTTTATTGATTGGATGTTTGCTCTAATTATTTGACCTATCATTTTAAATCCAAAAATTCCACAAAAATAGGGTTAAGCTCCTGGATACTTGTATTTTGACGCCCTAATTTTAGTTTTTGATTTTATTCCATTTTTATCTTTATTAAAAATCAAAAACATGCTTTTTGTGCACTGTCTAGCTTAGAAAATGCCAAAAAAATATCAAAACACTCCCAAAAATTCCAAAAAAATTACCTAGTGCCTATTATATCCTATTTTAGTGTTAGTCCAAAAATCATTAAAAATCTCAAAAGAAAAACACTAAAAATTTAAAAACACTCAAAAACTTCAAAAAATATATAAAATCAAGGAAAACTCTAAAAAATACAAACTCAGGTTCTGTTTGTTCCTCATTTTGTTCTTTTTATTTGAAAAATAATGTGAAAAATTTTGGTTGCTGTTTGCTAATTTTAATTCCCATTTTATTCACAGCCAGCACTATTTGCACTGTTTTGCTTTATTTCAGTCTTTAAAAATACTAAAAACACCTTGAAAAATCCCCAAAAATCACAAAAACAGTAAAAAAATCCTAAAATATCAAAAATATTTTATTTCTAAATTTTTGGATATTTTTGCACATTTTTATAAATATTTCATCTTGCCTTTCATTACATTGTCTTCATTTTCCAATACTGAAAAAGAAAATAAAAAAATATAAAATATAAAATTATAAAAATCAAAAAATTAAAAATCAAAATACAAAATTAAAAATTAAATAAAAATAAAAAAAATAATTAAAAATTAAAAAACCCACAAAAACTTCATTGTTTGCTTGCTTAGTGTAGACACTTCATACACACACACTTGAGCATAATTGTTTGAATTACCCTGCTTGCTCCCTGTGTTCGAACTCTCTGCATACTTGTCACTATACACCATTTGTGCAGAGTTAAAAATAAATTTGACTCCACACTTGTTTTTCATTGTTTGATACTTGATTGTGGGTTCATTGTTGATTAATTACATTTTATTGCGGGTCGCCACAGCGACGTATTTAGACCCTCGATAAAGTGTGGTTATCAGCGGTGCGGGGGAGGGGAGGGGACGGCCCAGGGGAGCAGGGGCTGGGCGGCATTGGGGAGGGGCGGGGGCGGCGGGCTGGGAGGAGGTGCGGGGAGCTCGAGGCGGAGCTGGGAGGAGGTGCGGGCTGGGGAGGAGTTTCGGGTGGAGAGGTAGGAGGAGGAGGTTGGAGGAGGAGGAAGAGGATGGGTGAAGAGGAGGAAGAAGAAGAGGATGAGGAAGAGGGTATAAAATGACCATATAATCCTATTTTTAAAATTAATACCACTTATGTCCTCAAAGTTAACGTTTGTTTGCACTGTGGATGGACGGACACTAACCCGAGGGGCACAAGTGATAAAATAGCAAGAAGTGAGGGGCACAACTGATATTACCAAAAAGATAGGGGCATAACTGAAATTGCGAGATCTCGGAGGGGCACAAGTGATAAAAACCCTACATTATAACCCCTGAAATATTGTCTACTTTTACCTAATTCTTCAGCAATTAGCGCATCCTCACCAAGTGAGCGGAGAGGGATTTTTTCTAATAATTATTAAAATAATTGGAATTAATTAAATTGCTATGATTAAAAAATATTTAAAAAAATAGGCATTGATCGGCACCTGAGGTGCTGATTTGGGATGCCATCTCCAAATCTGTACCTCATGTGCCGATTTGGGTTGCAGTGCCCAAATCGGCACCTCGGTCCAGATCGCCATCTCCCCTTCCCTCCCATTTTTCCTCTTGTATTTAAAATATCTAGTAAATTTTGTGTATTTTTGAGTTCATTTAAAATTTTTCAAATGCCAAAAGATAAAATTATCTATCACATATATTATGATTATCTATAGTAAATATTATCTAAAACATTTACAAGATAAATAACTCATAAAAAAATAATTAAGTTTAGACAATACTCTAAATATACATGTCAATGTTGAAAAATCATCAAATCTTATGGAAAATAAATTTATTAAAATTATTATAAAGATGATCCTCTTATTTATGATTCCTCTTATTTTACAATCGCGTAACGTAGTTATTTTTTTCTAAAATGGGTACGTATTGTCTTGTAACATAGTTGTTGTTTTTTATAAAATGAGTACTTAATGTCGTATAACATTGATTACGAAGACATTCACCATTATATATTAATAATCTCAATATTCAATATCATAACTCATATTCATTTAAAAGAAAAGCATATATTCTATTAAAAACATATAACAATTACATTGTTGGAACAAGAATGTAAAATAATTTACATTCATCTATGGTATCAATTTCTTCAGAATTCCTTTTATACCTCATCCTCCTATTCCTTCACCTCATTTGGTCATGTCCTACGTCTTCTTACAAACATTTTCTTGACTTTTTTTGCCTTCTTCTTGATATTCCGTCTGAATGAGTTAGTACATGACCAGGAGGATGTGAAGACTTCCTTGAAGGTACAGCTAGTTGAGTAACTTGACATGTCTGTGTCGGCTCTCTGATCGTTACTCCTACCGATGGTCGGTGGGGCGGATCTGCAGGTTGTTGTGGTTGTCCCTTTCGGTTGACTCGGTTTGACGAATCATCACAAATATATATATGCCTGAAGTGCTTCAGAATTGTATTAACTTGTTTGTGTGAGCTGAGAGGGTCCCAAGTCAAATTGACTTGAAGGACCTGCATATAATGGTCCCGCAAACTGTGGCATGCTCGAAGGTGCAACATATCCTATAAGAATGAAATAATTGCATTCTATTAATCAAAGGTTATAAAAATTAAATTCCAAAATGAATAACTGAGATAATGAAATATTTTATTAAATGCTACCTGAAGTCGCAAAAGTGGTTGCTCTTGCGACAATCCTTGTCCGCTAAAGCCCTCATAATGCAAACCTATAAGATTTGTGTTATAGTCAATACTATCAAAAAAAATAAAATAGAAATAATTTAACAATAAAATGTAATGCATACCAGAAGTCTCAAATATTGGTTGTTGGTGTTGAGATCCTTGTTCGGTGAATCCCATATAATGCATACCAGAGACTCAAATGTTGATTCTTGTTGTCGAGATCCTTGTCCAGTGAATCACGTGTAATGCATATCTAAATATTTTGATTTTATTCAATACTTTTAAATGAAAAAACTTAAATCTATCTTCCGATAATCAAATAACGAAATTGTTGTCACGTGAAGTGTTGAATGTTGATTTTTGTTGTTGAGATCCTTGTCCAGTGAATCCCGTATAATGCATACCTAAATATTTAGATTTTATTCAATACTTTTAAATTGAAAAAATTAAAATAAATCTTATGGTAATCAAAGAAAGAATTTATTATTACCTGAAGTGTTAAATGTCGATTCTTGCTGTTGAGATACTTGTTCGGTAAATCCCGTACAATTCATACCTATAGGGATTTGCATCATATTTATCAAAATGAGTCAATAAAAAGAGATCTAATTAACTCTATCTATTTCAACAAAATAGCAATATTAGTATGTATTAAAATCAAATGAGATACTCATACATAGGCAATATGATAAAAATAACAATATTAGTGTGTATTACCTTAGAGGGACCATATCTCCGCTGTAATCTGCGAGCACACTACATCCAATACGATAAAAAAATCAAGGCCCTCACCATACGTATTGCTTCCTGCTCATCTTCAATATCTAGCAATGGATCATTATCTGTAAAGAATGTCTCCCTGATCCATGATAACTTCACCTTACCTCTCTTTATGCGAGCGGGAATAGCACCCAACAAGCTAAGACAAAGTGATTCCCATCCTCCTGATGGAACATCCGGACCAGTAACAGGCGACCCATCGACGTTCAGTCCACTGATCAATCCCATATCGATGTCCATTGTCCTGACTTAATACCCAATAACTTAGTGCCCAATAACTCTTATCACCATTATCCCATGACACGATCCATATCATGTGTCCATATCAATGTCCATTGTCCTGACTTAATCCCCAATAATTCTTATCACCATTATCCTGTGACACGATCCACTCAAACGAAGCAAACAATCTCTTAAAATGAACATGGGTTGTGGTAGTAGTTAGTTCTGTTTGAAACCATGTATACGTTCCAGGATTGTGTCGTTCTAAGACACGAATGGATCTCCGAACATTACGATAAGAGACATACTCGTTCCCATAAATAATATCCATTGCACGTCTTCTTGTGCTCCAAGCTGTCATGTAGTTAATCTCCGTCTTCAGCTCATTTTTTATTTTATACATGATTTCACATGGAGTCATACTAACTTGTGCTCTAAATGAGGATAATATGTATTGTGCTACAAACACCGATGTACATTGTCGGTGTTTGAGTAGGAGAATAGGGTTCCGGCATGTGTGCTTTCATCTGTATCCTGAGGCATACCGATCTCCACGAGATTTCCTCTCATATGCATGTAGACGTCAACAACAATTGTCATAAATACATACATCCGTAAAGATTTGCTTGTTTGAGGTTTTTGGCTTATATTGGACATGATTTTCTATACTCCATTTCTGAAGATCATATTGCAAATCATTTTTCAACTTATAGATCCTACCAAACCAATAATCAAATCCAGAATCATCGGTGCTGGGAGCACCATATCTATCTACAAATGCAACATCTTCTGCCTCTGCAGTTTCAGGTCAAATACATTAGGCAACTCTTCCATCGGTATTTCGTATACATCCTCGTTATTGGCACAATAAGAGTTACCCCTCTCTTCGTTGTCTAAGGCTAATGCCAATGAACCAAATCCAAAATCATGACATGTTTCAATTTCCTCATCAGACGAATCGGATTCAACTTCAATTTCCCCGCTATCTTCTTCTGATACTTGTGTCGAAATATCAATATCTTAGTTCAATTCAGAGGGTTCGTCAATATTGTCAACCATCGAAGTATTAGTTGGCCTGATTAATTAATATATTTGTTAGTTTATACATTGTGAAAACATGATTATTACTTAGCTTATATATAACCATATTACCTCGATGAGGACGACATATTTTCTTGATCAATAGGGATAGCTTCGGCGAAAAGGTGAATGAATCTCACTTTTTCGATTGAATCCATCATCACCAAAGTGGATTCGTCATCATGAATTGGTACTAGAAAAAATGTCGATCCTTCATACAACCATTTACAAGTTAATGTAAGGATGTATCGATCGAGAGGAAAATCGATAGCCATGGACACTCGACCCAACATATCAAAATATGTCATCTGACGTGGGAATATAACCATGCGTTTTTATCCTCCGATATAATTTACGTGCTCGTCAGTCACATTCACCGCTCCACCCTAATATAATAAGATATGAACATTGTTGGATGTCATATCTAAAGATATTACAAAGCTTGGTAGTTAGATATGGTTAATGAATAAAAACACATTATCAATACATTTCTAAGAATAATTAATTTTAATATTTCAACTATCAATTTAATTTATTATGTATTTTAATTTAAAAATTAATTTTAATGTTTAAAAGTATGTAATTATTTTTAATTATTTAATTGAGAAATTAGCGTGAAGAATAAATTGCTCATCACTCGGAGATGGAATTCAAAAGTCCTGTCTTGGGAACTCTTCAGTGCTCACCACGGTGAGTCCTGCAAGCGATGTATTAAATCCCTCTCGGCGCTCGATTCAAAATCTAAATGACAAGCAATTAAAATCTGACTAAGTTCATTAGTTGACATGCAATCCTATAACTAGGGCTCAATCACGCAAAATATAGAAAATTAAGAAACACAAAACAAATGAAAAAGTATGGAAAATCACATCATTAATATTAATTTTGTTATTAATAATACTTTCTATATTTTATTCAAATTTTTTTCAGCTTATGTAGGATAAATCCTCCTGAAAAATTATAACATAAATATTTACAGTTGCAACATATAAAAGATCGTAATTTTAATATATGTTTAAATAAACTAAATTACTTTAAGTAAATCTCATTTTGTAAATCTAATTAATGAATACAATAAAAAAATAAAAAAATGTAAATTTACATGAATGACGTGTGTCTTCAAATAGATATTTTATCCGAAAATAATAAATATCTTCCAATATCCGCAATAAGCTTTTGTTGATAAAAACCTGAAAAAAAATCACGAAAAATGTTCTACGAAAAATAAATCTTATTCTTGCTCGAATAAGAATAGAAGATTGATGAAGATGCTGGGAAGTCGGAATATCACTTTAGAATGTAGATTGAGAGAAATGAGAGAATTAGAAGTAAGAGAGGAAGAGGTAGAATGAGAAAAGAGGGAGGTGTGGGAGGAATAAGAGGGAGAGGAGTGGGTATATATAAGGGGAAGGGGAGAGCCGTTGGTGCCTCTCTCCCAAATCGGTACCTGAGGTGCTGATTTGGAGGTGGCATCCCAGATCGGTTTCTCAGGTGCCGATCAATGCTTATTTTTTAAATATTTCTTAATCATGGCTATTTAATTAATTCCGATTATTTTAATAATTATTTACAAAAAAGCCCGAGCAGAGATACCTGTTTCTAGGAGATCTAACCCAACAGCTCATGAACCCATTAGGAGAAATAAATGATGATGCCACCGATTATGTTCCAGTGTTCATTTTATATAATTGTTTCAAATGGACTATAAATCGGCTCGATCGGTCAGGCCTCTAAAATTTTGAGATTGGATTTCTTATCGATCTTTAAGAACAAGATAGGCGAGTGTGTATTATGTACGTATAGGAAAACCAACCACACATATCAGCTTCATTTCTGGTAAGCTATATCATCTCTGATATCCTGAAAGGAGGGCCTTAGAGCAACTCGTTTCCCTGATATCGATGTCATGGAGGAATGTTATCAGTTGTTGAGACAAAGGTGGTGCCGTCCAAACATAAGATTAAGAAGAGTAAGCGGTCATAAGATGATGCCATTAATAGAGTTGATTGAGGATAAGAACGGCTTTTCATTACCTACCTCGTATAATAATACATGATTAAGGAAAGACAAATGAAGATGATAAATGTCATTTTGTGTCTCTCAATGTAAAAAGGGACTATCCACTATTTTATCTCGTATATGTTATCTAAACTAACACGTGAATAGAAGATAACAAGTGATAAAACTAAGAAGATTGTTTGGACATTAACTAATATTGCATCTGGTCTGATACCAGTTATTGGGAACATGGTCGGTATCACCTCTACTCCGATACCAGTTGTTGGGACACAAACCGGTATCGCCTCCGCTTGGATACCAATTAGTGGGGATGAACCACCGAATATGGATGCGGATGTGCAATCAACCACCACTGGGGGATCGCGTGAAGAATAAGACCATGATGCGATAGTTATCACTGAACTCTCCAACCAGCGAAGAAGAGAATCACTAAAATGCAGAACGAGTACAACCATCGTTGTTCCCTTGCTCTCTCCCTTTTCTTCTCTCCCTCTCTCTTTTTTTCTTGGTATTCTCTCTTGTTGTGGTGTAGTGGTTATTCCCCAACCCCTCTATATATAGACCAGTTACAAACCCATGGCCATATTCCTACCAGGGTTGCATGTAGAATACGACTCAAATTCTCTTAGGATTATGAGTCCAATCCCCTTTTAAGGTTTCTAGTCCTAATATGGTCCTTATTCGTAATAATCTCCCCCTTGAGTTTAATTCAGTGATGATCTCCACATCATATTGAGTATGCATTGGGCTATCCTTGTCATATACAAATCTTCTTAGTAGGAACTCATCGCCTCTAGGTGTCACACCCATCTCTCGGTGCCTTCGACGTCCCCCCTCTGAGGCACGACCCCAACTCAGTCTTGTGCCTCTTGGCATGGCACCACAAATATGACGTGACTAGAGATCGAGTCGTAATCTTCTAGTAAAGCGAACCACAATCACTTCTCCTCGTTATACAATTCTGCAGTAGAGATGACGATGACCTGCCTCTCTATTATCGTACTGCTCGTTCAGGGAATAATAAACCTCCATCACATGTCACAATCCTTCCCTCAAGCTTGTATAGCTTGTTCCGCATCCTCATGTCACTCATCACCATGCATACTCCCTTCCTCGCTTCGAGAACTATTCCTTTGATGGTGACTTGATGTCATCGTGATCGATCATGAAATCGAATTCTTCTTAGCTATAGTAATGGGCCTGACACATGTCATAGTTCGTATTGCTCCATCACACATGCTAAATTACACTGATCCAATTGCCTTGATGTGGTGAATCTCTCTACCTTCCATCTTGATTAAGCCATCATTACATGCTTGATGTATACTAAATTGCTCCCTAAATGAGTACATGTGATCTGAACACGTCAAGTCTAGAAGCCATCACTAATATGCCTTAAATCTCCCTAGAGCATGCTAAGTTTCCCTTGCAAATTGTGTTGGAATTCTCTTCATCAGATACATAATCATTGGCCTTCTCCTTTCTTTTATCATTTTCACATATTGAATAATCAACTATTTTGTGACCCTCTTGTCAGGATAAAAGCATCTGATTGGACCTCATAACTTAGATTGGCTTGTGAACCATGTCTCCCATGATATTAAATGCATAACATCCATTGCCAACACAGCTTCTTTATCATTAATTGCCTCCTTCGTCGACCTCCGTTAAGACTTGTTCACAGGCAACAAAGCAATTATCTCATATAATGTGACGGTCTCCTTACCATGGAGCAACATCGTCACAATATGATCATAACAATATCAGCGTCTTATACTCCTCCCTGAAGAGATATTCTCCTTATGTGTTCTTCTCCTCAAGTGTTAACACATCTATCAAAATCTTATTAAACTCATCCAAATATGCTTTAAGTGTTGTCCCATCGGTCATCTTTAGACCGCATAGCTCCTTTTTTTAGTAGCCAATTTGTTAGATATTTGAAATCGTATTTAGATTCATCGAGACCTCTTGATGAAGCGTTAATTGACATAAATAATGTGCATTCATTGTAATATGGCCAATCAGCACTCAGTCAAAACTGAATCAAATGATCTCTACGGAGAGGATTCAACTTTATTTTTTTTCATTGGCAAGTCCATGGTCGAACACAAGGATACAAGTAATTAATTAATTTAATCTAGGAGTTAAATATTCAATCTAATGTTTTAACGGTGATCAAGATCAAGCAACAACACACATTGCGAGGCATGACTTTTTTAAAAGAGTTTCTATGCATATCTATATTGTACGGACAAAATGATGATGCAATACTACAGTACTGACAAAGCACAACATACAATCAGGCTCCTAAATACTTATTAAATAACTTGTATAATTGTTTAGGAAATTAGGGTATAAAATACATCCAAATACTCAAATTAACGAGTGGAATTTTTAAACATGTGATATAAAATGCTAAGCAAGAACCACAATTAATTTACCTATTCAAAATTAATGAGCAAAGGATTTAATAACATCACTGACTAGTCTCAGTGCATTATATAACATATATGACTTTTAAGCATATCAATACTCCTTAATGAAATCAATTTTAATTCAAGATGAAGGCTGAATAGATAAATTTACACTCTAAATTTTGATGCAGTAATAACAGATCAAATCAGTAAATTAAAGGCACCAATTTAAAGAGCATAAAACAATCTTTAAAATGACATTGTTTTCATTCAATTTAGACAAAAGGTCCACAATTTTTCAAGAAACAACATAGGGGAATAAATATAATAAAAACTACTTTATTCAATTACAAAAAGGTCCTCATAGAACCTAAATTGCGAATATGCAAAACTACATGGATATCTATGCAATTTAACCATGGAGGGGGACTTATCTATAATGTTGAAAATTCAAAAGAGTATGCCTACAATTTTGTCGCCCTCACGTGCGAGTCGCACGTGACACTCATGCTCAGAGTACGTAGGAGGCTTAGGCCACGTGGTTGTATATGGGCCATTGGATCTCGCCCAAGTTGGCTTGATCTAATGGCTATTGCTCCTCTTCCTATTGAATGCTCCGCTACATGCGGCGGCACTGAGGCCTGGGCACTATTGACGCTTTACTGCTGAAGGCAGTCGTCTCCCACCTAACTGATGGTCGAGTGACCTTTCTCATCCCATTGCAAAAATGTTTGCAATGAACTCAAGGTCAGAAGTTGCTTGCAACTCTTTGATGGTGAATTGAAATCGGGAAGAAACTTATATCGGAGAGTTTATGTACTTTTGATCATTCAGGCATCCTTGACCTCATGCACTAGTCAAATATATTCACAAACCAAGTACAAATCTTCTAGGGTCGTGATGAGATGATATGGATGGTTCTAATAAGATGGATGAACATAACCTTGTGTGGTTTCTTCCTTTGTTCAAGAGAAAGAATGGAGTGACATGAATATATTCACGGAGAAGCTGAGGAAGGTAACGGATGCCAACGCATGGAAGATGTATGGACGGAGATGATAGATGACTGATTGAATGTGACTAACTAAGATAAATGGGAAAATGAGAGAAAATATGAAAGAACATGAATTTAAGTCTTGCGTGGAAATGGAACCGAGGATGGAACTAAAGATGGATTGAAGTCTAATTCGAAGCTTGAAAGCTTCAAGATCCTCGCTTGGAGTTATGGGCCACATAATCAACCTCAAGCAGCACCTTCGGCGGTTTGCAACTTGGCTTAAATGTCAATGATCTCGTCGGAGAAGAAGCCTCCTTCATCAATTGATTTCTCTCTCATAAACTGTCACTAAGGAGGGGGAAAGTCTCGGAGGAATCTCACACAATGGTGGATACCCTCTATAGTTGGTGGAGGTGGGAGGTTTTGATCAGAGAAGTTAGGTGATTGGCAGAGGTTGCTGGAGTGATTTCAACCACCATTATAGGTTATACGAGTTAGGTATTTGAGTGATTTGGAGGTTAGCACAAGAGGTGGAAGTTAGGGTTAGAAGTTAGGGGTATATGTTGGTCGGGATGAAGGTTGGAGACGTTAAGAAAATAGGGAGAAGGGACAATGGTCGGTGTATTAGCATCGCTTGGGCGGAGATGGCTGGAGGTTGAGGATAACTACCCAACCATCTAATAATTTTATCAGATGACAACCATTTAGGCGTGAGAGGAATGATATGGAGCTTCTGATCAACTAAGATCAGACGGCTCTAGATAAGAGCAAGTAAGGACAAAAGACCGAGCCACGTAGAGAGCGGATATGAAGACATGTAGCCCAATATGATAATTAGACATTGTAGAAAACATTATAAAATAAATATAAAATAGTTAGAAGTAAAATCATAGGAAGTGTTCAACGTGAAATTTGCAGATCTCGATGAGATCTACCTCTTTCCTCTAGAACTCAAGAGAAAATACATCAAATGTACATAGTAAAAAATTTGCAAGTATTTTTAGAATATTGAAATTACTTATTTTATTTTCTTCTCTTACTTTTTGGATTTTTAATTTATATTTAATGCTAAATTAATTATGTATAATATTACGCTAATTTTTATTAATTAAGAAACACATAAATTATCTACATCATAGTACATATATATAACTACAATAATTAGGGTTGATTATTAATACATAATTATTTGTTATTTAATGTTAATTGAATATTAATTAGATGAAAGAGATCAATATAAAAAGACAATAATCCATAAATAACCTGATAAATCATGGATTTATCACCCCTCTATACTTAAGCTTTGCTCATCCTCGAGCAAATAAATAAAGAATGCATTAATGAGGTAGTGAATTCCCTGACATGTGCATGTGTAAAGACATGACTTAATCAATCCAGAACATTCAATTTTTGAGATCTTGAAACTCTAAGCTAAATCATGTCTAAATCAAAAGGAATTCAACTTCTCTAATCATCAAACTCATTGAATATGTGTGTGTGTGTAAAAGATGTATGACTTTACGTGTTGACTGCACTCACAAGAGCAGAGTTGAGACATCGTCCAAAGCTCCAGTCCAAGAGACACCGATAAGGACCTCATCCTCGACACTAGGGATTAAATCTATCCTTGCTTCAATTCATCATCTCATTAGTTTATCAGACTTAAAGGGATGTAGATGAAAGGCTAGCTGATGGAGGGATTAAAGTTTGTGTCATTTCTTCATTCCCTATCATTGGAACAAGGACTCTCTCAAGTGCCTTATTAACTCAACGCATATATTTTTGTTGCTAATAAGTGTATCCGTCAAAAGAGGTTTAGTCGTCTGTACTTGTTTTCCCGGGAATGCATCGGGGTGGGTCTCTTTTGAGTATCTAAGATTCCTTCAACATCCAGACTTGTATCACTATATGATGCAGGACCCTTCTTGAGGTACTAGTACGACTCATAAAAGCCTAAGAATGTGGTCCAAATGGACACTTAGAATTTTGGCTTGCCACTTGTGTAAGCTCTTTTTATTTGATTTTGAAATGCACGAGCTTTTCTCTTTATTTTTCTTTTTTTAGCTAGCTTTATTGTTTTTACCAAGAATTTATGCACACTAATCAACAATTTAATTTCAGTTCATCACACTCTGGCACTTAGGTCAAAATCAATAGATTAGTATAAGAACCATGTTCTCATATTGGCTTAGATTGCTGACACTCAGGTTTTATGAAGCCTTCATTAAGTTTATCCCATCCTCAAGTATTATCAGATCAGATCCAAACTCAAATATCAAATCATGGTTCCTCAAGTGAAACATTGTCTCATCTCATCATGAATGCAATCATGTAAGTGAGTGTTGTTGTATTCTTTAAGGAGGAGATTAAGCATGCAATACAACACACTAACCTTTCTAACTAGGGAAGTGTGAATTAATCAGTTTAAGACCCTAATGATTAAGATAGATTAACTCCGAATTTTTGGACCTCATAATCCAAGTGTTATGAATCTCAACAAGTCTTGTGTGAAATGTGGATGTGTCAGGGAAACACCAATTTATTAGTTGGTAAGTTACCGAGTCAGAGAGATTTTTTATTTGAAGAATGTTATTAACAAAAATCTAAGAATAGGTACCCTTCAAAGAGAAGAAACACAAAATAGATAGAACATGACATAGAAGAACGGATACACATTACAGGAACAACACATGGACACCAACACAACACTACCAAACTTTAGCCTCTCAACCTCAATCATCAAACTTGAATCCACGGGGTTTAAAATTACATGCAACCTTATGATTCACCTACTTCCTCCCCACAGAGTAAACCTTAGAATTAGAATAGGAAAGATCTTCATTGACCTGAAAAAATGAAGCGCCTCGTATGGTGCTATCCATATCAACACGGGAAGACTTGAAGTTTTCTAAAATGAAAGGAAGATGTATGCAACCCTTATTTTCTGCAATAGACCTAGAGTTTGTCTTAAAAGAGAAAAGTTGGACATAAGAGGATGAATGAACTTATAAGAGACATGATCTTCACGCTTTTGAATATCCTCAAAGAAAGGTGCAGGCTCCTCCATATCCAACTCTTACAATAACAGATTATCTTCCTCAATAGGCATCACTATTTTTATAGAACTCTTTATATAATTTATCTTCCAAGATAGAGAGTCCGCATCTAAACTTTCCTCCATGCTTTACTTTGTAAGGGACTAAGACCGGGCAACTTTTTAAAGCCTAAAGAATCCAATGGTTCAAAATGTAAACGTTACTCCAAAAGCACCCCTTCAGAAATTTAAAATTCTATTGAGAAACTGAAGTAAGGTAATATTTTTCTGTTTTTTTTTCTATTTTTAAATTTTTAAAGAATTTGTGAATATATACAAGAAAATAGTGTGTTATAGTGTCAACACAATTTGTACCCTTTCCAAAATAATTTGTAAAACATTTTTGCAAACCATGTTGAAATTTTCCAAATATATTACAAACTATTTTTACAAAAAAATTCAAAACCCCATACACATAGCCCATAATCAATATACAAGACACGTGAAAGTACAAGCTATGAATTATAGTATATATGAAATATACACACACGTCCCTTATACTTAGCTCATGCTATGTCCTCATGGCACAGAGTAAAATGAAAGACATAGCTCGTACTAAGCTTAAATAAGAAAAATAAGACATGAACATTAAAATCGGTCAGGCCCCCATATACTTAAGTTGTAAGTAATCTAAGTGTAGGGTTGAAGGACACATAAATTGGGTACAAAATAATTGAAAGATAAATAGATCAATTGAGGTGAACAGAGAATCAATCCCTCCTATACTTAGGCTGAAAATGGCCTAAGTATAAAGAATTGAGTGAAGGATAAAAGGACCGATGAGATAAAAAAAGAAATAACCTATAAGGATAGTCAAAAGTAGGGTTGGGTTTCCCCCCATACTCAGGCTCAATCAACATGAAGTCGATTACCTCAACTGGAACCAAATGTTCTTTAGACTTTACAAAGTGCTTTAATATTTGGGCGTTAACCGTGAAAGAACGTGTGCCATATATGAAATCAACAATCTCCACACTTCCATTATCGTGTGATTCCTTCACTATCTAGGGACCCGTCCATTTTGATTTTAATTTCCCGTGGAAAATCTTCAACTTGGCGTTAAACAACCATACCTTTTATCCCGGACAAAGTTCTTGCATCTAATATGCAGTTCATGCCACTTTTTAACTTTGTCTTATAGATCAAGCTATTGACATACGTTCTGTTTCTGATTTCCACTAGTTCATTGAGGTTCAAGTCTTAGCATGGTTTCCCTAGGTGAAAACTCCAATTTATTTTCTGTATTGCCCACTCAGACTTGTGAATAAACTCAGTAGGAAAATGTGTGGCTTGCCATAAATCATTCTAAAAGGTGAAGTACCAAATAGAGTCTTGTAGGTTTTCCTATAGGGCCATATAACTTGGTCCAATACCTGGGACCAATTCTTCATATAAGGATGAACTTACTTATGAAGAATACTCTTCACCTCCTTATTAGAAAGCTCTGCCATGTTGTTCGACTGTGGATGGTAAGGAATAGTAACTCCATGCTCAAACTTGCAGTCCTTATGTAAAGATTCCATCTCTATTCAAAAAATGACTACCTCCACCAGAAATCAGTACTTTAGGAACCATGAACCTTAAAATGATATGATGCTTAATAAACTTACATACAATCCTACTATTTGGGGCTCTGGTTGGGATAGCCTCCACCCACTTTGAAAGATAATCAACCGCTAACAAGATATACTCAAATCCATTGCTATTCGGAAAGGGGCCCATGAATCTACGCCCCATGCATAAAAAACGTCACAGAAAATCACCAGTTATATGGGCATCTCATCTCTATAGTCGACTATCCCTTTCATCCTTTGACAAATAGGTCATGATCGTACAAAATCCATATCATCTCTAAATAAGGTCGTCCAATATAGTCCACATTGAAGTGCCTTGTGAGCAGTTCTTTTTCCTGAATGGTGTCCTCCAGCTTCTAAAGAATGACAATGTAAGGACACTCTGGTGTTCCTCCTGAGAAATACATCTTTTCCAGACACAATATGCTCCTTCAAAAAAATAGGAATGGATCCTTCCCATGGTATCTCCTCAAATCCAACTTCAGCCAGTCAATATTGCTCCTAGTCCAACTATGGGGGACTTGCTTGAAGACAAGATAGTTCACCATGTTGGCATACCACGGAAGTGAATCGACAACACAAATCGACTCATCTGGAAAGGTTTCTCTGATCAGTTCTGAGTCAGGGGAATCCTTCAACTCCGAACGAGATAAATGATCATCTACTACGTTCTTAACTCCGAGTTTATACTTAATCTCCAAATCAAACTCTTGTAGTCACATAATCCACCTAAGAAGATGAGCCTTCACACTGCTTTTCCATGAGATATTTATTGGTTGTATAATATGTGCAGATTGTCACCTTAGAGCCCCAAATATAAGACCTAATCTTCTTAAGAACCCAAACTATCGTGAGTAATACTTTTCAATAATTGTATAATTTTTCCATGCTTGATCTAACATCCTTCTTGCTATTGACCTAATACATCTCCTATAGCAGAATCTGATGCATTAGTGATGATCTCATAAGGAAGGGACCAATCATGAGCTTGCAAAATTGGCGAGTCATTAATTTTCCTTTTTAAAAGCTCAAATGCCCATGACACCTATGATCTACAACGAACTCTGTGTCTTTTCCTAATAGCTCAATCAGTGGTCAGGCAATCTTAGATAAATACTAAATAAATCTTCTATAAAATCTAATATGCCCCAGAAATGACCTAGCTGACTTGATGTTGGTCAGTGGATCAAGTTTCTCGACCGCATCCACCTTGGCAAGGTCAACCTTCATTCCTTTTTTGGAGATGATGTTTTCCAACGTGATACCCTCCTTAACCATAAATGATTCTTTTCCCAAGAGAGTACCATATTCACATGCAAATACCTTTGAAGTACTCGGTCCAAGTATGCTAAACATGAATCGAAGAATCACCATAGACCGAGAAATCGTCCATGAAGGCCTCATGGAAATCTCCATTTCAGCAAATACAACGATCTTACATCGTTGAAAAGTGGTTGGGGTATTGCAAAGCCCAAATGGCATGTGTATGAACACGTAAGTGCTAAAAAGGACATGTAAAAGTTGTATTTCCGTGATCCTCATGGGCAATGGCTATCAGAATTAGTCCGAGCACCTGTCAAGAAAATAGACGAACTCTTTCCCTGCTAATTTCTCCAAGATCTGATCAATAAAAGGTAAGAGAAAGTGATCTTTCTTAGTCGCGACATTCATGCATTTGTAATTGACACAGACGCGTGACGACATGGGTACTCGTGTTGCGATCTCGACACCCTCCTCGTTGATGACCATACAAATACCCGACTTCTTCAGGACAACATGAAGGGGGGCCATCCACTTGGAAATTGAAATGGGGTAAATAAAACCCGCTCCACACCATTTCTCTATCTCTTTCTTAACTACTTCCCGTAGATTAGGGTTAGTCTTCTTCAAAACTCATGGGAATATCCGGCATTATCCTCGACATAAATGTGGTGTGAACAAAGTGAGGGGTTATTCCCACGAGATTCGGCGCAGTCCAACCTATAGACTTGTGGTTCTTCTCTAAGATTTCTAACAACCTATACTATTGTTCTACAATCAACTTAAAACTAATGATGACAAATCTTTAGGTCCTGCAAGAAAAACGTACTTTAGTGTAGGAGGTAATTGTTTCAGCTCTGTCAAAGTGGTATCAATAGTCAAATCCGGTTGAACCATCTCTAAATTTGGTTAAGCATCATATGAAAATGGAACCAAGAGAGTTGTACTTGCCACCAACTATGTTGTGTAAGGAGTCAGGTCACCAAATAAATGTGGTAATTTAGCCAAAGTCGAGTCCGACTCGATCTAAATCCCTTAATTGTTCCATAGAAGAAGGAACTAACATATATGAAAGGATCTCTGAGTCATCTAAGGAATAACTAGATGATCTGCAACTCAAAAACTCTAGCAATACCTTGCAAACTGCATCATGCACACTAACTTCTCTAGATGAGAGGGTCTCACTCAGTTCCGTCGGATTCTGTTTCAATACCTCGATTGCGCTCACGACTATGCAATCTGCTTATGAAGACAAAGACAACTATGTGCTAGATTTTGATTCATGTTGTTTCCATTTCGTCTGCTTCATCTTAAGTTCCACTTCTCCGCATGGAGAATGGAACTTCATCATCCATGTCTGATAATCAAAGGAAGCTCCAGCAATTCTAAGGAAAAGTCCTCCCAAGGATGATCTGTGAATCTCTCAAATGATTGGGAATCCATTCAAGGAAAGTAAAGTCCACTCTTCAATCTTGTCCCTCAATCTCGATGATAATGTTTTTGACTTCATCCTTAGCTTTTGATGAATCCATAATTCATCATCTTTATTCTTTATTTAGCCAAATTCATTAGCAAAACATATGTAAAAATGTGTTAAAATCAATAAATTATCAGTCACCATGAGTTTGTTAATAATGTATATTTAGCATTCTTTTTAACCAAAATAAAAGAATAAAGAAGAAAAGAAAAAGGAAAGAAATAAATAATGATGTAATTATGTAATGAGTACAGACTGGCCCGAACCCCGAGAGAAGGTCAATAACTGACTTGATCGACAAGGAATAAAGTAGGAAGAGATATGGTCCTCGTTTAACCAAAATCCCATCGTACATATCATCTACTATTTATTATATATTTATTTTGTAAATATTCTTCACTATTCTCCTATATATACCTTTGTACTTGTTACCAATAAAATGATCTCAAAATAATTTATTTTCTCAATAAAACTTGTAAATAACAAGGTTTTGTAAATAATAAAATTAATTGTAAAATCAGCATGTAAATAAAATGAAACAAATTTAGTTAGTTATTGTGTAAATATGTCAAAAGTGTGCATAATGTGTATAATACTATATTGATTTAACCTATATAAATAAGTTGTAAATATCCAATAAAAATATAATTATGTACCCTGGATTATGTTGTACATAAATAAAATATAAAATTTAATGCATTTTTGTAAAATAATAAAATAAAAATATGTAAATATTGTATAGGTATAATATACCTATAACTATTGGGTTTCTATGTAATTAACCCACTAAATTAATTTGTTTAATTCATTAAAAGTCATCTAAATATATATCATTAATATATAAACATTCTCTCTTTTAATACTTTTAAATTTTAAAATCATTTGCTAATTTATTTATATTTATTTGTATTTATTTTTCTTATTTTGTCCTTTAGCCTATTTTGTCTGTATCCTTCCTCTCTTGATTGGTCCACATCGATTTTGTTAATCGAGGTCAATTGGTCCCCCTCTCACATTTCCTCTTCGGTCTGAGTCTAACCTGCATTTCTCCCAGTTTTCCCAACCCGAGCATATCGGCTTTTCCTTCGATTAAACGCCCCAATTGTAATGCGCAAATCCCGAATTCACGCCTGACGCTAATCTCCCATATCAACGACTCAGTTCATGCACTAACAGTCAATCCACGTATTTAAGCTCATGGGATCCCATTTTCATCGCACCTTTTGGTCGCTCCTCCTTCGTCGATGAACTCTGTCATCTCCCTTCGTGAGTGACATCATGTGAGGGACGTTAAATACGAGGTTTTGGAGTTGAGTTAGACCCAGGTCTCGTGGCTTCAATGCCATGCTCCATCGTGAGGAGCTCAGCCTCTAGCACCGTCGAGCCATCGAGGCCATGACCCCCAAAGGTTTCTGATCTCCAGCCTAGACGACATCCTTCACCATGTAGCTTAGATTCTTAGGTTTTCTTGTTGTTTTTATTAGCTTTTTAGGTTCATAGCAGACCTCCATCTCCCACCCTGTTTGCCTCGATCGGAGCTCCATTTCCCCATTTCGAGCTTCCGTCCACCTTCATCGGACCTCTCACCGCCTTCTCTGTCCATCCATTCGCCTCGAGTCCACCGAAGTCAAGCCACCAGGCCTCCATCTCCTAGCTTCACCGAAGACCCACATAGTGACACACCACCACAACTTTCTATTGTTTAACGGGTCGAGGTACTTTGCCCTCGACCCAACATGTTTCTTGTGCAGAAAACAGAGCAAAGGATCTCATGTGAAGATAGGAACACATCCCAATTACTCTAGGTCACCATGCCTCTCCAAGAACTTTCTCTTGGTCTTTGACCCTTATGAGAGCCTCCACCGATGTGGACCGCCAACAGTGACCTTTCGCCCATTTGAGCAGCTCCCAGCAACATTTGGATTGCACTTAGTCGCCGTTCGAAGCTCGTTGGAGGCTAGTTCCTCGATTGTTTTCCAGACATTGCTCCAACTGTTGGATCCGGTCGCCCCTCCAGTTCTTATCTCCACCGCTCACTCTCGAGGCGCCCGGACCGTTCGATCCATCTGAGGATTGCTTCAACACCGCTTATCATCAAAGGTGTATCCTATGATCTAGATCGTTCATCATAAGTGGATCGCTCTTGTCCGTTGGTTAGCACATGATCAAGGGTAACTTCGCATCAAGCCCCTCCTTGTTTTTCATTTCCTTTTCAGTATTGTAAATATTTTCCGTAGCATATTTTTGTTGGACTTTTTGCATGTTAAACCTCGATTGAGTCCAGTCCACGGCAGCGGACAATTGTAGGAATTTTGCAACATTCTCCCTAAACTTCTAGGACTCATTATTGAATGAAGAGGAACTTTTGTATAATTGCCATTTAGTCCTTGTGAGGCGCATGTAATGCACATGCCTTGCGGTCTTTTTGCAAATTCTATCTTGGATTTGTTTCGATGTTCTCAAATGTATGAAGTATTCCTTATAATTACAACTTTGTCCTTATGAGTGATTTTAATGCCTAATTTATTCGAGATAATTGCTTTTGAGCCCTGGGTTTTGTTTTAATTGCAAAAATAGCCTTCCCATGCGTATTTAGTTAGGAATTTAATCTGATTAATTGATCTGGTGCCCTTGGACTTTTGTTTTTCATTGACCTAGGGTCCTGAAGGTTTCTATAATATCTAAAAGGTTCTTATTTATTGTTTCCTTTATTGGCATCATTTTCTTTTTATTCTAATTAGACATCTCAATCCAAAAATTCCATAAAAATCAAGAACATCTCATGCTAGTGTTGTCTTTAGGTGGTAATTTTTGTCAGGTATTTTTCTTTTATTTACTATTATTAAAGATTCAAAAACTAACCAAAAATCCACTGTTTGCATTAGAAAATTCATAAAAATTTAAAAATACCTTTAAAATTCTAAAAATTTAGGTTAGTTATTTTTGTGCCTATTTGATTTTCTATCCAAATCTCATCTTTTTTTCTTTTATAAAACCATAAAAATTTACAAAACCCTAAAAACACCATAAAAATCATATAAACTCTTTTAAAAACCCAAAAATTATGTGTTTGTTCTTTGTTTGTTGATATTCACTTATACTTTTAGATAAAATTAACAAACATGGGTTTTGAACATATTTTCTATTTTAAATCTGGAAAATACAACTGGTTGTTCACTGTTTGTGTTTTTCTTAGTTTTCTACTTTAGAAAATTCATATAAACTTTAAAAATCTTACAAAAATCAATAAAGATAGTATAAAATTTATAGAACTTAACAATATTTTTATTTGAATTTCTGGATATTTTTACAATATTTGAAAAATAAAGAGAGAGAGAGGGTGTGTCTTTTATTTCATTGTTTTTATTTGTGCTTTGTTTGAAAATTTAAAAATATAAAAATTTGCAAAATAAAAAATCATTAAAAAATGAAAATCAGAAAACATAAAAAATATAAAAATAAAAATATATAAAAAACTTAAAAAAAACAAAAAAAATCACAAAAATCCAATAGTTGTTTGCATTTGAGTTTCCTTCTTTTTTGCCTTTGATATTTTACTGATTAAATAACCCTCATTTAATAACAGATGCCTTTTTTTGTTCGACTCTGGTTGCTATAATAGATTAATAAAAGTAGCATAGACCGCTCTCTTTTACTTGCTTGATTCGTTTTGTGGTTGAACAAAAATTTCTTGATATCGGTTTGGTTAATTTAGGGACAACGGCACCTTGATTGTTTCATTATTTAACTTAACCTGAGTTAGCCAAAGCCTTGATCATCAGAATGGCGTCGTTGCCAGGGAGGCACGTCGAGGGTGGTTAGGTTTTTTTTGCCTTCTACTCTTGGTGTTGTATATATTATGTTTTCTTTTTATTTTATTTTCAGTTATTTTCTTTTTTAATTTATTTGCTATATTTTTCATTACGGTTATCCGATGCATTTCTTATTTCACCTTTATTGAGAGGGCCCGTGGAGTGAGGGAGGCCATCTTAGGAGAGCTGACGCAAACGTACGAGGCGGAGGCCAGGTGTTCTACATTGACTGACAAGAGAGAGTAGCTTAGGAGGAGAAGAAGACCATCTTAGATTTTAGATATCCTTTTCAGTCATTTTATTTTATTTTGTAGAAATTTGTAACAATTTTTGGCACTTACCCTTTTTCTGTTTTCTATGGAGACTTTGGACATTATTCGGGGTCTGTTTCGTCAAATACCGGTGCACTTGGGGAACCTCACCAGATTTTGATTTTCTTCACCTTTATTTTTATTTATTTTCTCGCATTTTTTGTATGCTTGAGTCCTTAGCATTAGGTTCTATTTTCTTGGCTGAGCTAAGTAATCGATTAGGTCCAAAGCCCTTAAATAAAAATATATGTTCCTATTTTTTAGGTCGTATATTGGACTTAGTCTAATAAACCAATTCTTTCTCCTTGATAGAAGTTTCTGCTTAGGACATTTCTCTTGCATCATTTAGGTAGTTTAATTTCAGTCTTTACATTTATGCACATATCATATTGCATGTAGACTACTGGAGAAAGGTACGCCTTCTATCTCATGCATGCATCATTAATTTCATTGCACATTGTCTTTTCCGACTTCCTCCCTTGTTTTCATCTCACTTGGGAAATAAAGGAATTGGAAAAATCGTTAGATCATTTATTTCAAAAAGATCTGACAAAAAGTGATAACCAAATAAAATCAGGACTGCTAATTGAACTTGACCTCTAAAATCAAACGTAATTGACTCATTTTTTGATTTGGGAGAGCAATCCCCTTACTTGGATACAAGTACTCCGGAGCGAGGCACGAACTCCTAAGGATTAGAGGCCAAATCACTTTGAACCACATTTTAGGAGACTTCACTTGTGAGATTTTTCTAAATAATTTGTTTGATCATCACCTAACCATAAAACCTAAAAGATTGATGACTGAGCTTTTACGAACATCACTGTGTTAAGTAGGTGAATCGGGGGCGTGAGTTGGTTACGTTCCTTCCTAGAGTCGTTAGCAGCCGTCTTCTTTTCTCGTTCCCTCTGTTTTCCTTTTATTTCCCCCCTCCCACCCTTGACTCTTCTTGTCTTTTCAGATGGATCTTGCATCTTTTTCTTTTCATTCCCATAATCCCTATTCACTCTCTTGTGAGGTCGGAACTCTAACCGATCTCCCATTTTCTCTTCTCATTGTTCTCCATTCCTAACTATTGGGCATGTTGCGCTAGGAGTTGATGCCCGTCTAGTTCAGATCATGCAAATGCGAGACCCGGTCGATCACTTTGCTGAGATGATTGTGTCCCTGTGATGATCTGAGAGAGCAGTTGCGGGATTCAGATGATTCCTTCTCTAGGACGACAAGACATTCACTAGGAGACGAGCAGCCAGTCTTAGGAGATCAGTCGGTCTCTACATCGAGTATGTTCATTTTGGATTTAGAGTTCATTCAGACACTGCTGATATTTTTTCTGGGGAAGTGCACGAGGAGTCGTATTTCCATATCTCCGAGTTTGAGGAGTTTTGTGCGACCCGAGCATATTCAGATATCACTTATGAGGAGTTTATGTTGAAGACCTTCCAATTTTCACTTCAAGGAAAATCCACGAGTTGGCACAGACGGTTGGGAAGGAAATTTGCTGCATGGGGAGGTTTACGATTAGAGTTTTTATAGAGATTCTATCCCCACCATAGAGCAGATATGATGTGGTTGTTCATCAGATATTTCACTTTAGATCCTAGGAGCCATTGCATGTTTCATGGCTGAGGTTTCTTGACCTCTTGAGGAGATTTCCAGACCACGAAATCTTGAAACTGGCCTTGTTTAGATCTTCATCAGGGGGATGATCGCAGAGCAGATTGCACTGATCGATGCCTTGTGTGATCATGGATTCACTTTGGACCATCTTTGGAGAGCTTTCAGACATCTCGTCTTCACAAGATGATTTCATTGAGATAACACATGAGGGAGATGAAATACCAGTTAGGCGTGATACACTTCACGTTGATCTAATATTAAACCATCTAGAGGATGTGGATTCTACTACAGTTAAATGAAGGATGAGGTGACTGCCACCATGAGTTTCCAGGCCCCTACACTGCTCGAGTTCTCGTTGGTATTCCAGCCAGAGTTTGAGCAAGTTCCACACTTTTCAGTTTAGGAGTCTTGGATACCGGATCTATCGCTATTCCAAGAAATGGAGGAGGAACCCACGTTATTTCGGTCTTCATTCCATCCATTTCAGTTTCCATGTCCAGATCAGTCAGTTTCTACTCTTCAGAGGATCTTCTCAGTTTCTACTCTTCAGTTTCCACATTGTTCAATTATGTTCTTTCAGTTTCGTTGTTGTTTCCTCTCGATTGATTTTATAGAGAAAACTCTTTTCGTCTTATTTTGAAATATATCCCGATATAAGGGGAAACTCTGTCGAATTTTTCCGGGAAATATGTCCCGATATAAGGGGAAACTCTGCCGAAATTTTCCGAGAAATATGTCCCAATATAAGGGGAAACTCTGCCAAAATTTCAAGAGAAAATATGTTCTTAGTGTTCTTTGTGTTCTTCGTGTGTTTTCCGCGTTCTTCACGTTCTTTGTTCGTTCTTCGCATTCTTGACACGTTCTTAGCGCTTTTGATACGAAAATGAAATTCGATCATTTCAAGAGCCTTAAATCATCCTTTCTGAAAACGAAACACGATAAAGCACTGCATACACGAGAGAGAGCTCGATTAGGTAATGAAATCCTTCCTTTTGCTGTTGGGTTTTCATATGAGATCGTTGAAATTCCTGATTTTATTTTCTTCGCTACGAAGAACCCTAATTTGGCCATCTTTAAGAAGATATGAAAAGTTGCTTTGTGATTCCCACTGGCTACGCTAATCTAAGGCTTAACAGAGGAATTACATCATGGAAATTGATGTGTTTTGAGCTGGATCCGGAAAAGGCTTGTGAGTCACGTTAAAGATGACTGGGAGTAGAACTACAGGTCGGGCATGCAACCTGTAGGTTTGTCGGATGGAATCCGTATTGGCATTTCCCTACCTAGGTGGTACACTGTTGCCCTGTTATGATAAGTGCGCACGAAATGAATGATTTGCAACGCGTGATACCGGGAGACAATATATTCAGGTTGAACGACGAAAGATGTGGCCGTGCCATGTGGAGGCACGGGTGGTTCAATAGCGGCTGGGTCACGACAACATGTATTTAAATCCGCTAGGTTATATGATTAAATGTTAGCCTGAGGTTTTAAGCAACTGAGTCCTTGAGGACGGTGTGCTCCTTTATTTGCCAGGCTTAGGGTTAAGACCCTGATTAATAAAAGAAAAGGAAATTTTCAGGGTAGTATTGGAGGATTGGTTGAGGCGACGTGCGACGGCATAAGCTTACCAAGATCAACGCAATCTCCAATTCTGAAGTGTCCACAGCTTCAGAGTCCTTATAGTGGTGAGGTAATTCTCTGGACTAATCCATGACGTGGAATACAAAGGAATAAGACTAAAATTAATGAGAATGAGTGAAACTTTTTGTGATAACAAGTTTTGAAAAATTACCCATTTGTTTGCTTTTCTCTTCTTCGTTACTTAGCATTCGCTAATTTTTATACTATGATTTATGGAAAACCCAACAGGTGTCGGTGAGCCATCGCAAGGACTTTAGTAATCCATCCAGCTTACATAGTAGACATCCAGCCAACCACAATAGCTTTCCTTTATAAGATACTTAGTATTCTTTCTGTGTATTTCCTTCTGGTTGATGTACATGTAAACGGTTATAATGGGATGATGTATCATGTGAACTTTGTTTTGTGAATGGAAAAGTGTTGAAATACTTTCTTATGAGTATTTTATTTGTAGTATGTTTCTTAATGTTAGTTGTGATTGCTGAATAAATTATTGTTGAGTAACCAGATCTGGATATGGGAGATCCGACGACCCGGGAAATGGGATCGTGACAGATTGGTATCCGAGCCCGGTTACTCCAGTATTTTATTTAGTAATGACAACTATGAGCGGTATTCAGATTCTAAGGTTGTAGTAAGATCCTTTGATCTTAATAATTGACTGCAGTACCATTCACAAGTCATTGTCCCTTATGTACATCATGCTAAGACATATAGGATCTAACCTCTGGCCTTAACTTATCCCAGGATCATGGCAGACCACGACGTGTCTAGACAATTAGCGGCTATGATGACAATGCTCCAAGACATGGGGCAAAGGCAGCAAGCATTGGAGGAGGGGCTCAATGCACAAGCTGACAGACCCGAAGCATCTAAACCTACAGATGCTAAGATTGAAGGTTCTGTCCATCTTTCTGAGGAACAATCTAGTTACCATCCTTCAACTGAGTCTGCTCCTACCCCGATTGAAGGAGCAATGGAGAAGGCCCTTCTTAGACACCAAACATTACTAGACAATTACCAAAAGGGAAAGATTCTCGATTTAAAGGCATAGAGACACCTGCTGAGGCAGAACTATGGCTTGATGATGTCATCATGATGTTGAGAATAATACACGCACCAGCAGATACTTGGGTGCACTTCGCTGATTACTCCGTAGTAGACTATGCAAGACGATGGTGGAGAGCCATTTCCAAGAAATTAATAGATCATGTTCCATGGAATATTTTTGAAGAAAGGTTTCGAGCTTACTTCTGTCCCTCCCATTGGGAAGAATTGAAGAGGAGGGAGTTAGCTTCTTTGACCCAAGGATCCAAGAATGTACGAGATTATCATATTCACTTTACAAAGCTGCTACATTACTCCCTAGCTTTAGAAGCTTCACCACAAGAGTGTCTTACCAAATTTGTTAGCGGTCTTCAGGGAGATTGAGAGAGAAGCTTGCAGGTTTTAGAGCCACCACTGTAGATGAAGCCATGGACATCGCCTCTCGTATTGAGATGGAGAGGGATGAAAACTGTCAAAGAAGAAGCTTTCACTTTACTGGTGGACCATCCAAACGTAAGGTGAATTATAACCGAAGAGACAATCATTATCATCCAGTCAGGTTTAATATAAGCTCACCACAGAGTTTAGGCCAGGAATTATCTGGAAGAAGGGGTTTCTCTAGATCTCCACTATATCCTCACGACTCAGCAGCAGGAGCTAGCACCTCTGTGGCTGGGTCTTCAGCTCAAACATGAGCACATGTGTGTTATTGTTGTCATCAGGAAGGCCACATCAAGAAAGTCTGTCTGAAGTTAAGAGCTTCGGGGTTTAAATCAACCCCAATTAACAGTATAACATCCACCTCGAGCAATGGAGCAACACGTGGAGGAAGACATGGCAGAGGTTGTGGTTCACAAGGAGTGTCTCCTACACAGCAACCGCCACAAAGTGTTGCGGGTTCTAGCTTGCCTATTCCTAATGGCCAGGTCAATGCAATTACTGAGGAACAAGCCTACAACTCAAGCACGGTCGTACGAGGTAATGTTACTATTCATGGCTTTTCAGTACATGCCTTATTTGATTCTGGTGCTTCACATTCATTTATTGCTCGACGGTTAGTACCCACATTAGGTAAGATACCAGTAGAAGTACAACAATCTTATCTGATCAAGGGACCAGGAGGACAAGTATTTATAATCCGAGAAATCATGGATAATTGTATAATACTGATAGCAGGACATCAGTTACCTGTTTCACTACTACTAATCGAGATGGGGGACTTTGATCTTATCCTAGGGATGGACTAGTTAAAAAGTCATCATGCATGTCCTAACTGTTTTCAGAAGATAGTAATGTTTCACCTTCCTAACTCGATAGAGTTCCAGTTCATTGGAAGACATCCAATGATAATATCGAATATATCTCTACGTTGAAGGCATAACAGTTGTTAGAGCAAGGGTGCCAAGGTTATTTAGCCTATGTAACCACTACATCAGGGCCAGATAGAATGATGGAAGATATACCTATAGTATGCGAGTTTCCTGATGTATTTCCAGAGGAACTACCTGGATTACCACCTGAGTGAGAGATTGAATTTGAAATCTCTCTCATACCTGATACTCAGCCTATCTCTAACCTCCGTATAGGATGGCACCAGCTGAGTTACAAGAGTTAAAGGTACATTTGCAAGAATTGTTAGATAAAGGATCCATTCGTCCCAGTACTTCACCATGGGGTGCACCTGTCTTATTTGTCAGGAAAAACGATGGGTCAATGCAGTTGTGCATTGACTATAGACAACTAAACAAGAAGACCACAAAGAACAAGTATCCTTTCCCAAGAATAGATGATCTCTTTGATCAGTTACAGGGTTCAATTGTGTATTCCAAGATTGATTTAAGATATGGACACCATCAGTTGAAAATTAAAGATATATATATATATATTCCCAAGACAGATTTTCGAACTATATATGGCATTATGAATTCTTAGTTATGCCTTTCGGACTGACAAATGCCCCAGCAGCCTTCACGGATCTCATGAATAGAGTATTCGAGGAGTCCTTAGATCACTTTGCAACAGTCTTTATTGATGATGTGCTTATTTACTTCAAGGAAAAGTATCTGCATGAACACCATCTTAGGCAGGCACTTGAAACTCTAAGGAAGAACAAATTGTATGCTAAATATAGCAAATGTGACTTTTGGTTATCTGAAGTATCTTTCTTAGGTCATGTTATTTCTGGAGAAGGTATATCAGTTGATCCTACAAAGGTTAGTGCGGTGATAAGTTGGGAATGCCCGAAGACTATCACAGAAATACGATCTTTTCTGGGATTAGCTGGATATTATAGAAGATTTTTGAAGGACTCTTCACGAATAGCATTGCCAATGACTAGGTTGACCCAGAAGGAAGTTCCATTCATATGGTCCGATGCATGCGAAACTAGTTTCCAAATGCTGAAAGAATGCCTAACATCTGCACCCATCCTTACTCTACCCTCCGGGATGAAGGGTTTACAGTGTACATTGACGCATCTAAGGAAGGACTTGGGGTGGTTCTTATGCAACATAGTAAGGTAGTTGCGTATGCATCATGACAGCTCAGGACACATGAAAAGAACTACCCAACACATAACCTTGAATTAGCTGCCATAGTTTTCGCTTTAAAGATATGGAGACACTACCTCTATGGTATTACTTTTGAAATCTTCACTGATCATAAAAGTTTGAAATACCTGTTTCATCAGAAGGAGTTCAATATGAGATAGAGACGGTGGCTAGAGTTGTTGAAATATTATGATTGCACTATCTCCTACCACCCTGGTAAAGGGAACGTCGTAGCAAATGCCCTCAGTAGAAGAATTTATTCACATGGGTTGGTGAGTGCTATCGACTTCTGAGGTGTGCTACCAGCGTTAAGTGAGTGGAAACCATTTGATAGTAGTGCTGATAGTATAACTTTTCCTTACCAATACAAACCAGAGATCTGGGATAGAATAAAGAAAGGACAAGAGGATGATCCAGTCCTTAATGACTTGATACAACAACTTGAACAGAATAAGATAGAGGGATTCCATAGACAAGCTGGGATATTGTATAACCATCATAGAGTTTGTGTACCAAATACACATGAATTGAGGAAAGATATCTTACGCAAAGCGCACTGCTCAAGATTATCTATTCATCCAGGAATTACGAAGATGTATACGGATCTTCGTTCAAACTTTTGGTGGCCAAGAATGAAAAAGGATGTTGTTGAGTTCGCGAATTCATGTTTTACTTGCCAGCAGGTAAAGGCTTCACACCAAAAGCCACCAAGAATTGCAAACTCTCCCTATACCTGAGTAGAAATGGGAAAGCATTTCCATAGACTTCATTACTGGTTTACCTCAGACGACTGGTGGTAAAGATTATATCTGAGTAATAATAGATCGTCTGACCAAGGTAGCACACTTCATTCCAATAAGCTTATCTTTCACTCCAGACCAGCATGCTGAGTTATATATTACACATGTGATCCGCCTCCATGGTATCCCAAAGGAAGTAGTTTCTGATCGAGATTCACGATTCACCTCACACTATTGGGAGAACTTCATGAAAGCCTTAGGTGCACAGTTATGCTTGATCACATCATATCGTCCACAAACAGACGGTCAGTCAGAACGTACGATTCAGACACTAGAGGATATGCTACGAGCGTGTGCCTTAGAATGGAAGGGATCATGGATTAAACATTTGCCTCTTGCAGAATTCACCTACAACAATAGTTACCATACATGTATTGGCATTGAACCATTTGAAGCACTATATGGACGAAGGTGCACTACTCCTTTGTTTTGAAAAGAGGTTGGGATAAAGAACCTTTATGATTCAAATAGACTCCAGAAGACAGGGAAGCTGCATAACTTGCTCGAAAAAGACTATTAACTGCCCAGAGTCGCGAGAAAAGGTATCGTGAAACCGGGCGAAGAGACATTGAGTTTGAAGTAGGCGACTTTGTATTCCTCAAAGTATTGCCTATGAAGGGAGTCCAGAGGTTTGGCTTGCGTGGAAAATTGGCACCTAGGTTCATGGGTCCCTTTGAAATCATTTAGTGGATTGGAAAAGTGGCATATAGACTTGCGCTTCCTCCACATCTTTCGACAATACATGATGTTTTTCATGTATCAAGTCTGAGAAAGTACATTAGGGGTCCAGAGCATAAGATAACTTATGATGATTTACATGTTAAGCCACATACTAAGGAATACCTGTGGAAATACTAGATATAGATATCAAGAAGTTGAGGAATAAAGAGGTGCCTCTAGTTAAAGTATTGTGGCAGAACCAAGAGTTTGAAGAAGCCACGCGGGAACCTGAGGCAGAATTGAGAGAGAAATACCCCTATTTATTTGAGTGATAACACTATGTGTTGTATATCTTCTTTATAAATGAAATTGCGTTCATTCTCTTTAAGGTTGTTATGGTTTCAATCCTCTTTAAGGTTGTTATGCTTGTATCTCTAGTCTCGAGGATGAGACTTCCTTTAAGGTTGTTATAATCATAAAGCCTTGAACTTGGCATCTCTCGAATCCAATATCATAAGATTCGACTCGTTAAAAGGAAACCAACGGAATTTGTTTCGTGTGAATCGGACTTCGTTTCGAATTGTTATGATTTTCGGAAGAAAGAGAAGTAAGGAGGATTAAGATGTCATTAACCCATAATGACTATCATTAAGACTAATTAAGCATGATTATAGAAACTAATGACGGATTGAATGCCGCTAATGATCATTAGCAAACACTAGTCAATAGTTAGCAAAAGATAAGCGTAAGCCGCGAAAGCTAAATCATGATTAGTGAAAGCTAATCACGATTAGTGTTAATTAAGCGTCATTACCGAATCTAGAATCCTCTAGAATGTTCTAACTTAAGCCCTAAGTTTCGGATAGGTTTTGCCCAAAACCACGGGCCTTTAACCGCGGTTATGGTCTAAACCATGGTTTTCTAACCATGGTTAGCAGTTTTCTGGAGCCTATAAATACCCCCTTACCCATTCATTCTCTACGATTTACAGTACCACCACTACCCAAGGGCTAGGGTTGAGAGGTCGGGAGGAGGAGTGGAAGGCAGGGAAAGAGCGCTAGCGAAGCGCTGCCGGGAGAACGAGGAGGAGGAAGGTATGATCCTCTCTTAGTTTGCTTCGTAAGCTAGGCTTTCAATTCATCCTCTTTTCTTCCAAGTTTTGTTCTTGATTCATCTTTCTTTCCGTTTCACTTCCTATTGTGGTTCAAGGTGAAATCTGTGCAACACCCTACTTAAGTACGGGCAGCTATGCACGCCAGTGAACCATGTGATTCGTCACACATTCACTCACCTAAGACGTGTGGAGTCTATCGATTCTCCATTGCTTATTGTTCTTTATTTTCCTCTTTTATAGTTATTTTGATGGAGAAATCCGTGTAATACCCTATTTAGGTGCGGGCGGCTGTGCACGTCAGTGAACCTTGTGATTCGTCACACATTCACTCACCTAAGACGCGTGGTGTTTACCGATTCTCCATCGCTTGCAGTTTAATTATATTCTTTCAGTTTCGTTGTTGTTTTCAGCTCGATTGATTTTTATAGAGGAAACTTTTTCATTTTATTTTGAAATATATCCCGATATAAGGGGAAACTCTTCCGAATTTTTTCGAGAAATATGTCCTGATATAAGGGAAACTCTGTCGAAATTTTCCAAGAAATACGTCCTGATATAAGGGGAAACTCTGCCGAAATTTCAAGAGAAAATATGTTCTTAGTGTTCTTTGTGTTCTTCGTGTGTTCTTCGCGTTCTTCATGTTCTTTGTTCGTTCTTGGCATTCTTGACACGTTCTTAGTGCTTTGGATAAGAAAATGAAATTCGATCATTTCAGGAGCCTTAAATCATCCTTTCTGAAAACAAAACACGATAAAGCACTTCATACACAAGAGAGAGCTCGATTATGTAACGAAATCCTTCCTTTTACTGTTGGTTTTCATATGAGATCGTTGAAATTCATGATTTTATTTTCTTCGCTACGAAGAGCCCTAATTTGGCCATCTTTAAGAAGGTATGAAAAGTTGCTTTGTGATTCCCACTAAAATAAGGTCTAAGTATCGTTTGGATGCAGCGATTTGGAAAGGTAGGGTTTGGAAGTTAAAAAGAGCATAAGTTGGGTATTTAAATATATGAATTAATATGTGTGTAAGTCTATACCCAGTAACTATGACTACGCTAATCTAAGGCTTAACAAAGGAATTACATCATGGAAATTGATGTGTTTTGAGTTGGATCCTGAAAAGGGTCGTGAGTCACATTAAGGATGACTGGGAGTAGAACTATAGGTCAGGCATGCAACCTGTAGGTTTGTCGGAAAGAACCTGTATTGGCGTTTCCCTACCTAGGTGATACACGGTTGCCTTGTTATGATAAGTGCACACGAAATGAATGATTTGCAACGCGTGGTACCAGGAGCCAATATATTCGGGTTGAATGACAGAAGATGTGGTCATACCATGTGGAGGCACGGGTGGTTCAATAGTGGCTGGGTCATGACAACATGTATTTAAAGCCGCTAGGTTATATGATTAAATGTTAGCCTGAGGTTTTAAGAAACCGAGTCCTCGAGGACGGTGTGCTCCTTTGTTTGTCAGGCTAAGGGTTAAGATCCTGATTAATAAAAGAAAAGGAAATTATCAGGGTAGTATTGGAGGATTGGTTGAGGCAAAGTGCAACGGCATACGCTTACCAAGATCAACGCAATCTCCAATCCTGAAATGTCAACAGCTTCGGAGTCCTTATAGTGGTGAGGTAATTCCCTGGACTAATCTCTGACGTGGAATAGAAAGGAATAGGACTTAAATCAATGAGAAGGAATGAAACTTTTTGTGATAACAAATTTTGAAAAATTACCCATTTGTTTGCTTTTCTCTTCTTCGTTACTTAGCATTCGCTAATTTTTATCCTATGATTTATGGAAAATCCAACAGGTATCGATGAGCCATCGCAAGGACTTTAGTAATCCAGCTAGCTTACATAGTAGACATCCAACCATCCACAGTAGCTTTCCTTTATAAGGTAGTTAGTATTCTTTCTGTGTATTTCCATCCGGCCGATGTACATGTAAACGGTTATAATGGGATAATGTATCTTGTGAACTTTGTTTTGTAAATGGAAAAGTGTTGAAATACTTTCTTCTGAGTATTTAATTTGCTGTCTATTTCTGAATGTTAGCTGTGATTGCTGAATAAATTATTGCTGAGTAACCAGATCCGGATATGGGAGATCCGATGGCCCGAGAATTGGGGTTGTGACATTATGTCTTCCTTATTCGCTTTTTAGTCACTACGAGGACATAGTTTACACTAAGTATAGGGGGAGCCGTATATATTATATTTATACTTTAGCCATAACTCGTACTTTGGTGTTAATAATATGGCTATTATTTATACAACGGAATAAAAATGTTTTGAAAAATGATTTGATTTTTTTTCAAAATGTTGGTAAAATCTTTTGTAAAAAGTTTTGTAAAATATTTTGAAAAACTTTTGTAAAATATTTTTGTAAAATGTTTTGAAAGGTTTTTAAATTGTTTTGTCATGTGGGATATAACCTAAAGGTATAAAAACTATTTTTGTATATACGTGTTGTAAAACTCTCATGCGCATTACAGCCCCAATTACCCCTAATTCTTTATGTAAATATTCTTTTAATAACATATTGAGATATTGTACATGAAATCCATTTATAGAATATGTATATAAAATATGCAACTTAAATTCTTTTGAAAAATCCGATACAAACTGTGTATAAAAACCTTGTAAATCCTTATAAATATGTATAATTCTTCATTAAAAATTCCATAAAAATTGAAAAATATAAAATCCATAAAATTTTGCAAAAAAATCCTTGAAAACTTTTCTAAAAGATTATGTCTTTTATTTTATTTTCTTTTCAAATTTTGTTTTGTAAATATATGTTACATGAGCATTTGCATTTTTCAGACTGAAATTGATGTTTAAACTAGACTGGAATAAAATTGAAAAATGTAGCTTAGTTAAGATCTTAATCCACTTAATTTTAGAGGAACCTTATAGGAAATGGAGTTAAGACTTTTCAGGTCTTAGCGACTTAATTCTTTGAGTCCACAAGATTATGTTCATATGTCATCTTGATTGGTCTAAGTAGAATATTTACCATCACACACATGTCCCTTCTAGACAATGGCTTAACTTGGACAAGAACTCTGCACTTAGATCTTCATGGATTAGGTGGTGAGGGGGTACAATCCTCTAGCTTAGAGTATCACACGGGTGGAAACATCTGTCCTCCTCTAGGGAGGGTAGTGCATCTCAACCTAGTCTAGTGGTGCCAATGTCTAAAGACAGGATGTTGTGGGTTGCAATAAAGCTTCAAATGAGGTATAGTCTGCTGGATCAAGAAGAAAAACTCCTTATGTACATGTTGCACATGTTGTGTATATATTTAAAAAAATGTAAAAACTCCAAGAAAAGGGAGACAAGCCTGGTTGAAAATAAAATGCATGCCGAAGTGTATATGGTTGAATAAGCAAATCTTATATGTTTCAAAGTCTCATCTCATGGAATCTTGCAACTGGAGACTTGGATAAATTGGTCAAGCTCCACGGGATACGTGATTGCACTGGCCACAGTCCATTCTCTTCTTTCCCCTCTTCTTGAGCTGATTGTACTTGAACTTAGAAGGGAATACCACGTTCCTCGAGGAAAGAGTAGCTAGATCGGGGAATTAGAGTTACCGGTTGGAGGAGGTTGTTTCTTTTCCATTTTCGAGGTGGGGAGCTATATTTCACTTCCACCGTACAAGTAAAGATTCATAGTCATAAGAGTTTGTGTATGTAGACTTGTTCTGACTTGACTGTTGAGGTAACTTGAATAGGAGTCTTGTGGAACTTGACGGTTGTTAGATTTTAAATCTATTTCCCAATAATGTTTCGCCAAACTAATAATCCAATGGTTTGACCGAGATCCATACTTTGATTTTATGAAGATAAGTTTAATAATCAATATTGTTCTAAGTTCTTTCTATTTTCTTTTCTTATTTTCTTTTTCACTTCTTTGAATAAGTGTTTGCTAAGGGACTGGCAAAGTTAAAGTATAGGGGAATGGTGAATCCATAATTCATCATCTTTATTCTTTTATTTTAGCCAAATTCATTAGAAAAACATATGTTAAAATGTGTTAAAAATAATTAATCATCATTCACCGTGAGTTTGTTAATAATGTGTATTTAGCATTCTTTTTAACCAAAATAAAGAATAAAGAAGAAAATAAAAAGAAAAGAAATAAAGAAGGTTGTATGTAATAAGTACAGACTGAACCAAACCCCAAGAAAAGGTCAATAACTGACATGATCAACAAGGAATAAATTAAGGAGAGATAGGGTCCTCATTTATCCAAAAATCCCATTGTACATATCATCTACAATTTATTCTATATTTATTTTGTAATTACTCTTCACTATTCACATGTATTTACCTTTGTACTATTTACTAGTAAGATGATCTCAGAATAAATTATTTTCTCAATAAAACTTATAAATAATAAGGTGTTGTAAATAATAAAATGCATTATAAAAACAACATGTAAATAAAATAAAAGAAAATTAATTAGTTATTGTGTAAATATGTCAAAAGTGTGCATTAATGTGTATAATACTATATTGATTTAACCTATATAAATAAGTTGTAAAAATCCAATAAAAATGTATTTATGTACTCTAAATTATGCTGCACATAAATAAAATATAAAATTTAATGTATTTTTGTAAAAAAATAATAAAATAAAAATATGTAAATATTGTATATAGGTATAATATACATGTAAATATTAGGTTACTATGTAATTAACCCACCAAATTAATTTGTATAATTTATTAAAAATCATCTAAAAATAGTTTATTAATTTATAAACATTTTCCCTTTTAATACATTTTCATTTTAAAATCATTTGCTAATTTATTTCTATTTATCGGTATTTATTTTCCTTATTTTGTCGTTTAGCCTATTTTGTCCATATCCTACACCTCTTCTGGTTAGTCCACCTTGATTTTGCTAATCGAGGTCAACTGCCCCCCTCACTTTTCCTCCTCGGACCGGGTTTGGCATGCATTTCTCCTAATTTTCCCCATCCGGATGACTTTTCCTTCGATTAAACACCCAGAATAGAACGCGCAGATCCCTAATCCACGCCCTAGGGTAATCTCCCAGATTCGCGCCTCGATTCATGCGCTAACGGTCAATCCTTCTCGAACATTCTCCACATATTTAAGCTCCTGGGAGCCCATTTCCATCGTACCTTTTGGCCGTTCCTCCTTCACTGATTAACTTCGTCGTCTCCCTCGTGAGTAACAACACGTGAGGGATGTTGAATGCGAGGTTTTGGAGTTGAGTTAGCCCTAGGTCCAGTGGCTTCAACGTCAAGCTCCGTAGCGAGGAGCTCACCCTCTAGTGCCGTCGAGCCATCGAGGCCATGACCCTCGGAGGTTCATGACCACCAGTCCAGACGACACCCTTCACCAGGTAGCTTAGATTCTTTTGTTCTCTTGTTGTTTTTGTTAGATTTTTATGTTCGTAGTAGACCACCATCTCTATATCCATTCACCTCAATCGGAGCCCCGTTTTCTCGTTTCGAGCTTCCGTCCACCTTCACCAGACCTCTCTCCACCTTATCCACCCATCAATCCGCCTCGAGTCCACATGAGTCATGCCACCGAGCCTCCATCTCATTCGCTTTGCCGGAGACCCACATAGTGACACACAACCACCCCTTTTCGATGTTTAATGGGACGATACTTTGCCCTCGGCCCGACGTGTTTCTTATGTAGGAAACATAGAAAAGGACCTCATCTGGAGTCCGATTGAAGAGAAGAACACGTCCCAGGTTGCTCCAGGTCTCCATGCCTCTCCAGGACCTTTCTCTCGGTCTTGGACCCTTCTGAGAGCCTCCACCACTGCAGACCGCCAACAACGACCTTTTGTCCATCTAAGAAACTCTCGGGAACATTTGGATCGCATGTAGTCACTGTTTGAAACTCGCTGGAGGCTAGTTCCTCGTCTGTTCTTCCAGACGTTCCTCCAACTGCGGGATCCGGTCACCCCTCCAGTTCTGATCTCCACCGTTCACTCTCGAGGCGCCCAGACCGTTCGATCCATCTGAGGATCGCTTCAGTACCGCTCATCATCGAAGGGTATCCTCTGATCGAGACTGTTCATCATAAGTGGAATGCTCTTGTCTGTTGGTTAATACAAGATCAAGGGTAACTTCGCATCAAGCCCCTCATTGTTTTTCATTTCCTTTTCAGTATTGTAAATATTTTCTTTGGCATAATTTTGTTAGAATTTTTCCATGTTAAACCTCGAGCTTTCTTAGGTTCTCAATTAAGTCCAGTCTACGTCATCAAACAATTATAGGAATTTTTGCAACATTGTCTCTAAACTCCTAGGACTGGTTATTAAATATAGAGGAACTTTTGTATAATTTCCATTTAGTCATGTGAGGTGCATGTATTGCACGTGCCTTGCGGTCTTTTTGCCAATTTTATCTTGGATTTGGTTAGATGTTCTCAAATGCATGAAATATTCCTTCTAATTGCAACTTGGTCCCTGTGAGTGGTTTTTAAAGCGTAATATTATTTAGGATAATTGCCTTTGAGCCTTGGGTTTTATTTTAATTGTAGAATAGCCTTCTCATGCACTATTTAATTAGGAATTTAATCTAGTTTATTGTTGGGTGCCCTTGGACTTTGGTTTTTCATTGATCTAGGATCATGAAGGTTTCTATAATAACTAAAAGGTTCCTATTTACTGTTTCCTTTTTGGCATCATTTTCTTTTTATTATAAATAACAATCTTAACCCAAAAATTCCATAAAATTAAGAGCATCTCCTGCTAGTATTTTCTTTAGGTAGTAATTTTTATTTGATATTTTTCTTTTATTAACTTCTATTAAAAATGCAAAAACCAACAAAAAATTCCCTGTTTGCCTTAGAAAAATCATAAAAAATCGAAATTACCTTTAAAAATTCCAAAAAAACCAGGTTAGCTTTATTTTTAGCTATATGATTTCAATCCAAATTTCATCTTATTTGCTTTTATAAAACTCTAAAAATATACAAAACCTTAAAAATACAATAAAAACATTTAAAATCTTTTAAAAACCCAAAAAAATGTGTTCTTGGTCTCTATTTGTAGAGCTTATAGTTTTTGATAAAATTAACAACCAGGAGTTTTGAATCTATTTTCTATTTTAAATCTGAAAAATAATATTGGTTGTTCACTATTTGTGTTTTTCTTAGTTTTTGATTTTTATAAAATTCATAAAACTCTAAAAATCTTATAAAAATCAACAAAAAAAAGTATAAATTTATAAAACATAAAAATATTTTTATTTGATTTTTCTGGACATTTTTACCATATTTGAAAATACAAAGAGAGAAAGTGTGTGTCTTTTATTTCATTATTTTTATTTGTGCTAAAAATATAAAAAATTGTAAAATTAAAAATCATTAAAATTTTGAAAATCGGAAAACATAAAAAATATAAAAATAGAAACCCATAAAAATTAAAAAGATAAAAAATATTCTTAAAAATCTAAGAGTAGTTTGCATTTGAGTTTCCTTTTTTTAGTCTTTGATTTTTCATTGATTAAATAACCCTCGTTTAGCAACAGTTGCCTCCTTGTGTTCGACCCCGGTCGCTCTACCAGGTTAATAAAAGTTGCCTAGACCACTCTCTTTTACTTGCTTGATTCGTTTTGTGGTTGAATAAAATTTTCTCGATATCGGCTTGGTTAATTTAGGGAGAACAAACCTTGATTGCTTCATTAATTAACTTAACCTGAGTTAGCTGAAGCCCTAATTAGCCGCTTTCTTCATAAACTTATCTACGAACTGTAGTAATGCTCTTGATCTACATAGTGGACCCAACTCCAATTTCTCATATAAAGCTATGGGTAAAAGATTGATTGATGAACCATTATCTATGAGAGTGTGTGCAAATGCTATATCATCAGTACGACTCACCACTTAATGTGCACCCATGTCTCTCTTCTTTTAATGCATCTGCTTGTTCTCGAGAAATATGTTGTGACAACTGATAATACATGTGTCTTTACACAACTGTTTGGCTTCTTCCTGCTAACCCTAGTAGGTGTGCAACACACCTTCAGGTATTTTTGAAAAGCAGGATTGCTAGCCACATATTCATCAAAAGGCACTTTAGCCATAATATTATATTTACAAAATTGTGCCATTTATGGATCATCTTTTTGAATCTATTAACAATGCATTTTCTTGTCGGTAGAGCACGGGGTAAAGATTTTGAACAAGTAGAAGATGAAGATGAAGAATTTGAATCAATAAAGTAAAACATGTTTCTTTTTATTTCTTGAATCAAGGTCCTTCATACATGAATCTCTTACAACACACTTGGAATTTAAATCAGTAAAATATGTGTCTACTGAGGGTTGGGGAATATTTGCTGCTAGTATAATCTCCTCAACCAAAGGTGCAAGGTCCTCCACAGACTTTAAATCTGCTCTATTCTTCGGATGTGCTCTCGTACTTCTCCTCCTCTCTCTGCTCATGGAAGATATCATCATTCTCTGAATGGATTGTTGCTGATGCGTGTCTTCCTTATCTTCTGAAGACTCCTCGGTAGAGTTTCAGAAACGACCCCGTCCATGTCCCTCATCCTGTCGTGTACGACTACAGTGCTTCCGCTCCTGAGTGATATAGGACTACAATCAAACGAAAAGATCTCATGCTCAGTCTTAGATGAGTTAGAGTAATATACTGACCATAATATTATTGTTGCATCTTGTTTAGGCTGTTGGGGTTAGCAGCAAAGTCGCCCCCCTCTCACGTGATACACATGTGCAGGGGTGGGTAAATTGCAGTGCACCCCCGTAAGGTCTCCATATTCACGCGCCAGTCCCCACCGACCAGGGGTCACGTGTATCGCACGTGCCCCTTGGTAAAATTGCAGCCGTGCCTCTATGGTTATTGGTAACTATATCGAGATCCCCCCTGCACATTTTGAATTATTTTATTTATTATTATTGCATAAATACCCATGTAATCCCCCACAGTTTTGGACCTCTATAGTTCATCATTTTATTTATTAAAAATTGACACTTTGTTCCTCATCTAATTCTCTACATTCCGACATATCGTGGAGATTTTTGTGGTTGATGGTTAATTAGAAATTAATTATTATGTGGAAAATTATGTATTTTTCCCAGTTTGTGCTGTTAAATTTGTAGTTGATTAACCATTACTCTAAAAATTCCCGAAAAATCATGGAGTATAGAGTTAATTGTGCTTGACATTGTGCCCAAAAAGATTTGCATTTGCATGCATAATTTGCCCTGTAAAAATCATTTTGTATATTTCAGTATTTAATTTTAATAGGTATTAAACCCCACATTTTCAAGGTTTAGGATTTTTTTGAGATCCATCACCTAGTGATAGATCTTAGATAATTTTATCCCTTGAAAATAAGTAGGTTTAGTATTTATTATAATTAAATATTAAAAATCATTCTGTTTGCATTTAAAAATTCATAAAAAATCGTATTGCATCCAAAAATTTCAAAAAAATTACAATGCAGTTATTTCATCATATTTTGCATGGTGGCCAAGTTTCGTATTTTTCGGACATCATTTGAATGTAATTTGCATTTTAGTCCCTAAGATAGGTCGAAATTGCATCTTGCATCCCTTATTTGCATTAAAAATTACAAAAAATGTCCGCCTCGAAAATCATACATGAATTTTGATAGACATAATTTTAGGTTGTTCCTTTGCCTCTTTGTGATCGACCTTGGGACTTGTCCAAGTAAAATAAACATAAAACCACTTGATTAAAATTGACAAATAATTTTTGTGGTTATTTCTTGACCTAATCCGATCGCTGCCTACAACGAACGACAAATCACATTATTCTTTAAGAACGAATAAAATAAAATATGTCTTTTAAAGTGGCGATCCTGGACTACGTGAGATGACGTCGTTTGCCTCCCAATTTTGTGTTTTGAAATTTCTTGTTCGGTTTTCCGCATTCGGGTAGTCTGACCCCTGACTTTTTCATTGTAAATTCCATTTTTATTTCCTGCATTTATTTTCAACATTTATTCCTTTTATTCTATTTTTGATTTATTTTCGAGTCACTCTCTTACATCTTCTCTCTTATTTTTCTTGCGAGGTACCCGACGTATGTGGAGCGGTTTTTCTTGAACCGAAGCACCTTCATCGACATCTGAAAAAAGCCGCAATTAATTTAAGATTGAGTCGAGTCGTGAGAGAGCGTAGAGTCTAGGTTTTTATTTTCTGCAATTTTAGTTCTGTAATTAATTGCTCATTTACAGCGGTGTCCGTTTGGACTCTCGCGTGTATAAAAAGACTCTGAACTTTTCTGTGGTGTGTCGTGGTCTGTTTCACTCTCCAGTGAGGGTGGGGCCCGATTTGAGTGACGATTAGGATAGACCTGCTATACAACTCTCAGAGCATTTATATTTTTGATTGTGCTTGTAATATCTAAAGCCACACTGCACATTAACTGAGACGCACATATATCGTTCAATTTAGCCAAAATTTAGCTCAATTCTTTCCCGCTAATAGAACTTTCTGCTTAGGTGCGGATTTTCATCGGCTTGCATTCATTTAGAGTAATTTTTCAATTCTATCTAGCATCCCACATGGAGATTGCGAGGATTCACTGTAAGTCTTCAAACTTAGCATTCATCATAGTTTTCTGTGTGCATCGGCTTTTCCGGAATTTCTCCCTCTTGTTTTATCACATAATTCTAAAGGAAATTGGGACTGGACGGTAGACGTGTATTTGTACTCATTTAAATTCTCCAAGTGATCACCTAATTAAAATTGGGACTGCTAAATATAGCCGATCTTAAGAACCCATAAAATCAAGAATTCTTGTGGGAGAGCAACCCCAACATTGTTTGATTTTATCTTGCAGCGAGGAGCGACCCGCACACTAGGATAGAGGCATACCCTAACTCTTTTCAGACTACTATCTTGGGTTAGTCGTTCTCCAGTGAGGATCTCTCCGGTAGCCGGTAAAGCGGCCCGTAATGTCCTTAACAGATTGAATTGATCAGGTAGCCAGTAAACGGTCTGCGGTTCATACTGGATGGGAAAGATCTAATTTGGGACAGGCCAGTCTCCTGAGAGCATTGGGTTCCTAACAGCTCGCTTTAACCGCTCTGATATATTGTATTATCACCAAACTCTAAAATTGACAAGATAATTGACCAAACCTTCACGGTCTTCACTTTGAGTTGAGTTGGTGAAACAAACCCTTGTATTGTATTTGGATTGTACGTAGAAAATAGATAATCAACGAATACCGCACACTTGTGCCTAGATGATGAACCATAAACCTCTTGCTAATCCTTTTGAATCGAGAATGGAAAATTATGGTTCGGACTCCGCGAACCCTTCTCTGACCGCCACAAATTTTCTAATCTCAAATGTGCTGAGGCACTCTGACTCAGGATCACCTCGGGTTCATGGACACCCTTCCCGTGAATCCTCCTCTTATGATTCTCTCAGCTTCCTGGAAGGAAGAACCCCCACTGTCTCTCTCTCACCAAAGCATATCAAAGAAAACTCTCACCTCACTGATTTTTCAAATTCTTTCTAATCTATTAACTCGAACCCCTTCTATTCTGAAGGTGAAGAAGAAGAAATGCCTCCCAAGTTTCCTCCCAGAAAGGAACCATGAGAAGAACATAATGAAGACCCAATACAGATGATTTTTGCAAGACTGGCTGCATCTGAGCAGCAACAACAATTACTGAGGGAGCAACTAGAACAGTTGAATGCTGGGGAAGAACTGCCAATGGAAGCCACATACAACCCTGGACAGTACAGAGTGAGGAATTATTTGCAGCCACCTCAGCCAGAGATAAACTATGAACTGAAACCACATTTCATAAGTCAATTACCACAATTTTATGGTAATACAACTGAAGAGCCATATGAATTCTTGCAAGACTTGGAGCTGATATGTTCTAATCTGAGGCACCCACAAGTCAGCCAGGACTGCATTAATCTCACTGCACTACCTTTCGCCTTGAAAGGGAAGGCAAATTACTGAGTGAAGAACTTAGGAGTGTCTGTGACCACTTATGAGAGGTTCAAAAACCTGTTTTTTGAAGAAATTCTATCCTTTGAGTTGGACCAACCAAATGAGGATCCGCGTCACCAGTTTCTCTCAGATGCCCAATGAACCACTCTGTGAGGCTTGCGATAGGTTTAAAGACCTGCTACAGAAATGTCCCTGCCATGATTTGGATAATAACATCCTAGTTCAGTCACTCTACTCTGGCCTCAACTACGAGACTCAAGGGTTAGTTAGCGCTGCCTGCAGAGGGAATTACACATCACGTGGAGCTGAGACCATCTGGAAGGTACTGGAGCATATGGCAGAGACAAGCCGTTCACAGATCGCTAGTAGAGCATGCACTGATTCCTTGAACACCTTTCAAGCCAAAGGAGGAAAGCTAACTGTCGCAAAGATAGCAGAGGATTTGATTCCAAATATGAACATCATTGCTGATAAATTGATTGTGGTGGATCAAATTCATAAGAGAATGAACGATATCGACAACAGGATTTCCCAATTTCCAAAGAAGATGGAGGAACTAACTGAGAAGGTGTTCAAGATGGGGATGCCTACTGCACCCACAGTCCCGATCTATCATGTGCATCATGTCCAGGAGCAGCCAGGAACAGAACAACAACAACCGTGGGATCAGGACCAATCCTATGTCCAACCTTCCCAGCAACCACCCCCATTGGCCGAGACAGTCAAAGAAGCCCTGCATCTGACATTCGAATTAAATGGCATTTGGTACACACAAGACACCACCCGACAGGGTAATATGGGGGACCGTCATCTTTATCAACGTCCACCCACTTTCTATAATTCAGCATTTCCTCCACAGCACACTCAAAACACTGCATCTTTCCAGCATCCGAAGCAGCAACAGCCCTACAATCGCCAGAACTAACCTCAGCAATACCGTCAGCAATATCAAGCTCCCAGACAATCAGCTCAATCGTCCAATCCTCCAGAAGAACCGTTCGATATCCAGAGACAAATGCTTGAAGAGTTTTGCAACTTCTGAAATGAGCTGCACGATCTACGGGTTGATGTCAATCACTTGTCCCATTGGAAGGATGAGCAGACAGCCCCAACCACAACCATTTCCGCCCAAGTTCAAGCTAACCCCAATTCTTTGAACAAATTTCAATCATCTCAACACAATGGCCATGTATACTATTCAGATTTTTCCACGTCTAAACATGAGATCCTTTCATTTGACAATATCAATGCCATGTCACTCAGGAGCGGAAGGCCCTGGTCGTACCTGACCGGACAAGGGAATCGGACCATGAAGACTCGGAAGATCAACTGGAGGATGTTTCCAAGGAGGAAGAAGAAGGACGCCGGAAGATCCCAGGGCAAGATAAAGGGAAAGCATCTATGGAGTCTGCAGAGGACCTTGAACCTCTAGTTGCTGCAAAAATACCTTTGTCACCGTTTCAGCAACCTGTTTTGATTATTATCAAAAATCTTATGATTGTAATAAGAACTCCAAGTCTAATAAAGATGCTCTTATTTATAATTCTAGCTCTCTATCTCCTATCTCAAATGCTTCCATTCCTTTCCCCCCATGCTCTCAAGAAAGGAAAACAAAAGAAAAACATTCTAGATGACCCAGAAATGGAATAATTCTGCCAGCAAAATATCACAGTCAAAGTACACTTTGATCAGTATGTGGCCACTAATCCAGCATTCCAGAAGTACTTGAATGTGAAATGCACTCCCACCAGGACTCGTACAAAGAAAACAAGTCAATTTATGGAGACTCATATCTTGACAGTTGCCACTATCAAATGTGTCAAAAATCAGAATTTGCCAAGAAAGAAAAGGGATCTGGGTGCCCATTATGTGGAGAGTTCGCATTGGCGGTATTACATTCGCACGTACACTTCTCGAAAGTGGTTCTTCCATAAATATTCTACCCTTAGCCTTATATTATAGATTGGAGTTAGGCCCTCTCAAAAAATCATTATCTTTACTCCAATTTGCTGATAAATCCACTAAAAGACCTAAGGGAGAAGTGAAAAATGTTATCATCATGATCGAGGGTACAGAATACAAAGTGGACTTCACTGTCCTTCATATGGAGACCCCGAACCATTGGAAGGAATCACAAATCATTCTTGGAAGACCATTCCTAAGAACCACCAAAGTTGTATTCGATTACGGGACCGGAATGATGAAGTTCCATTCTCCAGGCGGAGAAGTAGACTTGGAGATGAAACAAACAAAGTGGCAAAGGCCAGACTACGAATCCACCACTGAATATGCCGACACATCAGAATGCAATCTCCTCAGCACTACGGGGTCGTGGGACCAACTGCCAGACATGCAGATTGAAAGCACATCCTTAGAAGAAGAAATAATGCACAGTGCAGTTTGCGAGATATTGCCCAACATATCTAGTCACCCAGATCACTACAGTCTTGATGACACAGAAATACTTTCGGATTTGTCAGTCCCATCATCTTCGGGACAATCAAGAAATATCGATGACGAGTCGAACGCGGTTTTGGCCGAATTACCGCATTACTTTAGCAATTCAACTCAACTTTCTTCGGAATTGGTAGCCAGCACATCACAGAGTGATTCACCACCAACCGACACTGAGCCAGATGCAAAAGTCCTTCAGCCAGACTTGATTGATGATTCAGAATTGCCAGAGCTGAAACCACTACCTCCCACAATGAAGTATGCATTTTTAAATGGACCCAAAGAAAAATTCCCTGTGATCATTAGCTCATCATTAACCGTGGACCAGGAATCCAGGCTACTCAAAGTCCTTGAGCGAAATCGAAAAGCCATCGGTTGGACTATGTCAGATCTCGTAGGAATAAATCTCGCTCTCTGCTCGCACCAAATTTATGTTGAGGACAATGCAAAGCCTTCCCGTGAATTTCAGAGAAGAGTAAACCCCAATCTTCGAGAAGTGGTTAAGAAAGAGATAGAGAAATGGTGCAAAGCAGAATTTATATACCCCATTTCTGACTCCAAGTGGGTGGCCCCCCTTCATGTCATCCCGAAGAAGTCGAGAATCCAGATGGTCACCAACGAGGAGGGGGTAGAGATCGCTACCCGAGTACCCACATCGTGGCACGTCTGTGTCAATTACAGGTGCCTGAATGTTGCGACCAAGAAAGATTACTTTCCACTGCCATTTATTGATCAAATCTTGGAGAGACTTGCAGGGAAAGCATTATTCTGTTTTCTTGACGGGTACTCCGGCTACAATCAAGTAGCTATCGCTCCCTAGGATCAGGAAAAGACCACGTTCACATGTCCCTTCGGTACCTACGCATTCAAGTGCATGCCATTCAGGCTTTGTAATGCCCTATGCACATTTCAGCGGTGCATGATTGCCGTATTTGCCGAAATGGTTGGTGATTTCCTGGAAGTCTTCATGGATGACTTCTCGGTTCATGGTGATTCATTTGATACATGTTTAGCGCACTTGGACCGAGTCCTCCAGAGATGCAGAGAGGTCAATTTAGTACTCTCTTGGGAGAAAAGTCACTTTATGATGACTGAGGGTATCGTGTTGGGGCACGTCATATCCATAAAGGGAATGGAGGTCGACCCTACCAAGGTGGATGTGATCAAGAAACTTGGGCCACCACCAACGTCAAGTCAGTGAGGTCATTCTTAGGGCATGTTGGATTTTATTGAAGGTTTATCCCAGATTTTTCGAAGATCGCCCGCCCACTGACTGAGCTCTTAGGAAAAGACAGAGTTTATTGTAAATCACAGGTGTCTAGAGGCCTTTGAGCTCCTGAAAAAGAAAATATGTGAATCGCCGATATTACAAGCTCCCGACTGGTCTCTTCCTTTCGAGATCATGACTGATGCATCAGATTTTGCTGTCGGAGCGGTACTTGGACAAAGAAGAGATGGAATACCTTATGGGATTCACTACGCGAGCAAAGTGTTGGATCCTAAATAGAGAAATTATACAGTGACTGAAAAGGAAATGCTCGCGGTTGTTTGGGCCCTTGAAAATCCAGATCATACATATTAGGCTTCAAGGTGACAATTTTCACAGATCACACGGCAATTAGATATCTCATGGATAAGAAGGATGCCAAGGCACGACTTTTCAGATAGATCTTGTTAATCCAGGAATTTAATTTGGAGATCAAGGATAAACCTGGAATAAAGAATGTTGTTACTGATCACCTTTCCCGAATCGAGCAAAACGATTATCCTGACACTGGACCAATTAAGGAGACTTTTCCAGACGAATCAATTTGTGTTATTGATTCAACCCCGTGGTATTCTGACATAGTGAACTATCTTGTCTCCAAGAAAGTTCCCTTTGGTTGGACCAAGAGAATGATTGATCGATTGAAGTCAGATTCGAGAAAATACCATTGGGATGATCCTTTCCTTTTCTATGAAGGACCGGATTGTGTTTGGAGAAGATGTATTCCTCAGGAGGAATATCATAGTGTCCTTACACATTGTCATTCTCTCAAGGCTGAAGGACACCATCCGGGAAAGAGAACCACGTACAAGGTATTCCAATGTGGATTTTACTAGCGGACCTTATTTCAGGATGCTAATGAATTTGTACGGTCATGCCCGATTTGTCAAAGAATGGGAGGGACTGTGGGATATAGAGATGAAATGCCCATGCAACCAATGATTTTCTGTGATGTTTTTGATGTATGGGGGATTGATTTTATGGGCCCCTTTCCCAACAGCAATGGATTTGAGTACATCTTGTTAGCAGTTGACTATTTATCAAGATGGGTAGATGCTATTCCAACCCGAACCGCATATAGCAAAGTCGTTTGTAAGTTTATCAAGGATAATATCATTGCAAGGTTCAGGGTACCAAAAGTTTTGATTTCTAATGGAGGTAGCCACTTTGTGAACATGGATATAAGATCTTTGGCTAAGGAGTACAAATTTGAGCATAGAATAGCCAACCCATATCATCCACAATCTAATGGCATGGCAGAGGTTTCTAATAGAGAGGTGAAGGGTATTCTTCAGAAGTTGGTTTGTCCAGATAGGAAGAATTGGTCGAAACTGTTGGACCAAGTTCTATGGGCCTATAGGACAGCCTATAAGACTGCACTCGGTACTTCACCTTTTAGGATGATCTATGGCAAGCTATGCCATCTACCTGCAGAATTGATTAACAAATCAGAATGGGTGATCAAAAAGTTGAATTGGAGTTGTCACCTTGGGAAACTATGTCAAGACTTAAATCTGAATGAGCTAATTGAAATCTGAAATCGGGCATATGGCAACAGTGTGATTTATAAGAACAAGGTCAAGAGATGGCATGATAGACACATTCGAGAAAAAACCTTTATCCTTGGGCAAAAAGTTTGGTTGTTTAATGCTTGGTTGAAGATTTTTCATGGGAAATTAATCAAAATGGACGGGTCCCTACATTGTCGTTGACGTGCATACCAATGGAAGCGTGGATATTGCCGAACTCAAAGATGATGCACAACCTTTCGCAGTAAATGGACAATTGCTAAGGCCATATATTGAATCACCCAAAGAGCAAACCGTTCAAGTTGAGGTCATCTACTTTACGCAGAGCGAGGACAATGAAGATTTATCAGATCATTTCCACCCTCCCTCCCGACTACATCGATCTCCTTGTACAGCTTCTTCCTCTACTTAGGCCAAGGCCTAAGTATAGGGGGGGACTTATGTCATCTGTATATACCATCCTTTTCATTCTCCCGATCACTTCACTTCCATCCTTCTTCTATACTTATGCTGACCAGAGCCTAAGTATAGGGGGAACCGACATCCACCTGAATATACTCTCCTCATTCACATATCCCGAACGCTTCATTTTTCACTTCATTTTTTTCACTCCCTCACGCTTAGCCCAAGCTATGTCTTCTTTCCGCTTCTTGTGCTCTGAGGACACAACACTCGCTAAGTATAGGGGGGGTCTGTGTATATACTTTGTATATATTTTACCCATATCTCGTACTTTCGCGTAAGTCTATATGTATTTACGGGATGGGTAATTAATTTGAAAAAAAATAGAAAAAAATAAAAAACAACAACAAAAGAAAAGGAAAAAAAAGCGTTTTGCTATTAACACTAACCGTGCCCAAATTTTAAAAAAAATAAAAATAAAAAAATAAAAAAAATAAATATGGCTTCTTATTTCATTTTTGCATAAAAAATGTGTCTGTATTTCACACACCTGCACTTCATCCAGCATCGCATTTAGGGCTGTCAGAAATTTCTCAGGTTCGATATTCGCTCAGATTCGGCTCGTTAAAAGGTCGATTCAGATTCGATTCGAAAATAAACGAACCGAACCTGAACACGAGTTTGGGCTTGATTAAATAAACGAACCGAACCTCAAAAACATAGGTTCGCTCAGGTTCGATTCGTTAAAAGTTCGATTATATACACACATACATATATAGAAGTATATATACATACATATTGTATATATACAAGGGAAAAATATATTATATATTAACATAACGACATTCACTTATTTTTCCAAACCCATCCAACCATCCACTCCCTAAGTCCCTATTCCCTATTCCCGAAGCCCCACAAAACCCTCCCCTGCAACTGCGGTTTTTCCCTTTGAACAGAAACATATGCACATCATTTATTCTTAAACGAATCTTTAACGAGCCGAACCGAACCTTTACGAACCTTACCCGAGTCGAGCCGAACCTGATTACAGTTTTCATTTTATCGAGCCGAACCGAGCCCGAACCTGAAAGTATGCTAAACGAGCCGAACCGAGTCTGGGTTGGTTCGCTCAGGTTCGGGTCGTTTACACCCCTAACCGCATTCATTTGCATTTGTGAAAAGTTATTGGGTTCTGAACCGAGTTGTGAGCAAAAACTGAGAGTGAGCTAGACTTGACCTTAATCCACCTAAATTTTCAGAGGAACTTCACCGAGAAATAGGATTTTAAGAGCTTCAGGTCTTTTGACTTAATTCTTTAAGTTCCACATGACAATGTGCAGCATTTGACTCTTAGTGTCTAACCTGGTCTCTTCATTCTGGGTACAGCTTTGGAATAGGGAATTAATTTGTACTCTCGCACTATGCACTTAGCTCAACTCAGACGGGATGTTGGAAGACTGTATGAGTTTATTTTCTGGTAGCGTGGAAATCTAAAGATCAGAGTACGGGTTGAAATAAAGCTTCGGAAAAGGGATGGACGCCTGGGCACAATAACATCCAAGCAGTACCACCAAAAATTCCAAATACAAAGAAGCATTCTACCAAATAAAATCTGACCAAAAAGATCCAAGCTTCAGAAACCTGCAGATCTTGGTGGAGATTCGGCTACACTGGCCAGCTTCACAAGGAGAGGTGACTACACTGGCCATCCTCCAGTTCTTTTCCCCTTCTTCTATCTTCTCCCCCCAATTTGATTGTGAACACAACACGACAGACCTTAGAAGGAAATACCTGACTCCCCGAGGACGAGTTACTGGAGAGGAGAGGAGCATGGTAGTCCGACATTCTGGATGGGAAGAGCTAAAACCCTTCACACACATGAGTCGATTGTTCAATGTTCATAGGGTATACTTTGGGAAGAGGAATGATCTAAGATGACTTCTGAGCCAAAACTGTGACAATGATGTGTAGAACTTGAGGGCTGTTGATTTTAAAATTCTAAGTCTCACAGAAGTTCCGCCACACTATTAATCCAAAGGCCGAGTCTGGTTTCATTTTCACCTTCAGCTCATGGTCTTGGTATGGAACCCAATCTCATTTCACTTCATGGCATTTCTTTTTGATGCTCAGGGACGAGCATGGTTTAAGTATAGGGGGATGATGAATCTCAGATTCATCACTCTAATTCTCATTTATTAAGCTTAATTCCCTCAAAATCATCAGCATATCTGCATCTATTCTACATAATTAACATTCATACACGTTTTCATAAGAATTGCATTTTTAGCCATTATGTTTGCATAAAATAAGAAGCCAAAAATCCAAGCCAAAAATGACCTGTAAATAGCCTAACTTCCCGAATTTTTAACTCCTTCATGCTAACTCCAAATTATCCAAAACCATCTCCACTATGTACATATCACTCACATGAATAAATAAAAAATATAAAAAAATCACTAATCCTGTTAAGTGGACCAAAAACCTAAACCCTAGTTTCAGGATTTTCTGACTAAAAGCTCAATATCTTCCCCATCCACTGTCCGATTTGATCTTACTCACTTTTGAACTAATGTACATTCAATTATCTTCAAAATAAGACCAAGTTCAAGTGAATCGGAGCTCGTATGTGAAAGTTGGGTTTCGAGCCTCTTATGTACATTGTGTATTTTAACTGTTTTTGACTCGATATTTTTGTACATATTTTCCTATTAATAAAAATCCAAAAAATTAGAATAAGGTGTATTTATTTATTTTTGATTTTTCCATATTTTTTTCGGTTTTTTATCTAGTTTAAAAAATGACAAAAAAATGAAAACCCAAAAATCTAGGTATTCTATGTACATGGGATACCCCAAAAATATCACTTCATGCATTTGATCGATTTTGGTTTTGATGTCCTCATGAAAGTTTTAGATCTCATCGTGACGAGCATTTCTCTTGAAGGAACTTTTTCGATCCGAGGTCGTTTACTATTTCTTTTTGATTTTATAAAATCTTTATCTTCGATTTTTCTGGTGATGACACGTGGCGGCCCCAGGCCGCCACCTGTCAGCATTTTTTGGGCTTTATATTTATTCCTTTTTCTTAAAAAAATTTAAATAACCGCACGTGCATCGCACGTGCCCCCAGGCACGTGCTCCACACGTGCCGCGCCCTCTCCCTGCCCATCGTCACGTGGCATGTTCGAGGCCGTTCGATCTCGGCCGATCGAACGACTTGTGGTCATCGTCCTCACGTCGCCCCCCAATCCTCGCAACCGTCGTTGACTCTGTAACCTCCGCCGCAATTCTCTCCGACCCCAACAACCTCCGCAACCTCCTCCGCTCGTCTTGCGTCTCCCATCACCGGCCCCTTCCCTCTCTCTCTCCTATTTACGGGCATCGCCGCACCCGAGGTCCAGGATCCGTCGATCCCTCGTCGAGGCCCTCTTCTCCGGTAGTGACAACCAGAGCACCTCCATCGCCGGCGTGATCTGAGGTCGACAACCTCATCGTAGCGAAGCCTTCGCAGCTGCTTCAGCTCCGGCCGTTCATCGCCGTCGAGCCCCCCGTTCTCCAGGTACCCCCCCTCCACAGCTTTGCCTTTATCCATCATTCTCCAGCTCCACCTTCGATCTCCCTCGCTCTCTCGATCATATCGTCATCACAACGACCACCATCGTCATCTCCATCGTTCCCTGCCGACACCTTCGACCTCCAGGAGCACTCCGCCCCAACGCTGACGCAACCACCGCCCACCGCTACGTCTTCTTCAACATCATCCACTGCTGGCGATCCTCCACTACTCTGCCTCGTCCTTAGGCAACGCCCCTGATTGACAACGACGCCACCTTCCTCATCATCTTCTCTGACAAAGGCTACCACCATCGTCAACCTCCGTCCAACACCGCCGTCTTCACCACAGCAGAGGAGTGCCTCAGCTCCACCGTCCCCTAGGTCGTGTGTTAGCCATAAGACGATCGATGCCACTCCGCCCCTCCAGCTAACGCCGACGACCACCATATGTCTCTGCCTCTTCACCGCCTTCGCTCCTCCGCCCAACGTCAGTAGCTCCGCCATGCCTAAGCTTCAATAGCCATCCGGAGCTCCACCAGCCCCTCCGCCTCTAACGCCGGGCCTGGCCCGAGGTCCTCCCATGTGCGCAACACGTGAGGAGGAAACGTCAGCAGCAAAGCCGCCCCCTCTCACGTGATACACACGTGCAGGGATGGGTAAATTGCAGCGCACCCCCGGAAGGTCTTCATATTCACGCGCCAGTCCCTGCCGACTAGGGGTCACGTGTATCGCACGTGCCCCTTGGTAGAATTACAACCGTGCCCCTCTGGTTATTGGTAATATATCGAGATCCCCCTGAACATTTTGAATTATTTTATTTATTATTATTGCATAAATACCCTTGTAATCCCCTACAGTTTTGGACCTCTATAGCTCATCATTTTATTCATTAAAAATTGACATTTTGTTCCTCATCTAATTCTCTACATTCTGACATATCGTGGAGATTTTTGTGATTGATGGTTATTTAGAAATTAATTATTCTATGGAAAATTACGTACTTTGCCCAGTTTGTGCTATTAAATTTGTAGTTGTTTAACCGTTGCTGTAAAAATTCCCGAAAAATCATCGAGTACAGAGTTAATTGTGCTTGACTATGTGCCCAAAAAGATTTGCATTTGCATGCATAATTTGCCCTATAAAAATCATTTTGTATATTTCAGTATTTAATTTTAATAGGTATTAAACCCCATATTTTCGAGGTTTAGGATTTTCCTAAGATCCATCACCTAGTGATTATTCAGATAATTTTATCCCTTGAAAATAAGAAGGTTTAATATTTATTATAATTTAATATTGAAAATCATTTTGTTTGCATTTAAAAATTCATAAAAAATTCATATTGCATCCAAAAATTTCAAAAAAATTACATCACAGTTATTTCATCATATTTTGCATGGTGGCCAAGTTTCGTATTTTTCGGACATTATTTGAATGTAATTTTCATTTTAGTCCCTAAAATAGGCTGAAATTGCATCTTGCATCCCTTATTTGCATTAAAAATTCCAAAAAATGATCGTCTCGAAAACCGTACATGAATTTTGATAGACATAATTCTAGGTTGTTCCTTTGCCTCCTTTTGATTGACCTTAGGACTTGCCCAAGTAAAATAAACATAAAACCATTTGATTAAAATTGACGAATAATTTTTGTGGTTATTTCTTGACCGAATCCGATCGCCGCCTACAATGAACGACAAATCACATTATTCTTTAAGCACGAACAAAATAGAACATCTCTTTTAAAGCCGCGATTTAGGATACGTTAGTAGGATTGAGTAAGAGGTTGGTCCTCGACCCATGTCTGAGGTGGCCCTAGCATATGTTGCTCATATACATGATGTACACGGTAAATGTGAGAAAAAGATGCAGTCACGACATGTACCTTTATCATAGATAGCTTCTCTGTCAATTCGGCCATCTGCTTTGGAACATGTGATAAGCTGTTATCCAGCTCATGCATTCTCTTGTCAATCCTCTTAACTATGGTCAACTTATCTTCTATGATTTCCATGTTGGAAATCAGGTCATCTGAGAGGTCAACTGTAGCATACTTTCCCCCTTTTGATGTGAATGATATTTGGGACTCTGTATACACCCTGGTAGCGGTCTGTGCATGACTCATCTTGACCATTTTCTTGAATTCCTTCCAAAAGATATCCACACCATGGGACTCGTAACTTCCTCCACAGGCAACACTAACCAGACCATGCACTTTAAGGTTTAGATTGTTGTAGAGTGATTGAACTAAGATGGTAGGCTCAAGTCCATGACAAGGACACTTCTGTAATAGATTCTTGAATCTCTCCCAAGTATCACAAAATGGTGCGTTAGGTAGTTAGGAGAAACTCATGATGCGAGATCGCATAAGGTTAGTTCTACTCAAAGCGTAGAACTTCTCTAGAAAGAGGTCCTTGAAGTGGTTACAGGTAGTTACAACTACCCCCAAGTTCTTCATCCAATAACATGCATTATCTCCCAAAGCAAAGGGTAGGGCTTCGATCCTTATATTGTCTTGACTAACCCTAGGATATTTAAGGTTGTCACAGACTAACTCAAAGTCCCTAAGGAATGAATATGGCTCCTCGTGTGCGTTCCCGTTGAAGTGAGGGAAAAGATTTAGAAACTACGGTTTTAGTTCACATTCAACTTATGGGTTTACTTGTATTAACCAACTCCTCATTCTGTATTGCATGAGATTGTACGATACATCCATCGATGCATTTACCCCCAAGTTTAGCTGGCCTATTTGTGCTCATAATAATGTTGTGTTCTACTTAGAGGATGCAAACCTAGCTAAGACCATCTACATTGGGTCTTCAGACTCCTCTTCCTCCCCATTATGTTTTTTTGGGGGAGTCACGACATCTTATATACCTTCATCAAAAAGAGGGTTCAAGTGAGATCATGATGAGGTAGTTGAAATCATGTCAATCTCATCAAGAAAATGGTCTTCCTCAGTGAGAGTTGAAAAGAGAAAGGGATCGATCAGGATGTAACTGCTCCCTATGAGAGATTCATGAAATCTTGCATCAAAATAAGAGTTATTTCGGATCCAAGAAGGTCCAATACAAGAAGGTGGTTGGACCTTGAAAGATGTGATATTTAGACAATTCAATGAAAGTTTTCAAAATCTGAACAACTTTCCGACCAACTATCCATCTACGATTTCAAGAGAATACGATAATTGAGCATGTTAGATCCAACAAGGACTAGTATTACGATGCACTTGAAGATGCAGATTCAACTCACACAATTCAATGCAAAGCAAACCCCTTTTGTAATTTCACCAACTCAGCTCGTGAATGTTGTAAGAGTTCGGTCAAATTATCTTGATGGTTTTAAGTCAGTGGTTCAAACAGTCTTTTCAACCATTACACACAAGGAGTCTCCTACTGCACCCAGTTGAAGTCTTGTAAGCTCTCAAATAATGGAGTAATCTTCTCAAGATGCCATGTTTAATATCACAATCTAAAAGAAACTTACGAGCGCATACAACCAAAATGTATTTCTAAGGTCGAAGGTAACCATTTGCATCTCCCAAAATCCACGAGAGTCAGGCCTGGAGACTTAGGGTGGAAGTCTAGGGATTTGAGATCTAACCTTAGGGATCCGTCCTCACCCACTCTATCTAGAGGTAAGTACCTCTGTCCAATGAGGGTGTACTGTTAAACATGTAAGCCCACGACGAGCCATTATGCAATAAATGTTATTGCAAATCCTTCCCTCATCTGAGATGAAGGATGATTAATTTGCAATGTATGTCTCCTAGTATAATTAAGGTTATGTACCATGTCCATCTTAATGATTATACAAATGTTGATTCAAATGTTGAATCATAGAGGCTAGTGCTTGGATGATATCTAAAGAGTTAGATCGAAGACTCATCAAGTACCATCAAGTGATTATTAAGAAAGGATCTTCAGCCTGAGAAGGAGATGACAATCCTTTCCTTGAAAGATGATATATAACCAACCTCTTGATACATGTCCTTTGCATATGAATAGAGATTCAGAGGTGTTAGATAAAATAGGTCAAAGAGTTGACTTAACGAGATCGATATAACCCAGACATTGTTGTATACTATCACAACATAGGCATATATCCTCTAACCGGAGACAGATTTGGTACTATATATTTGAGTATGTATATTAGGTGGGCCAATATGTTGATGATCTAATCGAGGTCTATACACTGACGAGCTGGTGTGCATACAAGGGTATATGAGCAATACAATCTCTCGAAGGGATCATACAAGTTCATTACTACATTGGAAGACATGACCTCACTCATGATATATTGGGATCAAATTTCATGCACAGTCGTCTCGCTTTGGAAGCTTGACTAAATTTGAAGGTATGATATATACTTATGGAAAGTATATGATCGATACTTATGTATGATATATGATTTTAGAAAGTATATGGTCGATACAAACTCCCAATGATCAAATGAGAACTTAATGATAAGATCCTGAAGAAGACAGTCTAGATAAGATCTAAAACTTCGAGTTTATTATAGGTCTTCCAGAATGCATGATGTACGGGTATTAGAAATACTCGAGGGTGATGTGATCGTAAATGATTGTATAACTATGACACTTTCATTCCGAGTGAATGACGAAACATGTTTGGATTTTAGTGACTCCTCTCAATAGAGAAGTGATCTAATCTTAGTTCAAATGTTGGACATTGATCTGAATGCAATTCGGATGTAATGAGAAGATTAGATTTACATCTTTGATTCAATCAAACATCTTTGAGAGGTCCCCTACAAGATAGTATACATGGAACACACAATCACCCGATCCTTATCTCCAAGTATCCACAGAGAAAGCACAGTGTTCTTGAAAGAGTTCAAAAAAAATTCATTGTTGATAATGTATCTGAGCATTGAGGAAAATTGATAATTAAATATGATTTAATTATCATGTATAATATGAATGTGATTCATATTATTTAGACACATGAGAATGGATATCCAAGATAATTAAATATGATTTAATTATCAATGATATGAATAAAGTGGATATCATTATCTATATTAGTCATAAATATTATAAATATGATTATAATATAATGGAGAGAGTTAATTGTAATTGGAATTTACGAAATAAATGTTGATGTAAATGGATTCACACTGGACAACTACTTGTAAATGCAATTTACATTTTGTTTTGGATGTATGAATATGATTCACAATTTGTCAGTTGCATGATTGAAATTATCACAACATAATTTGGAATTATTTTGGTGAATAATATGCAACAAATGTTGTTGCATATGTTGAATATATGTTGAGATATGAGATCGCAACTTCTATGGAATGAAGGCACACCCACCTTCCATACAAGGGGGACAACCAAGTTGAGCTCTCTCAACTTGTGGTCGTCCACCTTATGTATAGAAGGTGGGTTACCTTCCTTTCAATGTATTCCATATTTTTTGATTTGATATTAAATTAAATATATTGATTGATTTTCAATATATTTAATTTATTTTAAAGATAACAATTTGTTGTTGCAAATTTATGCAATAAAATCATCGCCATTGATTGAAAGCACAAATCAATATCAACCATTGGATTTATATGCACATGGATTGTGATCCATGGATATACAAAATAGTATAAAAGGAGGGTAGCCCTACACAACTATTTGCAAGAACAACTCTCTCTTTCTCATTCTCATACATGTCCACTCTCTCTTTCTCAACTTGTGGCCATCCACATGTTGACCTAGAGAACCTCGTAGTCGTTGTGTTGTCGTTGCTCTGCCAGATCTTCTACTCGTGGATCTTCATTTTATTTGGTGCACCTTGCTCGTGAAGAAGACATTGGAATGTGTGAGACGAAATATGGAGACTCCAAGCTTGGATCATCAACATGTAATGCGGGATGTACTATCTCATCAACGCGCCTGCAAGCGCAATCTTTGTCGGATCGGACATAAGACAATATAATCTCTTACTTTAGAGATTTGTGATCGCAACCACGCTTCAAGAGGTATTCCGTGAACTCATTTGTGATCTCGATGAAACGATTTAAGAGGTGTTTTTGAATCATGTGGTTTCATCTGTTTATTTTTTTATTTCTGCCCTCCCTAGTAACTAGTATGATTAGTTGCTCTTGATTGCATATAATGTGATCTTCATGATTCCATGATGCGCTAAGGCCTAAACCGTAGCCTTCATGTACTGCCTATAATACAAGGTTAATTTTATTCCATGCTGATTAAAATCAACGTGCATAATTCAATCCCGATTTTAAGAGTTAGATTGTCGCTTGAATTGATGTGACAACATAAAATATGCCTAACGTTCAATCCCTTCTCCTTTATCCTTAAGTTTATAAAACAATAGGAAGGAGACGACAAACATAATGCATGCAAAAAATAACGATGTATGTAATCGTTCAGAAATACTCATAGCACTCCCCAACAATCTCCATGTTGATGCTAGACTGAATTTAAAATCTAACTATATGATGCAAGTCGAAAAAACTGCACCTAAACAAGAGTTCTATAGCGATGAAGAAATCCAGTTAAAGTTGACTAAGTAGAACGTATTTATGGTATGCCTATTAATGAATCTCCTAAGATATAAGTGAATCTTATGAGATAAAAAATGTGTGGCCTAAATTAGGAAGAGGGAACAAGGCAACATAACATAAGTTCGACTATTTGAATCGAAGTGCCTATTCGCAATTCACGCCACTTAAGTTGAGAATCATTCTCGACACAACCACACAATTAAAAGAATAATAAAGACATTGATGAGCCGAAAAATTTGACCGAGACTCGGGTGAATAAAATAGAGCTAGGGTTGTTGCGACCTGGATCTCGGAAATCAATCAGTCAGCAAGAAAAATGAGGATCAAACCACCAATCAAGCAAATCAAATCAAAGAAAATCAAATAGTGGCCCTGGCTATGAGATTAGCCTGTTGTAGCACCCAGGTTCGGACTCAGGGAGCACGAATTGGCCTTGCGGCCTATGAAGTAGTCAGAAAGCAAAATAAAACAAAAACAAAGATTTTTGGTGGTTTTTAAATATTTTTATATTTTTTTGGATTTTTAATAATAAGGAAAATGAGAAAACAATAAAAACAAGCAACTTTGACCAATTATTTAACTACTCAAAAATGGTTCAAAAATTCCAACAAAAATATTTTTATGTTTTTTTATGTTTTTTACTATTTTTGGTGAATTTTTGAGAATTTTTTGATTTTTATAGAATTTTCTAAAAATCAAAGAAGGCAAAAACAAAGGCAAACTATCCAGTCAGGTTTGGAGGACCAAATTAAAATATAAAATGGTCCTAAAAGACCCTAGAGTTATTTTTCATGAAAAATAGAAATAAAAAGGAAAATTTAGGAAAAGAAATGGTGAATTTTTGAATTTTCTATAATTTTCTAGAATTTTTATGGGTTTTTAAGAGTTTTTTTTAATTTTTATGGTTTTTATAAATCCAAAAATAGCCAAAAATGGAAAGAAAATCAAAAACACAAAAAACAAACAAAATTGATTTTTTTAGAATTTTTAAAAGAGTTTTTATATTTTTTATGGTTTTCTAATCTGGACAAAAAGAAAAAAACAAGGTTTTTGAATTTTTAAAAATAATAAAAGGGCTAAAAATGTACTAAATTTTTAATGAAAATTTTACACAGTGGCAGGATCCACGTTTCCAATTTTCACGAAATTTGGACTTAATTTGATATTTTATTTAAATAAAAAACAAGCACATAATGCACAGGGACCTTAATGTAATAAAAATTAAGGGGCCAATCAATAAAACAGCATAAAAGATCAGGGCCAAAAGAGCAAAAATCCCAGGCAGTCACGCGCAAAACACGTGGTCCAAGCACGGAGGGAATAAAATGCAATTCCTATTCTAAATCATTCAAAACATAACACGCAGGAACTACAAGGAATATATTGCAATTTCACCAAGTCCTCACGTGTCGAAGCACGTGACCACCATAGACAGGGACTAAATAGCAAATACACAAAACAAGAAGGTCCTTGATGCAATTTTTACAAAATAAAAACACGGGACAAAATATTTACAGTACTAAAAAGTAAATGCAAAACAGGAGGGGGCCTAAGTGAAATTTACCCCTTATTATCCGAGGGTTAGAGGCACGCCACGTGTATGATCCGACGGTTGAGGTGCGCTGCGCCTCTACGAAGGAATCTCGCTCGGATCTGACGACTGAGGGCTCACCACGTGGAAGATCTGACGGTGTAGGATCGCTGGCGCCCCTTCGATGAACCCTGGCCGAGATCTGACGGATGGAGGCGTGCCACGTGTATGATCGGACGACTCTGGTGTGGGCTCGCCTCTCCTCTATGATGGATGCTCCAGATGAGGTCCTGTCTCTGATCTAACGGCTGCTAGCTCCTCACCAATGGACGGTTGTGATCAAAACTGGGCGAGGGAGCTCGATCTGACGGCGAGGGAGGATACTCCAAGAACAGGTGGCCGGCGAAGTTCGCCGGCTCGATACTCGTGGTGGAGATGTCCCCTGGAGCTGCTGAAGTGGGGGATATCTTCGTCTCGATGGTCCGCAGCTACTCAGCTCCTCCGATGGTGCCGGGGAGCTCCGAGGAGCTCTGGCGACACATGTGGAGACTACCTCCTGTGCTCGAGCTGTAGACCTCCAGATGAGGTCCTCCTGACGTTCTGACCTGCACAGGCGAAACACGGGGTCGAGGGAAAACTGCCTCGACCCTTTAGAGCACGTGGAAGATGAAGGATGAGGCAGTGTGGAGTCCTCCGGCGAAGCGGTGGCGGAGGAGGACGATAGACCTGCTCCGGGACGAGACAGAGGGTTTGCTGGATGAAGAAGATGGAGAGGTGTCTGGTGAAGGTCGGGTCGGGAGGACAAATGGATGGTCGGAGTGAGCTGAATTGGTCGGCGACGGTGGCGGAGCGAATTGGGGGAAACCTAAAATTAAACTAAACTACGAGATATCTACGTTACCTGGCGGGCACAATCGACTGTGCTGGAGATCGGGGAGCTCTTGGGGTCATTGCCTCAAGGAGGCATCGCGTCCCGAGGCTAAGCTCGCTCGGTGGCGGAGCACGGCAGTGATCGCCGCCGGATCAGTGGCTCCCGACTGCCCGAGCCTCGCTGCTACTCTCTCTCGCACGGCTGTCACTCAGGCGAGGTGGAGGAGGTCACTGGCGTCGAGGGGGAGGCCAAAGATTAAACTAAACTACGAGCTATCTACGTTACCTGGTGGGCGCAATCGACTGTGCTGGAGCTCGGGGATATGTTCGTCTCGATGGTCCGCAGCTACTCAGCTCCTCCGATGGCGCCGTGGAGCTCCGAGGAGCTCTGGCGACACAGGTGGAGCCTACCTCCTGTGCTCGAGCTGTAGACCTCCAGATGAGGTCCTCCTGACGTTCTGACCTGCACATGCGAAACACGGGTTCGAGGGCAAACTGCCTCGATCCGTTAGAGCACGTGGAAGATGAAGGATGAGGCGGCGTGGAGTCCTCCGGCGAAGCAGTGTCAGAGGAGGACGATAGACCTGCTCCGAGGCAAGACAGGGGGGGTGGCTGGGTGAAGAAGATGGAGAGGAGTCTGGTGAACGTGAAGGTCGGGTCGGGAGGATAAATGGGTGGTCGGAGTGAGCTGAATTGGTCGGCGACGGTGGCGGAGTGAATTAGGGGAAACCTAAAATTAAACTAAACTACGAGCTATTTACGTTACCCGGCGGGCGCAATCGACTGTGCTGGAGCTCGGGGAGCTCCGGGGGTCATTGCCTCAAGGGGGCGTCGCGTCCCGAGGCTGAGCTCGCTTGGTGGCGGAGCACGACGGTGATCGCCGCCGGATCAGTGGCTCCCGGCTGCCCGAGCCTCGCTGCTACTCTCTCTCGCACGGCTGTCACTCAGGCGAGGTGGAGGAGTTCACTGGCGTCGAGGGGGAGGCCAAAGATGGAGTGGAATGGCAGCCGGAGTTGAAGATTTATATGGTGAAGGGTCCGAGAAGACCAGGCCGGGCAGTGGAAAGTGGAGCTCGGATCCCTAGAACCCACCCCAGGCGAGGGTCTTGGATGTGTGCTGATCAATCGGAGCCCGGGGTTTGAGGATTTGGCGATCGGATCGAGTGGGCAAAAATAGGAGAAATCGGGTCGGGGCAACAAGATCCGGGTCTGGTGGTCCTGGGGGGAGAGTTGACCGGGGGTCAACTTCCCCGTGGACCAATCAGAGCTCGCCAATTATTAAATATTGGGAAATTAAATTAAAAATAGTAAATGGTCGAATTTCGAAAAAGTTAAAACATAAAAAATGTTTATTTATTTTTAAACTATTTTTAATGATTTTTATTTATTTTTTTGAAATAAAAAAATGTATTTACAAAATAGTATTATTATATATATAGGTATATACAATATGTATTTTTAATTATTTATTTTTGAAAATTTTATTCCAATTTTATATTTTATTTATTTATAACGTAAAAGTTGGAATAATATGGTATTTTTATTTTATTTTTATTATTTATTTACGAGGGTTAAATAAATAGTTATATACATCTATGCACATGGTATATATACAATGTTGATTTTGGTTTTTATTTTTATTTCTTTTTATTTTATTTTTATTTTATGATGTTATTTTATTTATATACATTATGGAGTGTGGAATATGTACATATTTTTATGGGATTTTTATTTATTTATTTATTTACAAGGTGAAATAAATATATATGTGGTTTCTATGTACATGGCTTATATACAGTGAGGAAGGGATTTTAATTTCTTTTTAATTTTCTCATTTTTATTTTAATTTTATATTTACAAATTCAAAAAAAATACATTTTTGTTTTATTTAGAGGAAAATATTTTTATTTATTTATAGGTGTATGTACATGAGCTTCCCTATCTCTCTCTACTTGGGTTCTTTTGCGGTCAGGCCCATGCTGAGCCCTCTCTTAGGATTAGGTCGCTCAATATTTATTCTAAATATCTCCCTCTTTTTCTTTTATTTCTTTATTCTTTTATTTATGCTCTAATTATTCATTTTTACACAATGCATGCTATTTGACAATTATTGTTATTTACAGATATCTACATGTGTTTTGCATAGGTTTAGTAGCTAAAATAAAAGAATAAAGAGTGATGAATGGGTATTCATCACCCCCCTATACTTAACTTTGCTAGTCCCTTAGCAAACACTTATTTGAAAAAGAAGTGAAAAAGAAAAAGAAAAAGAGGAGAAAATGCATGGATCAATGCTGATTATTAAACTTGCCTTCATTAAATTGAAATATGGAGCTCGATCAGATCTTTGGATTATTAATGTGTCGGAACCTTATTTAGACTTAAGTTTAAAACTCAACAGCCTCTAAGATCCACTAATCTGTAGTCAGGACTCCTCAACAATCCAGATCAGGATAAGTCTACACACACAAACCCTGAAGACCATGAATCTTTCCTTGTACAGTGCAAGTGAAGTATAGCTCTCCACCTCAGAAGTAGCAACTTGATAACCCTCCCCAACAAGGTAACTCTATGACCCTAGTCTGGCCACTCTTTCCTCGAGGAGCGGGGTATTCCCTTCTAAGTTCAAGTTCAACCGGCTCAAGAAGAGGGGGAAGAAGAGAATGGACCATGGCCAGTGTAGCCATGTATCCTTGGGAGCTCAACCAGTGTAGCTAAGTCTCCCTGCTGCAAGCTACATAAGATGGAACCATGAGTCTCAAGCTTTGCTTATTTGCACTATATACATACTCCGATGGGATTATCATTTTCTATCAGACCCACCACTTTTTTGGAGTTATTTTCTTTTTGCATTTTTTTCAAGTGCATCTATACACATATTTACAAGGTGCAGCATATGTACATAAGGAGTTTTTCCTCTTGAGCCAGTAGACTATCCCTCTTTTGAAGCATTATTGCAATCCACAACTCCTGTCGTTAGACCTCATAGCAACCAGACCAAGTTGAGACGCACTTCCTTCACTAAAAGAAGAAGAGAGGTTCTGCTGAGAAGTATTACCCTCATATGCTACCCCAAGTCAAGGAAGACTGCCTCCTCACCACTTCATCCGTAGAGAGCTCGGTGTAAGGTACGGGTCCAAGTCAAGCCATTGTTTATATGAGTCATGTGTGTGTTGTTAAGTGCTCTACTTAGGATCATTGAGATGACATGTGATCATAGCCTAGTGGACTCAAAGAATTAAGTCACTATGGACCTGAAAAGCCTTAACCCTAAGCCCTATAAGGTTCCTCTTAGAATTAGGTGGATTAAGATATTAATCAAGCTCCATTTTCCAATTTAATTCCAGACTAGTTTAAATGTCAACTATAATCCAGGAAAAATTATACAAATATATACAAAGATGCTATTTACACAATATTTACACAAATGCAAAATTTTTGAAAAATGTTTTGAAATCATGGATGTATGCATGAATGCAAGTTTTGTAAAATATTTACACAAATTTACACAAGGTTTTTGCAAACTTTTGATTTTCAAAACATTTTGGAAAAATTTTGTACTATATACATAGTTTTGATATACACATATTTACATACTATTTACACAAAAAGTTTTTGAAACATTTTTACAAAAATAATTTGTACAATAGCTATGTATGTGCAAATAAAAGAATGTTTATTTACAAGGAAAAATTTCATTTTTATGGATTTTGGGGTTTTTATCCATTTTTATTTATTAACACACTCACACAAAGTACGAGTTATGGCTAAAGTATATATGAAATATACACACCCCCCCTATACTTAGCTCGAACGATGTCCTCAGAGTCAAGAGCGATGAAGAAGACATAACTCATGCTTAGTGTAGGGCAGTGAAAAGGAAGGCTATAGAAATCAAGAGGATCTCGGCATTTCCCCCTATACTTAGGATCAAATAATCCTAAGTATAGTAGGCTGCACACAAAGGGAGAAACCGAGCGGAGAATGTACAGGGTCTACCCCCTATACTTAGGGTGAAATATCCCTAAGTATAGGCAACAAAAACAGGGGTAGCAAGACACGAGGAAGGGCAACAAATATATACAAGGTGAAGGGACATCACTCCCCCTATACTTAAGGTGAAGAATCCTTAAGTATAGGCAACAACAACAGTGATGAAATAGAACGGAAGAACAACCTGGTATTTCCACCCCCCTATACTTAGGATGAGGTATATCCTAAGTATAGCAAAGATAATCCTAAGTGAGACCTGGGGTGAAAACAAGAACGGAAGAAAGAAAGATCAAACTAAGACAAAACACGTATATACAAAAGGGTACAATGTTGAGGTGCCTCTCAACAAGCGCTAGATTTTACGCCCCTAGTTGGGCGCAAAGGCTAGGACAAAGCTGTGTCAAGGTTTAGGACGACATCTGTAAGGCGAATGCCGTACTGTCGTCGCAGTCTCGGTATGAGAACAACGACAAAAACAACAGTGTAAACAAAGACACCCAGGTATGCAATCAGGCGGGTGTCTGCTACCGGCCAAGTATATGGAAATAAGTGATCGGGATCCGGTAGCACAAAAGAGATCGTCGGCTCTGGATCAGACTGGAGTGGAAGTGTAGAGCCGAAGAAATCAAACGTGGAGAAGGATGGATCAGTCATGGAATCCTTCACGTCAATCAATGTCTCGAAAAGGTGTGGACAATCAAAATCAGGAGTCTCTCTAAGAAAACTGATATCCGATGCACAAAGTAGAGACAAGTCAGACAGATCATCGAATATCTCAAGGATCAGCTCATCCTCGCAAGGGTCGTCGAGTGAGATGACTCAGAATCAGAAGGATCAGAAGACTCGGTTTCGTGATCCGCCAGATCGGATACACTCTCAGAAGGTGAAACCGAGTACGCATCGTGGTTGGCATTCTCCCGCAGATAACCCTCAGGGAGAAATGCAAGATCATAGGTGAGAAAGAGAGGACCAGGATCTAGAAAGGCATCTGCGCTGCTGTCAAGTATCCACTCGGTGCACCAGGCTACATCATCGTCTGAAATCTGGCTCTCGGCAATCTGGAAGCAAGAAAAGGTATTGGTCAAAACCGCGGAGGCTGGCAATGTGTCTGCGGCTGACCTCGCTCTGCGGCAAGGCTGGCTGCCAACTGGTCCTCAGCAAGTGTGTCTGTCTCGTCAAAGTGGAGGACAAAAGGCTCGAATATGGGGCTATATATGTTCGGTCTCTCAAAGTGGTGTCCCATATCGACATGTGTCTGCTGGGCTGAGTCATGGTATCTGTCGGACTCCGAGAAGTATCTCTGCAGAAAAGAGGCTGACTCCTCCGGGACTGGAAGCTGAAGTGGCTGAATCGATGGCTGTAAAAGCGGGGGCTCCTCCGGCTCCTGGAGTATCAGAAAATTTGATATCCAAGACTCGTCAACTGAGAACTCTGGGGCTGACTCGAACTCTAGCTGGAAGACCAACGGGAATTCGAGTAGACTCTGGGTCCGGACCTTTGCTATCGTAGTCATCTCCTCTGTCAGTGGTGCTGCATCATCCAAGTCCTCGGGCTAGTGTGTAGAAGCTGTATCCTCATGTAGTGTGACACACCGCACTGGTCCTGCAACAACCTCATGTGTTGTTCCGACTACAACATCTCGTGAAGATGGTCTCTGAGAAAGTAACCTCGAGATGGTATCTAGTAAGTGAATGTCGGAACTGCGGTGTGAACCGCCACATGTGGTAATCACCAGTGCTATCTGCTCTGCGGTCATCCCCCGCATGGAGATCTCAATAAGGTCTGTCGGTGGAAATCCGTGGTCGGAAATCTCCTCAAGAGGTCAAGAAACCTCGGCCATGCCTCATGCAGTGGCTCTTGGGGGTTAACTGAAAACTCGGTGATCAAAGACCGCATCATATCTGCTCTACGATGGGGAAAGTATCTCTGTAGAAACTCTCGATGTAGCTCTCCCCATGTAGCAAATCTCCTCCCCAATCGGCTGTGCCATCTCATGGCTCTGTCCTGAAGTGTGAATGGGAAGGTCCTCCTCATTAGCTCCTCTGCAGTGATATCTGAATATATCTGTGCTCTGCAAAACTCCTCGAACTCAGACAAGTGAAGATAGGTCTCATCGTGCGCCTCCCCTGAAAATGTCGGCAGTCTCTGAATGAAATCTAAATCCAAGATGAATGGACCTCGTGTAGAAGCTGACTGAGCTCCTTGTCCTATCTGCTCCTCCATCAATCTGGGATAGGATCTATCTGATAATCTCCTCTACTCTCTCTGATCACGAACGGAGTGCACTCTCAACTCAGCAATGGCATCGTCCGGGTCTCGCATCTGCTCGATCTGATATCCGCGGACGTCTAACGCAGCATGCCCAGAGTAAAGAAAGAGATGGGAGGGAGGGAGCGGGAGGTTGGTCGGGGATCCGACCTCCCTCGAAGGTGGACTGGACTGATGGTCAGATGGAGAAGAAGAAGCCGCAAGAGTCGGCCAGGAATGAAGGGGATCCATCATCCAGGGATAAGGGAGAAGAAGAAGAGAAGACTGAAGGGAGGGTGGGTGGTAGACAGATGGATGGATAGAGAAGATAGAAGGGGGAAGGGCATGAGGGATTTAGAATCACACAAGATGAGAAAGCAAAAACCCTCGATTCACCTACGCACATGAGCTGAAGACCGTAAGGGATCGGTCAATTATCTTGTCGATTTTATTTTAGGTGATCATCCAGTCTTTCAGAGCGATTACGTGAGCTGATAGGAATCCAATATTCTCAACCGACTGTCCTGTACAGAAAGTCGGTAATCAGTCGAGAAATCGGATATGGCTCTAGCCTAGTGTGCGTGTCACTCTCTCGCTCATCCAAACCAAACAAGGAGGGGGTTACTCTCCCCAAGACAGATTTTCAATGAGGTGTCTTTTAGGTCAAGTGTGATTAACATTCCCGATTTTATTATTTTTCTTTTTATGTATTTTTCAATAAACGTCTAACGAATTTTCCGATTTCCTTTTATTCCTAAGTCCAGAAAATCAGGGTGAGGAAAGCGGAAAAACCGATGCGTGACAAATCAATGATGCATGCACGAGATAGAAGGCGTATCTGACTCCAGCAGTCTACATGAAATTATGATCCGCACATAAATGTAAAACCTAATCTATATGGAATGCAGTGCAAGAAACCATCCTAAACAGAAGCTTTTATTATCGTGAAGAACCGATTTATTTGCCTAAGTCCAAGCATAATCTATGGGAACAGATATTCTAATTAGGGTGTTGGACCTAAAGCTACCTGGCTCAACGATATAAAAACCTAAATCTAGGGACTCAAGCACAGAAAACCACGTGAAATCAAATAAAAAAAGGCGACGAAACAAAACAGCGATGGGGTCCTCCGAGCACACTGGTGCTCGGCGAAACAGACCCCGCAAAGTCCAAGTCTGAAAGTCCGGGTACCTGTATTATTACAATAATATAATGTCTGCTGAAAATAAATCTAAACAACACTACACTACTCTGCGGCTATTCCGCGGCTCCTGCACTCCTGCTTGCTCCTCGCGTCCTCCTGCGGCTCTATAGAGAAGAGAGCCGCCTCCGACTCCCGCGGTTGTGCTGGCTCTTCGAGAAGAGCTGCCTCGGTCCTAGGACCCTCGCAAGAAATAATCAGACTGTCACAAACCAGATAGAAATAAAGCAAATAACATAAGAAAAAGAAAACAAGGTATATATGAAAAAATAGAAATAAAAAGAAACAAGCAAAACAACCAAAAATAAAAAATAAAAGAAAATAAAAGAAAATGAAAATGAAAGAAAAAGAAAAAGCCGTGAAAAGCCACGGACGACTAAAAAGCCGCGGAAAGCCGCGAAAAAGAAAACAAAATAAAATGAAAATGAAAATGAAAATGAAACCGACTACTAAGTCGTGCTTCCCAGCAACGGCGCCATTCTGATGAGCCGAAAAATTTGATCGAGACTCGAGTGAATAAAATAGAGCTAGGGTCGTTGTGACCCGGATCTCGGAAATCAATTAGTCAACAAAAAAATGAGGATCAGACCACCAAATCAAGCAAATCAAATCAAAGAAAATCAAATAGTGGCCCTAGCTATGAGATTAGCCTGGTGTAGCACCCAAGGTCGGACTCAGGAGCACGAATTGGCCTTGCGACCTATGAAGTAGTCAGAAAGCAAAATAAAACAAAAACAAAGATGTGGTGGTTTTTAAATATTTTTATTTTTTTGGATTTTTAATAATAAGGAAAATAAGAAAACAATAAAAACAAGCAACTTTGACCAATTATTTAACAACTCAAAAATGGTCCAAAAATTCCAACAAAAATATTTTTATGCTTTTTATGTTTTATACTGTTTTTGGTGATTTTTTTAAGAATTTTGTTATTTTTATAGAATTTTCTAAAAATTAAAGAAGGCAAAAACAAAGGCAAACTGTCCAGTCAGGATAGGAGGACCAAAATAAAATATAAAATGGTCCTAAAAGAGACTGGAGGTATTTTCATGAAAAAAGAAATAAAAAGGAAAATTCAGGAAAAGAAATGGTGAATTTTTGAATTTTCTATAATTTTCTAGATTTTTTATGGGTTTTTAAGAGTTTTTTTAATTTTTATGATTTTTATAAATCCAAAAATAGCCAAAAATGGACAGAAAATTAAAAACTTAAAAACAAACAAGACTAGATTTTTTAGAATTTTTAAAAGAGTTTTTACATTTTTTATGGTTTTCTAATCTGGACAGTAAGAAAAATCAAGGTTTTTGAATTTTTAAAAATAATAAAAAAGGCTAAAAAATGTACCAAATTTTTAGTGAAAATTTAACACAGTGGCAGGAAGCCACGTATCCAATTTTCACAAATTTTGGACTTAATTTAATATTTTATTTAAATAAAAACAAGCACACAATGCAGAGGGACCTTAATGTAATAAAAATTAAGTCCAGGGGCCAATCAATAACACTGCATAAAAGATCAGAGCCAAAAGAGCAAAAATCCCAGGCAGTCACGCGCAAAACACGTGGTCCAGGCACGGAGGGACTAAAATGCAATTCCTATTTTAAATCATTCAAAACATAACACGCAGGAACTACAGGGGAATATATTGCAATTTCACCAAGTCCTCACGTGTCGAAGCACGCGGCCACCATAGGCAGGGACAAATAGCAAATACACAAAACAAGAAGGTCCTCGATGCAATTTTACAAAATAAAAACACGGGACAAAATATTTACATTACTAAAAAAGTAAATGCAAAACAGGAGGGGCCTAAGTGAAATTTACCCCTTATTATCCGAGGGCTGGAGGCGTGCCACGTGATGATCCGACGGTTGAGGTGCGCTGCGCCTCTGCGAAGGAATCTCGCTCGGATCTGACAGCTGAGGGGCTTGCCACGTGAAGATCTGACTGTGTAGGATCGCTGGCGCCCCTTCGATGAACCCTGCCGAGATCTGACGGATGGAGGCGTGCCACGTGTATGATCGGTCGACTCTGGTGTGGGCTTGCCTCTCCTCTGTTATGGACAGCTCTAGATGAGGTCCTGTCTCTGATCTAACTGCTGCTAGCTCCTCGCCAATGGACGGTTGTGATCAAAACTGGGCGAGGGAGCTCGATCTGACAACGAGGGAGGATACTCCAAGAATAGGTGGCCGGCGAAGTTCGTCGGCTCGTTACTCATGGTGGAGATGTCCCCTGGAGCTGCTGAAGTGGGGGATATCTTTGTCTCTATGGTCCGGAGCTACTCAGCTCCTCCGATGGCGCCGGGGAGCTCCGAGGAGCTCTGGCGACACAGGTGGAGCCTACCTCCTGTGCTCGAGCTGTAGACCTCCAGATGAGGTCCTCCTGACGTTCTGACCTACACAGGCGAAACACGGGGTCGAGGGCAAACTGCCTCGACCCGTTAGAGTACGTGGAAGATGAAGGATGAGGCGACGTGGAGTCCTCCGGTGAAGCGGTGGCGGAGGAGGACGATAGACCTGCTCCGGGGCGAGACAGGGGGGTGGCTGGGTGAAGAAGGTGGAGAGGAGTCTGGTGAACGTGAAGGTCGGGTCGGGAGGACAAATGGGTGGTCGGAGTGAGCTGAATTGGTCGGCGATGGTGGCAGAGCGAATTGGGGGAAAGCTAAAATTAAACTAAACTACGAGCTATCGACGTTACCTGGCATGCGCAATCGACTGTGCTGGAGCTCGGGGAGCTCCGTGGGTCATTGCCTCAAGGGGGCATCGCGTCCCGAGGCTGAGCTCGCTCGGTGGCGGAGCACGGCGGTGATCGCCGCCGGATCAGTGGCTCCCGGCTGCCCGAGCCTCGCTGCTACTCTCTCTCGCACGGCTGTCACTCAGGCGAGGTGGAGGAGGTCACTGGCGTCGAGGGGGAGGCCAAAGATTAAACTAAACTACGAGCTATCTACGTTACATGGTGGGCGCAATCGACTGTGCTGGAGCTCGGGGATATCTTCATCTCGATGGTCCGCAGCTACTCAGCTCCTCCGATGGCGCCGGGGAGCTCCGAGGAGCTCTGGCGACACAGGTGGAGCCTACCTCCTGTGCTCGAGCTGTAGACCTACAGATGAGGTCCTCCTGACGTTCTGACCTGCACAGGCAAAACACGAGGTCGAGGGCAAACTGCCTCGACCCGTTAGAGCACGTGGAAGATGAAGGATGAGGCGGCGTGGAGTCCTCCGGCGAAGCGGCGGCGGAGGAGGACGATAGACCTGCTCCGGGGCAAGACAGGGGGGTGGCTGGGTGAAGAAGGTGGAGAGGAGTCTGGTGAACGTGAAGGTCGGGTCGGGAGGACAAATGGGTGGTCGGAGTGAGCTGAATTGGTCGGCGACAGTGGCGGAGAGAATTCGGGGAAACCTAAAATTAAACTAAACTACGAGCTATCTATGTTACCTAGCGGGCGCAATCGACTGTACTGGAGCTCGGGGAGCTCCGGGGGTCATTGCCTCAAGGGGGCGTCGCGTCCCGAGGCTGAGCTCGCTCGGTGGCGGAGCACGGCGGTGATCGCCGTCGGATCAGTGGCTCCCGACTGCCCGAGCCTCGCTGCTACTCTCTCTCGCACGGCTGTCACTCAGGCGAGGTGGAGGAGGTCACTAGCGTCGAGGGGGAGGCCAAAGATGGAGTGGAATGGCGACCATAGTTGAAGATTTATATGGTGAAGGGTCCGAGAAGACCAGGTCGGGCAGTGGAAAGTGGAGCTCGGATCCCTAGAACCCACCCCGGGCGAGGGTCTTGGATGTGTGCTGATCAATCGGAGCCTGGGGTTTGAGGATTTGGCAATCGGATCGAGTGGGCAAAAATAGGAGAAATCGGGTCGGGGCAACAAGATCCGGGTCTGGTGGTCCTGGGGGGAGAGTTGACCGGGGGTCAACATCCCCCGTGGACCAATCAGAGCTCGCCAATTATTAAATATTTGAAATTAAACTAAAAATAGTAAATGGCCAAATTTCGAAAAAAGTTAAAACATAAAAATGTTTATTTATTTTTAAACTATTTTTAATGATTTTTATTTATTTTTTTGAAATAAAAATAATGTATTTACAAAATAGTATTATTATATATATAGGTATATACAATATGTATTTTTAATTTTTGATTTTTAATTATTTATTTTTGTACATTTTATTCCAATTTTATATTTTATTTATTTATAACATAAAATTTGGAATAATATGGTATTTTTATTTTATTTTTATTAATTATTTACAAGGGTTAAATAAATAGTTATATACATCTATGTACATGGTATATATACAATGTTGATTTTGGTTTTTATTTTTATTTCTTTTTATTTTATTTTTAATTTTATGATTTTTATTTTATTTATATACATTATGGAGTGTGGAATATGTACATATTTTTATGGGATTTTTATTTATTTATTTACAAGGTGAAATAAATATATATGTGGTTTCTATGTACATGGCTTATATACAATGAGGAAGGGATTTTAATTTCTTTTTAATTTTCTCATTTTTGTTTTAATTTTATATTTACAAATTCATAAAAATACATTTTTGTTTTCTTTAGAGGAAAATATTTTTATGTATTTATAGGTGTATGTACATGAGCTTCCCTATCTCTCTCTACTTGGGTTCTTTTGCGGTCAGGCCCATGCTGAGCCCTCTCTTGGGATTAGGTCGCTCAATATTTATTCTAAATATCTCCCTCTTTTTCTTTTATTTCTTTATTCTTTTATTTATGCACAAAAACATGCTAATTATTCATTTTTACACAATGCATGCTATTTGACAATTATTGTTATTTACAGATATCTACATGTGTTTTGCATAGGTTTTGTAGCTAAAATAAAAGAATAAAGAGTGATGAATGGGTATTCATCAGACATTTGTTTACAAACACGAGATATCATATGAGAACCAATGTAATAGGGAAATTTAACTAATTATTACAAATAACAATACAAAAATGTTACAACACAAATCATAAACTAAAATTTATCCTAATTCAATTGTGATGTGGACTCTTCAACAAGAGCTCCAAGCTCCTCACCTCCGCGTTCCTTCAGTCTTCATTGGCTACGCGGTCCTTGCCACAAAACAATAATATGATTAGCAAATTCTTAAGAGAAATATATAGTTAATTAAATAGACGAACACCATAAAACAAAACAACCAATGAGAACAACACAACATCTTAACCTTAAATGCACTAAAAATAAATATCTAAACCTAAAATAAATCAATTAAAATACCGTATCCCCTGCAACGACGCCATTCGATGAAACATTAATTGGCTATAATAACGTGCATTCGTTGTAATACAACCAATCATCACTTAGTCATAACTGAATCAAATGATCTCTTCGAAGAGAATTCATCTTTAATTTATCCTGGTCAAAACCAAGGTCCAACATGGGGACACACGTAATTAACTAATTTAATATAGAAGTTAATATTTAATCTAGTAATTTAATGGTGATCTAGGTCGAGCAACATCACACAATGCAATGCATGATTTTTTTGAAAGAGTTTTTATGCATACACACATATATATATTATGAACAAAATGATGTTGCAACACCACACCATCGACAAAGCGCAACACACGATCAAACTCCTGAATACTTATAAAAAAACTTGTACAATTATTTAGAAAATCGATGTATAAAATACATCCAAATATTCAACCTAATTAAAGAGTGGATTTTTTACACATATGATATAGAATGCTAAGCAAGAACCCCAATTAATTTACCAATAATGAATTAATGAGCAATGGATTTAATCACAATCCTAGCTAGTCTTAATGCATTATATAAGCAAGTTAAGGAATTAAACATTTCAATACTCCTTAATGAAATCAATTTTTAGTTCAAGATCAAGGCTGAATAGACAAATTTACACTCTAAATTTTGATGCGAGAATAACATATCAAACCAGTAAATTAAAGGCACCAATTTAAAGAGCATAAAATAAGATTTAACATGACACTATTTCATTCAATTTGGAAAAAGGCCCACAAGTTATTCAAGAAACAACACATGGGTATAATTGCAATGAAATCACTTTGCTTAATTACAAAAAGGTCCTCACATGGACTATAATGAAAATATAAAAAACTACATAAATATCTATGCAATTTAACAACGAGTGGATACTTTTCTGCAATATTGAAAATTTGGAAGCGTACGCCTGTAATTTTGTTACGCTTACATGCGCGCCTCACGTGACACAGGCTCGGAGTACGAAGGAGGCTCGGGCTACGTGGTTGTATTTGGACAGTTGGATCTCACCCAAGTTAGCTCGATCTAACAGCTACTGCTCCTCTTCTTATTGAATTATCTGCCACATGCGACGATGTTGAGTACTAGGCGTCGATGATGCTCTACTGCTGATGCCGGTGGGAGAGATGGTCGAGAGACCTTCCTCAGTCCCTTGTGAAAATGATGGCGGTGGGATCAAGGGCTGAAGATGCTTGGAACTCTCTGATGGTGAAGCAAAATCTTGGAAGAAACTTGAGATCGAAGAGGTTCTGAACTTCCAATCATTCCAGCATCCTTAACCTCCTACACTAGTCAATTATATTCCCAAGCCAAGTGCGAATCTTATAGGGTTGTAATGAGATGACATGGAGGGTTCTAATGGGATGGAGGAATGGAACCCTATGTGGTTCCTTCCTCCGTTCAATAGGAAGAATGGAGCGACGTGAATACAATCACGGAGAAGTTGAGAAAGGTGACATATGCCAATGCATGGAAGACGGATGAAAGGAGATGATAGATGATTGATTTAATGTGTAAGAGATTAGCTGAGATAAATGGAAAAATGAGAGAAAATACAAAAGAACAAAATTAAGTCTTACATGGAAATGGAAATTTAGCCCTTCTAGAAGAAACCAGATAATTTCTTGGGAATCCCACAAGATCAATTCGTTCTTTTTTCTCTGACAAATGGTCAAGACATCATATGGGTTCGAATCCTACTGAGGGGTCCACTAGAGATCATAAGTTTTTGAAGAAAAATAAGATGTATATTTTGTCCCTTTCAAGCGATCAGAAAATAAAGAAATGGTTGATATATTCAAAATAATTATGTATTTACAAAATACCATCTCAATTCATTCTATTTCATCAGATCGGGGTTATGATATGGTTCCGAATGATGAATCATATATAGAGAGTTCCATAAGATTTCATTCTTAAACAAAAATCCATTTTTGGGTTTCTTTCATCTATTCCATGAACAAGACAATGGAGGATACACGTTAAGATGGATTGAAGCCTAATTCAAAGCTTGAAAGCTTTGAGATCCTTGCTTGGAGTTCTGGGCCACAGAACCAAGCTCAAGCAACACCTTCAGTGATTTGCAAGTTGGCTTAAATGCCAAGGATCTCACCAGAGAAGAAGCCTCCTTCGTTGCTTGATTTCTTTCTCGCAAGCTGTCACTTAGGGGGGGGGGAGACTCGTAGGATTCTCACACAATGGCGGATACCCTCTACGGTTGGTGGAGATGAGGGTTTTGATCAGGGAAGATAGGTGATTGGCAGAGGCTGCTGGAGTGGCTTCAACCACCATTAGAGGTTAGTGGAGTTAGAGATTTGAGTGATTTGGATGTTAGCGTGAGAGGTTGGAGTTAGGGTTAGAATTTATGGGTGTTAGTTGGTCGGGATGAAGGTTGGATATGTTAGGAAAATAGAAAGAAGGGATGGTGGTTGGCGTGTTAGCGTCGATTGAAAGGAGATGGCTGGAGGTTGGGGATAACCCCCCAACCATCTGATCATCTGATCAGATGGCCACCATTTGGGTGCGTGAAGAAGATTTGGAGTGTCTGATCAACTGCGATCAAATGGCTCTAGATGAGAGCAGGTAAGGACAAAAGATCGGGACACGTGGAGAGTAGAGATGAAGCCACGCGGCCCAAAATGATAATTAGAAATTAGAAAAATAGTAAAATAAATATAAAATAGTTAGAAGTAAAATTAGAAGAAGTGTTTAGCATGACATTATAGATCTCGATGAGATATACAACTTTCATGTAGAACTCAAGGAGAAAATACATCAAATATGCATAGTAGAATTTTTGCAAGTAATTTTAAAGTATTAAAATTACTTGTATTATTTTCTTATTTTTTGGATTTTTAAATTATATTTAATGTTAAATTAATTATGTACAATATTGCAATATTTTTTATTGGATTTCTATTCGTAAAGAAACACATAAAATATCTACACCATAGCACATATATATTACTACGATAATTAGGGTTAATTATTTAAAAAGAACTAATTATTATTTATTAATTAAATGAAAGAGCTCAAGATAAAGAGATAAATCCATAAATAACCTTATAAACAAGGGATTTTATCACCTCTGTGGAATCCTCAAGACCAATGATTTCGCGAAGATAATTATTTGCTAAGAACAATCATATTTTATTGTCCGCGAGATCCCTCATCTCCTTCATGTTGGACTTCGAAGCCCTTGAAGATCCAATAATTAAATAAAAGTTATCGCTTTTCGTCTGAATTGAACGTTTGTGCTTACAATTATTAACAGTTCCTATATGCATTCGAGGTTATGTATTATGGCCATCTTGAATACCTTGCAGTTGTTAATCTAAGAAGTTAGATTGAGGACACAACTGATAGCATCATGTGATATTTAGGATTGATCTCTAGTCCTAGAAAGAGATGCCAATCTTTATCTAAATACTTATTTCCGACTGACCTCTTGATGCAGACCCTCTGCATAAGAATAGAGATTTAAGGGTATCAGAATAGTTATGCCAAAGTGTTTGACTTGACGAGGTTGAGATAAGTTAGGACATGAATGGCCAGAATTAAGAATACATCCTCTGACCGAAGATAGATGTACATATATATGTCCAAGCACATGCATTAGACAGACCATTAGGTTGAAGTCCTAGCTAAGGTCCATATAACTGGCACGTTGATGTGCATATAAGGACATATGAAATGTATGATCTCTCAAAGGAATCATACATGTTCATACTTGATGAATCAAGAGGCAGAGTTCAGTCATGAGATATTTGGGGTCAAATTGAATTCCACATGTCGTCGTCTTATTTACGAACTAAAACATAAATTTGGAAATATTGATATATGATTTCGGAAACTGTATGATTAATATTATTGCCCAAAGTATTGATTTGAGAAATCTATTGATATCAAGTGTATACCCTCCATTTCCAGCACATGTTCTTCATCATTAGTTGCCTCATTTGTCGACCTCCATTAAGAATTGTTCATACGAAACGGAGCAACTGTCTCATCCAATGTGACTGTCTCCTTACCATGGAGTAATATCATCACAATATAATCAATAATAAGATCAATGCCTTATCCTCCTCCCTAAAGAGAGTTTCTCCTTTCATGTTATTGTCCTCAAGTGTTAGCACATTTATCGGAATCTTATTGAATCCATCCAAGTATGCTTCGAGCTTTGTCCCATCTATCATCTTTAGACCAGATAGCTTATTCTTCATCAATAGTCAATTTGTAAGATATTTGGACTTGTATCATCCATTGATCTTCATCCAAACCTCCGTTGAATCCTCCAGGCCATTGATTTCACGAAGACTATTTTTGGCTAGGAACAATCGTATTGTATTATTTATGATATCCCTCATCGCCTACATGTTGGACTTCTAAGCCCTTGACTATCTATTAATTCAATAAAAGCTATTGATTTTCATTTGAATTGAATGTTTATGTTTGCACTTATTAATGGTCCCCATGTGCAATTAGGGTTATGTAACGTGGCCATCTTGAATACCACACAGTTATTAATCTAAGGAGTTAGGTTGAAGACACAGCTGGTTGCATCAAGCAATATTTAGGATTGATCTCCAATCCTAGAAAGAGATGGTAATCTTTCTCTAAAGGTTGATTTTCGATTGACCTCTTGATGTAGATCCTCTCCATAAGAACAAAGATTTGAGGGTATTGGAATAGTTATGTCAAAGTGTTGACTTGACGAGGTCGAGATAAATCAAGATATGAATGGTCACAATCAAGAATACATCCTTTGACTGGAGACAGATATACATCTATATGTCAAAGTACGTGCATTAGACAAACCATTAGATTGAAATCCTAGCCAATGTTCATATAACTAGCACGTTGTGCGCATATAAGGACATATGAGATGTACGATCTCTCAAAGGGATCATATAGTTCATACTTTATGAACTGGGATATAGAGTTCACTCATGAGAAATTTGGGGACAATTTGAATTCCAGACGTCGTCGTATGAACTGAGACATACATTTGGAAATATTAATATAAGATTTCGGAAAGTACATGATTAATATTATCGCTCAAAGTATCGATTTGAGAAATATATTGATATACCCCTGGAAGGAGACATCCAAACAATAGTTTGAACTTTGGGTTATATCCAAGTCTTATAGTATGTAGGGTGATGAAGTATTTGGAATGCTCTAAGTTGATGCGTTCTAAGAAGTCATATACCATGACACTTCCATTTCAAGGGAGCGGTGAATCCAAATGGATTTTATTGACTCCATTTTATGTCTATATGTTTGAGGATTAATTATATTAATCTCACATCATTGAGCTCATTTATGCAGTCCATTTCTGAGATAAAAAAGAGCGTGAATCATTCTGAAATAGAAATGAAACGGAGAAGGTCTTATATCCATACCACTTCAAAGATCCAAATGGTTTGTAGAAAATGGTTAGAAATGGAAAGGGAGGCATAACTAATTTATGTGATCCATTTCTGAGCTCAAATAGAGTTTGAAACTTTTCGAGGTAGAAATGTGATCAATTGGAATTGGATCCAAATGACCATTGCTATAAATGGTAAAAATCACGAAATCGGACGAATATCCAAATTTAGAATCAGTTTATATTGATAGTATGATCCACCCAACATTATCTTCAAGTATCCGTGATAGCTACTCACCGATGAACACGAAATATGCCTCTTTAATAATTGATAATTGTCGTGGTACAACAGGCAGATTTCGATCATGCAAAAAACCACACCTTCGAATATGTGGACATTATTTTACTTGGTAAGTGTACCAAGGTCAAACACAGGGACACAAGCCTCCTTAATATATTTATCAATATTTGGTCTATTAAATTTATGTGTGAATAGATTCACAATTTTATGTCTTCATGCAGATGCACAATTAAATGCAGATAAATCAATACAAGGAATGATGCATTGATTTTTCAATACAATTATGAGGTGATGCGTGAACATAATGCAAGGATAAATACAAGATACCAGCATGCAAAATAATCTTTACAAATATGCCCTACAGAAAATGAGCATAAGATATGAATTAAAAATCAGAGTCAAACCGAGCATTAAAGTAAATGGCCAGCCTCAAAGTTATCAAGCAAGAGACACTACATGACATTAAAAATCATCCCATTAAATTAGCGTTAATTCCAGAATTTAATAAGCCACCAACAGAGAATTAAATAAGCAACAAAATGACACTGAAGTCATGCAATTTGGATTTACGTTGCTCAAGTTATGAACGAAAAAATGTAATGGCATAAATGAAATAAAATGCGAGAAAATAAATGATAAATAATTACAAATAGGTCCCTGGAGGGTCCTATTTGCAATTTGCAAAAACCAAATGAGCCCCTTTGTAAATTTTCCAATGTGCTTAGGGGCATAATTGCAGTAAAGAGAAACTAGTTGGACCTCCCTAAAAAATACCCTAGGCGCGCACGTGAGGCACACACCTGGAGGTCCAAATAGTAATTTTAAGGAGTCACTGGGTCTTTAGTGCAAATTACCCAGCCCTCACATGCCTCGCACATGAGAGGGCCAGGCTCGGGAGGATCGACAGCTTCGGGCCACGTGTCATCTGATGGTGGCTCGGTGTGAGGCTCGGACGACCTGAGCTTGGAGGCTAGGCATGGAGGCTCGAACGCCCACGCGGCGTGTCAGGGGGGCTCAGCTCTTGGCTCAGTGTGAGGCTCAGAGGACCCAAGCCTGGAGGTTCGTGCTGAGAGGCATGGCATTACAAGGGTCGTCCCATCAAATTGATCAGACGGTATCTGTACTTTATTCCTCCACCGTAGGCCACCGAAGAAGGTAGGGATCCAACGACCTCCTGGGAGCTCCTCCGTGTTCCAGACATTCGCCTAAGGGTCAGAGAAGATGGCTGATGTCCTAATGAAGGTGATGGAAGCACGGAGGAGATGACATGATGGTTGAGGAGTTGGGTTGATGCATGCATGTCAGAGGCATCAAAGACGACCGGAGAAGACGCGCGAAGTCCGATCATTGAAGGCCCCTGCATGTTAGTAGAATCGAAGCTCGTTCATGGGGGATTGTGAATGAAGCAGGGATCATGTGAGAGCGATGATTGAAGGACCGGAGCTCCTTTTCCGACGAGATGGAGAAGGAGATGGGACGGTGTGACCAGGTCATGGAGAAGGGGAGGTGATGACGGAGGGTGGCGCGAAGATGTGGGCGGTGAGGTGAAGCTCGGAAGATGATCGGTGGCCAGTGAGGGTGAAGATAGACATCAGGAAAATTAGAAGAAAATAAGAAAATAGGAAGGAGAAGGTTACCTCATCGGAGAGGGAAATTTGGCGGAGGAGGTGGCCTAGGCTGGGCTTCGAAGGAAGCCCAGGGTTATTGCACGTGGAAGTCTGCCGGCCTCGGAGCTCGGCAGCACACGAAGGGAGCGCTACATGGTCAGAGGACCATGGATCTCACCGGGGGTGCTTGCAGCCATTGTCGCCTTAACAAACCACCCTCCATTTGTTACCGAAGGGCGGAGGAAGCTAGGGTGGAGACCCTTGGATGGTGGATGGGTTGGCGAGCGGTCGGAGGGGTCCTTTTTATAGGAAGAGGCGGGCGGAGATACAGAGGTGTTATGGGAGATTTTGCAACGGTGGTTTGATGGCGGGGAGTGAAGGTGAGGGATGAAGGGGGTTACACGTGGATGTAGGAGGTAACAACGATGGAGGGGAGGCGTTATGGAGCGAGGAGGTGATCAGAGGAGAGAGTTAAACATGAAGGGGACAGGTGACTCACGAGGTGTAACGTCTGGCTGGAGGACGACGATGAGAGGAAGTCATTGGATCGGGATCTTGCGATCCAACGGCTCGGATGGAGGCTCAGACACACGCACCAGATAAGATCCTTAGGATCTGATCTAGAGGTGAAGATTGAGGCGGGCACAGGCGGTTCTGATGGGTCCTAGAGTCCCATCCAACGGCTAGAGAGGCAGGGTTATGTGGAGGTTGGTTAGCCGTTAGATTCTACTAGATCGAGTGGTTGGGGTGAAGGGGCGACGTGGCGAGAGGTCAGCCATTGGATGGCATAGCCGTCCAACGGTTAAGGGAAAGGCGGGAGGAAATGGCTGGGATCTGATCTGAGATCAGATCTGACAGTGAGGGAATAAGCGGAAGTGGACGGTCGAGATTGAGGCGGGAAAAGGTGATCCAAAGGCGGACAAAGGGTGCCAGGTGGAGAGAGAAGAAGCGGCTACGTGGTCGGCCCAGAGGGTGCCACGTGGCCCAATCAGAAAATTCAGAAGTACGTAAATAAAGAAAAATAAAAAAAGAAATAGTTAGAGGCAGAAATAGGAAAAAGTCAAAACATGAAAATTGTAGATCTCGATGAGATCTACAAGTTCCATGTTGGACAAAAAGTTAAAAGAGGTTGTTTGTACAAAAGTGTATTTTGGGGTATTTTTAAAGGGATAAAAACCACTTTTGGGTTTTGATATTTTTTTGTATTTTTTATCTCTTTTGAAGGTTAGGACAATTATCAACAATTAACCTAATTTTTAGAGGTTTATAATAAGAAATAAAAACATGGAAAATGGACATAACTAAATACAATAAATATAGTTAGAATATAGGTTAATTATACACAGTTTATATACAATATAATACAAGATAATAATAATAAGGAATTATTAGTGATTTTTATTGAATCATTCAAGTATGAAATTTAAAACATGGAATTTAATATAATGAATACGAGATTCATCACTCACCAGTCCTAATTGGATCAGAAATTGTACATTGTGATATCGAAATTATGATAATAATTGTTATTATCATAAATATAATTACCAAGGTCTTATGTGATAACGACTCACATTATCAGATATCAATTAATATGTATCATATATTAATTAATATGAATATTAATTCATAATAATTAATATTTTAAATGAATATGATTGATATATTATTTTCATGACACATGTGAACATGATTCACATGATGTAAATAAATGTAATTGGATTACATTTTGTATTGGACTGATGAATTGAATTCATTTGTCAGGAGGATGTTTATATAAATATCCCAATATTTATATATAATTGATAATTAAAAAAAATTAAATGTCAGGTTCTTATTGGAATTTAAATAAGAAATCTCCATGGTGGGTCCACGATGGATGTCCACCATGGTTGATGGAGCTGTGGCTCCTCCAAACTCCTATTAGGACTGTCTCATTTTTGGAATTATTTTTGAATGATATGTTGACAAATTAGTTGTCAATTACACGAAGGATTAGGATCCAATCATGGCCATTCAAATCAAATTGAAGGGCTACGATGATGAATGCCCCATTTAGGAGTAGGACTTCTCAAGGGACTTCCACCAGGTATAAAATGAGAGGCTTGGCCCCTCTTTACAATAATTCACTCCATTTCATTCATCTTCAAGAGAGAGCCATGAAATTGCCCATGGAAATAAAGAGGAAAGAGAGTCTACACATCTCCTCCAACAAACCCTAGTTGTCCCTCTTCTTCTGCCACGTTGGTATGTGAGAGAAGACACATTCTTCTTCACACTTCGAGCACGTGAAGAAGGACTCAATTTCATGCAATGAAATCAGGAGATAGGCATCTATTTGATCTCTGTTTTGCATGGACAATTTTGAGGAGAAATATAGATATCTAGTTCGCGGGAAGAACATGAGTCGTCATCACACCCCAAGAGAGAAGCTTCGTCGGACCGGACTTAATTCAGGATGTCTCTTCCTTTATAGACTCGCGCTTTAACAATTATTCCTAAATACTCTTGTGGTTATGCAAAACAGTTTGGAAAAAGTTTCCCATACCATGTGATTTCACATTAAAATTTTGTTATGCAGTGTACCCGTGTTCATATGATGAACACCTTTATTTACAATTTTGATTTGCTGTTTTAGTGTTTCCATGATGCACGCATTACAAACTCCTTTACTTTCACTCTTCATGTTTCCATCTTCAATAGCTAATTTTCTCTATGCTAAAGAGATTCCAAAAGTCCTTCACGTCCGAGTATGTTCTCCACCCATAGTTCCCATAATGTGAAGTCATTCTTCCCGTTGAAGGGTTCCATGGAAAATGATGCACCCCTTGATGTAAGCTTTGCCGTCCGATTTGCCATAGTACATCCTTGCACGATATAAAAAACCGAAACCGAATCTTCTTGATATGAACCGTCCACTCGTCTAGGGTTCGTAAACCCCCCTACTTGTATTCCTAGATTGCTCAATCGATCTCAACAGTTAATTGCAACTCTCAGTTCTTCGCTGTTTCTGAAGAATGTACACCTATTGCATCACGTTCGGACGTTGACATTGAACTCCGCTCTGATCCATTGCATCGTATCCCTTTGATGATGTTGAACCAAGCTATGATATCAATTGTTGTAATACAGACTGTGTTGTTTTTTCGCGGATACACGTTGTTGGGAACATGACCAATATCGCCTTCCTTCGATACCAGTCATCGGGACACGAAATGGTATCATCTCAGCTCCAATACTAGTTGGTGGGGATGAACCACCGGATATGGATGCATATATGCAATCGACCTCCATCACAGAAGCATGTGAAGAAGAAGAATAAGGCAATGATATGCCGATGGCTGATCACCTCTCGCGACCACCGGAGAAGAAAATCACCAAGAAGTAGAACATGTACAACTCTCACAGTTCTTTCGCTCTCTTCCCGTGTCCACTTCTCTTGTGCTATTCCCTCTTGTTTCGATGTGGTGTCAATGCCACATCCCCTTCCTTATATAGGTCAATTATAAACTCACAGTCCTAATCCCGTCCGGACTGCACATAGAATACAACTCAATTTTCATTAAGATCAAGAGTCCAATACTTTTAGGATTCTCAATCATGACATGATCTCTATTCCTAACGAAGAGAAATGCAGTTTTCTTGTTACACAAGAGGTGAGAAAGTTGCAGGAAAAGGTAATACAACTACCACAAAAGATATTAGAAGATAAATAATATAAAACATTACGTGAACAACATGTCCGCGGACTGTACTGATATCGATGCTAATGTTACGACGATGCCCTCACCAATCCAACCATTTTGATCAACTAATCTGACTTAATTGCACTTGAACCGCAACTTCATCACCAATTCAACATTTGACGAGATTTTCAAACCCTGTCAAACTCAACAGTACACAACATGGATGCAAACAATAATCTGACTACGACAACACGTAGCAGCATCGTCGGTGATGACAACGAGGGCGACCTTGCGGACGGGGCGGACGCGGGTGAGGGGGATGTCGATGTCCTCCGTGAGGAGCTGGGAGTTGATGTTGTAGAAGACCTCCACGAGGGTCTCGGAGAAGGGTTGACCGGAGACGACGGCCTCCTTGGCGCAGCGGACCTTGGCGGCGGCGCGGGGGGGGGGGGGGGGGTTTGCATCGGTGGGGGGGGGGTGCAGGGTGCAGTGGCACTAAATGTAAATTTGATAAACAAAATGGGTACAATATAAAAGAACATAACGGAATCGAGTTAATTTTAACGGGTAAATGAACGTGGGTTAACCACAGAATCTGTCATGTTTGTAGAGTAAGGATTAACAAGTTTAGTCGGAGAGGTAATTTGAAAAGATTATAAAATTTGCCGGGTAAAAATCTTTCCAGAAAGCAACAAACCACAATGTCCAATGACGACAGGATCGACATCGCACGTCATGGCGCGTAATCCCATGCAACGAAGCAGATGGTCCTCCCCTTGACAAATATGGGGCGAGAGAAAATGCCATCCACACCATCCGCTAACCGCCACGCAGGAGGTCGGCGGCACCAACCCCGCGCCTTTCCCTCCTCTTCCCCCGGCGTCAATCTCACGTCTCCGGATCATCGGAACGCCGATCGGAGACTAGGGCTTCTCCCTCAATCGATCGATCAGAACAGGGCGGGTGGGCGATGGGATTGCTATTCCTGCAGAGGCTGGCGGGGTCGAAGGTGTTCAAGTGCAAGTGCTGCGGGGTGCATTCGGCCTCCCCAGACGCCATCATCTCCAAGGAGTTCCAGGGCCGCTACGGCCGTGCCTACCTCTTCAGAAGCGCGTCAGTTTTGTCCCACCTTACCACTGTTGTTTCAATTAAGATCCCCTTAGTTTGAGCAGATTGGAACTCCACCATGACTGATTAAAATATGGGCTTCTTGTTGCAATCTGATTGAAGTAAACTTTAACCGTTTTAATTCACGCGCGTCAAGATTAGTGGTTGACCATCTTTTGATGATTGTCAAGATTCTATTTTGACAGTTCATGAGTTGGCGGTGAATGTTATTATCTGGGTTTTGAACTTTTTAGCGGAATTTGTAACAAATCATGGTATACAAAGTCTTCTTCTCTACACGTTTGTTTTAATCAATATACCTGTTTGTTTCTCTGCTGTTGATAGAGTTATTGTTGGTAATTCTATACTAAAGTCATTGTGTTCCATGTCTTTAGTATACGTATTCGAAAAACTTGTCAAGGTTGGGGCTGTATCTATTAGGTGACTGGGGGGATTTGTTGATTCGATTGGGTTGCTCTTCAGTTTTCTGACGATATTTTGTTGATCTTCTGTACTTCAAATGGTTTCTCGGTTTGATTTGTGGGATTACTGCATTGTCATGAAATTTCTCATGTGCCACATGTCCTTGATTTCGAAGTCCGCTAGAGTTTAGATGATTTCGTGTTGAGAATGATACGTGTGAATGCCGCAAAGGGATTGATGGGGACTTGTTCCAATGGAAGCATGAAGCACTTCATAGAAAAATTTGATTATAGTTGACATTGCTCAATGCCATTATTTTATATCTACTACTCTTTTAATGATATATTGTGAATAGAGCATCGAGATGGGTGATAAATAAGGTTGTTTGCACATAATGGAGTCTTTTGATGACTTGGAGGGATGATCAAATTAAGGCATTAGATATAGATCAGTGGCACCCTCAGTAGCAGAGATGTTATTCGTGGTTGCAGGTGGTTTTGGGAACTCAAGGCTTTGTGGGGATGGAAGGAATGAAGGATGCTTTTTTGTGACTGATGTGCAGATCGAATTTAGTGACTAAGATGCACAAGCACGGCCTTTTCAGGCAATAGAGTTATTGTGTTACATTTGCTAAGAGGATCTCAAGGCAATAGAGTTATTGTGTTACATTTTCTAAGAGGATCTCAAGGAAGTCGAGCATCTTCTCTTGTATGGGTCGACCAAGGAGGGTTAGAGGATCATGACTATTAGCTAGGTAGAGGCTTCTTCCATCAAGTGCATTTGGAACCTTTTTGAGTCGGTGTTTAGGTCCTGTCAGAAATAAACTATGCCTTCGGCGGTCCCGTGGGCATGGTGGTGGCGAGAATGTGCTAGTGTTCCGTGATGAGCGCTTCTATGTGGAAAATGTGGTTGCTCATGCCAAGGCTATGTTTGGGTCATGTGTCTTGTACTTGTAACTTCCTTGTTAATTAGATAAAAGTGTGGTTGGATGTATACCCTTCTCCTTAGAAAAATAATTATTCAGGTGGTTATGCAGCAAAATTTCTAGTGAATATGCATGCATGATTGTCAAATCACTATTATGAATGTGATCAACATTTTGGGCAATTGTTATACATAATATTATTGATAGGATTTTTTTAGTGTTAGTCCATATTTTATTAGAATGGAGTGGAAAGATATATGATTCCAGATGTTAATTTGAGCAATTTGATTGTATACCAATTGATCCCACAGACTCTGGCTAATAACTAAAAAGAAGGGAATGAGCCTCTAATGACTTTATCTAGAAGATTTCTAGACGATGACTCTTCACAACATTTATAAAAACATTGTGAAATTAGATGCAACACTGTTAATCTCCAAAGTTTAGCAAATTGTGGAATGATAAGTGCGAAGAAAGAATGAATCATTGTGTTTATTCCACAGGTATAGGGTCTCCTATATAGAGAGAAACCCTAGAGAGCAAAAATGGGAAAAGTACATAAAAGATCCCGAAGGGTTACAGGACATAAATAAAGTAGAAAACATAATAACTCTAACACTCCCTTTAAGTTGGAGCATATCTGTCGATCATGCCCAACTTGAAACTAAATATAAGAGACGCTTCTTCGGTAGTGCCTTCGTGAAGATGTCTGCAAGTTGAAGTTTAGTGGAGATGTGTGGAGTGCTGATCTTTTCTCCTCGTACTGCATCACGAATCAAGTGACAATCAACTTCCTATAGAAAAGAGACAAGTTAGGTGATCACACAGGTGGCTTGGGCCAAGGCCTTAAATGTCGGATTTCGGTTTCGTTTCGGTAAGCTTGAAAAGAGAAATTCGGTGGAATTTTGGTGAAATGGCTGGAAATTGGAGAAATTACTTGAAAATTTATTTTTTTCTAAAATTAAGATTTCTAATATTTTCTAAACAATAAATGAGAGAGAAAAATATAGTTTTTTGCTTATAATAAGATATTAAGTTATATATTATCTTAAATTTCCATTTAATCTCTCCAACAGTCATAACATGCAGTTCAGTGCTAGCACCGTATTTAAAATCAAAACTCGCATCTTACCAAAATACTTTGAACCTAGAGAAATATTACATTTTAAAAATAAAATAAGACACACGCACACAGGCACGAATGTTTTAACATGTATGCCCAATAAATGCATAATAGGGCTTGTGATCATAAAATGTATGTTATACGAGACACAAACAAATCAATTAACATCAAGAAACTGTGTAGCATTTATAAGCACAATCTACGTCCGGCCTAATAGTAGAAAAATAGTTACAGTCACAAAGACTTGGAAGGTTGTTAACAACCTACCACTCGTACAACCACACGTACTTCTTGTAGTAAAGAGAAGTAACAAGAGAGTCCTAGAAAAGAACAAACTTCTATTGTGAGTTAAAATGATGCAATGTAATGTATTAATATGTATAGCTCAAAAAGTACCCTAAAGTGGACGAAATTAGGTGAAAGAGTGGTCTAAGTGGTTATGAGGTTGAATTTCAGTGAAACATGATCAAATTCCACCTTTTCTGTCGTTTCAGTCGAAATTCAACTAAAATGGACTGAAATTCCATCGAAATGGACCGAAATGGACCGAAATCTGGGAAAAGGAAATGACACGAGGTTTCGATTTTGGTTACTTGCCGAAACCGAATTTCGACTGAAATTCGGTGGAATTTTGGCGAAATTTAAGGTCACGACTTGGGCCATTGCTTTGTATTCTGCCTCTGCACTTGATCTGGCAACCACTGTCTGCTTCTTGCTTGTCAAGTGATCAGGTTGTCCCCAACAAACATGGCATATCCTGTAGTAGATCGGCGATCCTCAAGCGAACTGGCTAGTCACCATCGGTATAGACGGAGATATTAGTGTGCCCATTCATTCCATAGAAAAGTCCACGTCCGGGAGATTCCTTCAAGTACCGAAGACTCAGAAGAACATCTTGCCAATGATTGTAAAGGGGCTTCTCCATGTGCTGGCTGGCTTTGCTTACAACATACTGTCCTAGTAACAATGAGATAGAGAAATTTATCTACTCGGCTTTTATATCGTGTAGTATCCTCAAACACTGGATCAGTAGATGTAGAATGTTTTCTCATTTCTGCATGGATGCCAAATGGTTTGCATCCAAGTAGTCCTGCCTCAGTTAGAATGTCAAGGCAATACTTCTTCTGTGAGAGATGGAGCCCCTCTGTAGTGCGTATCACGTTAATGTCAAGAAATGTAACGGAGTTGGCCAAGATCCTTCATAACAAAGACATGCCGACTTCGTCATCTCCTGTAACAGCCATATCGTTAACATAAACAACAAGAATGACGGTGCCAGTAAACCGTCGTCTGACAAAGATAGAGTAGTCAGATGTCGTCCTATAAAAAATAAAGGATGTTGATTTCAGCAGTGAGTTTGTCAAACTATGCCATGCGACTCTACTTCAGGCCATAGATGGCTTTGCTTAGTCGACACACACACCCCCCCTCGACTACGTAACCCGGCGGTTGCATCACACAAACCTCCTCCTCGAGGTTTCCATAAAGGAAATCGTTCTTCACATCAAGTTGGACAATGGGCCATGCCTGTTAGCAATAATAGAAAGAATGATACGTATTGATCCCATTCTAGCAAGCGGAGAAAAGGTTTCAAAATAATCAACCGCAAAGGTTTCTGTGAAGCCTTTGGCAACTAATATGGCTTTCAACCTGTCAATGGACCCATTGGGCGACTACTTGGTCATGAAGACCCATCTGCAAGCCACATGTCGCACTCCTGAGGGAGGGTGCACGGTACAAGCTCCCACGTGCCCCGGGAGGTAAGTGCATCCATCTCATCCATAACATGTCACCAACCTTGATCCTGCATCGCACTGTGATGATCTCTGGGGACTGAAATAACATTCGGGACGTTTACAAAGCGCAAAATTCTTGTTACAACCAGATAAACCATCAGGTGGTGTAAAATGTGATATATGTGAAAAATACGTTGCCTTTTTTGCTTACAGAGAGCTATCAGAAGCTCCTCAGGTACATCTGGGGCAATAATGGTGGGAGCAGTTGGAATGGTCATATTATCGTGCGTAAAAGAGACAACCAAAGGAACATGCAAAGGCACATATGCATGTATAGTGGTATGCCTGCGAGTATAAATGATTGATGGATGAGGAAGGTTCAAAGGGATGTCACCCACAACCTGTGTAAAGAAACTTGTTTGTTCATAGAAGGCGACATCGACATGAACATAGTATCGATGCTCGACAGGATCATAACACCGATAGCCTTTCTGAGTACGAGAGTACCCAAGAAAGACGCACTTGATAGCCCTAGGTGATAATTTGTTAGCTGCGTAGAAGCTGTGGACAAAAGTAATGCAACCATAAACTCACAGAGGCAGAGGAAAATGAAACTCTGTGGGGTATAATAAAGAGAATGGAGTTTTATCCCTTTTAGAACAGAAGAAGGAACTCTGTTGATGAGATAAACAATAGTTAGGATGTCATCTCCCCAATAGTTCTTGGGAACATTCACTTGACTTAGGAGAAATATGGTAATTGTTAGAGTTATTAGATTTACATTTATGCTTGTAACCCTTCGGGTTCCGTAACCTCCCGTGACCATTCGGGTTCCGTAACCTTCTGTGACCCTTCGAGTTCCGTAACCCCCGTGACCCTTCGGGTTCCGCAACCCTTGTAATCTCTATGGTTTTCTCTCTATATAAGAGATCCTAGCTCTATGGAATAAACATCTCATTCATTCCTCTTCTCAACATGGTATCAGAGCGACGGTCCTAGACCAGAGCCTAATACCCTAAATCCACCATCACCACCAGCCCTCTCTCCGTCAACAAGGAGAGAGGGCTGGACCTTAGATTCGAAGGTCTCGCGCAAGGCGGTCCGAGTCCCTAGAAGCACCAGTTGCCACATCTAGCGCCACCTAAAGCGCCGCCCGAGGTTCCAGTAGCTCAACCTGCACCTTCTACGTCGTTGGCATTGCATGGAGCCCCCCCATTCTCCAACAACCCCTACTTCACTACTCAAATCATCCGTCTTCACCGAGCATCGACTTCTTCGTCAGGGCGTATACTTCTTCTTTTACGACCCGAGTACTACTTCGCACTGGACTTCTTCTACAGCGATTCTTCTCCAGGTACGACAGAGATATGCTCCGGTGACCTGCAGGCACGACAGAGATACGTTCCGGTGACCTGATATCGCAGCGACTCTACATGTATGACAGAGATACGTTCCGATTACCTGAAAGCCGCAGACCCGTCCTCGAGCGAGGTCTTCTACTAGCAGCGGACATATATTCTTATGATGCATCGTGTGAAGATGTGATGTATATTTTTTCTTTTTGTTACAAGTTGTAGCTTTCTCAGCTCCAGCTTGAGGGGGAGTGTTAGAGGTATTAGATTTACATTTATGCTTGTAACCCTTCGGGTTCCATAACCTCCCGTGCCCATTCGGGTTCCGTAACCTTCTGTGACCCTTCGAGTTCCGTAACCCCCCCGTGACCCTTCGGGTTCCGTAACCCTTGTACTCTCTAGGGTTTTCTCTCTATATAAGAGATCCTAGCTCTATGGAATAAACATCTCATTCATTCCTCTTCTCAACAGTAATATTAAGCAAGTGTTGGAATTTCCTCTTTGCTACCCCATTCTGCTACGAGGTATACGGACAGGAGGTTTGGTGAACAATCCACTAGGACGTAAAGAAAGATGTCAAGTCCCGTTGAGTGAACTCAAGGGCGTTGTCCGTTTGAATGATCTTAATATAGGTAGAAAAAGAGGTTTTAACATATTAAAAGAAATTTCTGACAATTTTATTAATCTCCCAGTGCTCCTTTGTTAGATACACCCAAGAAGATATACTATAATCATCGATAAAGACAATAAAATAGTGATGACCACTCAATGTTCGTACCGGACAAGGTCCCTAAACATCACAATGAACAAGATCGAAAAGGTTGATACTACATGACTCAGTACGAACAAGAAACGAAGCTCAATGATGTTTCTCGAACACATATGCCTCGCATTGAAAGGGCTTCAGAATAGAGAGTTTGGGGAACATCATGGAGAGAGCCATGGCAGAAAGATACTCAAGGCACATATGCCATATGAATGGGTCTTTGGAGATGGACACAACATCGACAAACTTGGAATCTGATGTTATGTGAAGATAGTACATGCCCTTCTTCTCATGAACCCCACCAAAAATCTGCTTCGTCCGGATGTCCTGAAAATAGCAACAAAACTCATCCAATATCACGCGACATTTAAGCTCAACACAAAACTTAAGAACATACAATAAGCTAAGAGAAAAATCAGGAGCACAGTGGATCCCAGATAGTTGGTTCTTGGAGGAGAACTCCATTATTCCGACGGTAGTAACATGTGAGTTAGTCCGTTTGGCTACTCGAACCGACTTCACCGAGGAAGATGGTACGGATGAGGTTAGTAGATTACATTTTCCAGTCAGATGAGTAGAGGCTCCATAATCAATAATCCAAGCTGGAGCAGGAGTGATAACATAGTTACTCTCACTTGATGCAGATTTTCCATACTTCCGAGTCTACCACGTCCTACTTAAAAGCCGTATCGGCCTCCTCTCCCAGATGAGGCGGTGTGCATAACTCTTTACTGGAGGTAAGGTGGGAGGCCGGATTACAGATGCCTCTAGTTCCTCAAGACGTCCATAAATGACCTTCTCCGTTGGCAATGTATCTAATATAAGAAATTTCTCCTTCGCTGCTTGGTACCTGGAATGTAAGCCATCAAGAAAATGACATACATGCCGGTCTAAACGCTCTCATACTTGTCTAGAGAAACAACGAACATAAAATCCTCGAGAATCGAACCTGCTCTGATACCATGTTAGAAAACTTGAATGTGGAAGTGTATCAGAAATAAAGGAAAAAGAACAATGAAGAACATGAGATTTTACGTGGAACTCTACTCCCTAAGGAGCAAGATGAAAACACGGGAGAACGCCTCAAAGGGCTGGTTGTTCTATTGAACTTTCTCATTTGATATAGGAGGTCTGGAGCTTCTTATATAACCTCCTCAGACCCTCAAAGTCCCACCACTGGTAGATGTGGGACTAAACTCCTGGATGCAGTAAATGGATCTTAGAGGGATCCATTTACCCATTTACATATGAATGATGCATACACTCCAATAGGCTTGCAAGGAAGTTTGGTACTCCTGAGCTAGCTGCTTTAGGGGTCTTCTTTTTTAGACCAAAAAGATGGGAGACACGCTACGGTGTCCGCCCCAATGCTTTAGGTATCTTACAATAGTGATATGCGTACTATCACAAATTAGTTAATGGTCCTCAAGACCTCTTCGACTCCATGCAGCCTAAAGGATTTCTTGCATCTTAACTATATAGTTACACTTGATTATCATTACCAGCCCAAAGCCCATCATGGTGGTAGTTTTCCATGCACCAACAAAGCATTGTGGTTTTTGTTAGTATAATTATAGATAACCTCACGTTATTAACTTGCTTGTGTTTTTTCTTTTTAAGTGGGCTGGAAAGTGATGTTAAACCACCGTTTGCGGTACCGTTGATTTTAATTTCGTCAGACCTAGTCTATGCTTTCAACTCAGCCATGGCCGGTCCCAAGCCCCGGTAAATGAGGAGGGTTGCGCGTTAGGTAGCCGACAGCCAGCGCAGGAGAGATAAATTCGTAAATAGTGTTCTTAAAGTTCTTCTAAGAACACTATTTATGAATTTATCTCGAAACCGTTCGGATCTTTTAAACATGGATTTAAGCAAACATACAGATTTCGTTGGGGCGTTCCCTACTTGCGACGCGTTGCATCGCCCGAATGCAATGAAAAATTGGCAAGGGCCGCTACATCGCAGCCTGGATGTAGTTCAAAATTTGCAAGGGTTCTCGCATGAGGAACACATGCGGGTAAATAAACTAGTTCCGCTGCATCACCGCCCGGATGCAGTCCAAAATTTGCAAGGGTTCTCGCATAATGGACGCATGCGAATAAAGAAGTTAGTCCAAAAGAGATTGCAAAGGAAGTTACGGATTGGTAGTTGGAATATCGGTACTTTAACTGGAAAATTGATGGAGATAGTGGATACAATGGAAAGAAGGAAGATTCATATATTATGTCTACAAGAGACTAAATGGGTTGGAGAGAAAGCAAGGGAGATCGAGAAGACATGCTTTAAACTTTGGTATTCAGGTAAAGATAAGGACAGAAACGGTGTTGGAGTGGTTGTTCATAAAGATTTGAAGGATTGTGTGGTTGAGGTGCAAAGATTTGGGGATCGGATTATTTTGCTAAAGTTGGTGCTTGAAGAAGAAATTCTGAATATCATCTCAGTTTATGCACTGCAAATTGGTTTAGATGATAGGACTAAACAAGCTTTTTGGGAGGATCTGGATAAGATTTTACAAGGAATCCCACAAAGAGAGATGGTTTGCATAGGTGGAGATCTTAATGGACATGTGGGAAAAGATGTTTCAGGGTATGCAAGTGCGCATGGAGGACATGGTTTTGGGGATAGAAACGAAGAGGGAAAAGTCATTCTGGATTTTGTAACTGCATATGATCTTTTCATAGCAAACACTCTTTTTAAGAAGAGGGAGGAGCATTTAATTACTTATAAGAGTGGCTCAACTAGAACACATATAGATTACTTTGCGTTGAGGAGAAGAGATCGATTGTGTTGCAAAGATTGCAAAGTAATCCCTGGAGAGAGTTTGACAACCCAACATCGCTTGTTAGTCTTGGATTTACAAATAAAAGGGCTGGTAAAGAAAAGGAAGGTTCCTACGATCACTAGAACTAGGTGGTGGAATCTTCCGCTGAAGCAATCACGCTTCAGGGAGAAGGTTTTAGAAGACTTATCTTGGAATTGTAGCGGTAGTGCAAACGAGATATGGGAGGCAGTAGCATCTTGTATCCGAAAGGTAGCCAAAGAGATGCTAGGCGAGTCAAAAGAAGGAGCTCCGGGTCAAAAGGAGGCTTGGTGGTGGAGTGAAGGGGTGCAAGAGAAGCTAAAAATTAAAAGAACTTGCTTTAAAGCTATGTCTAAGGATAGAACAGAGGAATCTGTCACAGACTATAAAATAGCGAAGAAGGAAGCAAAGAAGGCTGTAAGTGAAGCTAAGTCAAAAGCTTATGAGGTTTTGTATAAAAATCTCAACTCTAAGGAGGGCCAGAAGGATATATTCAGGTTGGCCAAAGCAAGAGAAAGAAGGACCAAAGACCTTTCTCAAGTGAGATGTATTAAGGACGAGGAAGGTCATGTACTTGTTACTCAGAAGGATATAGAGACTAGATGGGAGCAGTACTTCCATAAACTTTTCATTGGAGAAGGAAATAGAGAGATCACTTTGGGTGATCTAGCTAGTAGTGAAAGTTACTTGAATCGTGCATGCTATAGACGAATACAAAGAAAAGAAGTAGAGGAGGCTTTGAAGGTTATGAGACCTGGGAAAGGTGTTGGACCGGATGACATCCCTGTAGAAGTATGGAAAGTTTTAGGTGAGCGTGGTTTGACTTGGCTTACGAATCTATTCAATGTTATTTGGCGAAGCAAGAAAATGCCTGAAGATTGGAGGAGTATCGTGGTGCCTCTTTATAAGAACAAAGGAGACATTCGAAATTGTTCAAATTACAGAGGTATCGAGCTGATGAGTCACACTATGAAAATTTGGGAACGTGTGATCGAAAGAAGGTTAAGGCAAGTTTCCCAAGTAAAAGAAAACCAATTCGGATTCATGCCAGGTCGCTCAACTATTGAAGCCATCCATTTGCTGAGGAGAACAATGGAGATTTATAGAGCTAAAAGGAAGAATCTCCTTATGATCTTTATTGATTTGGAGAAGGCTTATGATTCCGTCCCACGAGAGATACTGTGGAGAGTTTTAGAGAAGAGACAAGTACCTGTCCTATACATTAATCTCATAAAGGATATGTATGATAGGGCTTTATCTTGTGTAAGGACCCCGACGGGGAAGACTGACTATTTTGATATCAACATTGGTTTACATCAAGGTTCAGCTTTGAGTCCATTTCTTTTTACTTTGATTATGGACGAGTTGACAAGTCACATTCAAGATGAGTTACCTTGGTGTATGTTATTTGCTGATGATATTGTGTTGATTGACGAGACTAGAGATGGAGTAAATGAGAAGCTTGAGGTTTGGAGACATGCATTGGAGACTAAAGGTTTTCGTATAAGTAGGGCTAAGACGGAATATATGGAATGCACCTTTGATGGAAGCAATGGTGAAGGAATCAAGGTGAAGATTGGTGACGATAACATTCAGAAGAGAGATTCTTTTAGATATCTGGGATCTATTTTGCAACATGATGGGGAAATTGATGGAGATGTTACTAATAGAATAAATGCAGGCTGGCTAAAGTGGAGAGGAGCCTCCGCTGTTCTCTGTGATAAGAAAATTCCTTTAAAAATTAAAGGAAAGTTTTACAAAGCAGCCGTGAGACCTGCTATGCTTTATGGTTCTGAATGTTGGCCTGTGAACCATAGACATGTGCAGAGAATGGCTGTAGCACAAATGAAAATGCTAAGATGGATGTATGGACATACACGTAAAGATCGGATTCGGAATGATGCAATCCGAAAGAAAGTTGGTGTAGCTCCGATCGAGGATAAGATGTGAGAAAATCGTTTAAGATGGTTTGGTCATTTGCAAAGAAGGTCAACTGATGCACCGGTTAGGAGATGCGAGTGTTGGGATGTTGAGCCGGCCAAGAGAGGGCGAGGACGGCCCAAGAAGTGTTGGAAAGAGACTATACGAAGGGATCTTAGTTTTTTGGATATAAGTCCGAGATTGACCCAAGACAGATCTGAATGGAGGCGAAGAATCCATGTAGCCGACCCTACTTAATTGTGGGAAAAGGCTTTGTTGTTGTTGTTGTTGTTGTAGACCTAGTCTATGCTTTCCAAATCGGGATTAGCATAACATGTAGGTATACATGCCCCACAAAATATGTCAAGTCGTTTTCATCGGGGACTTCATGTTAGATATAACTATTCCGGGGACACACAGAGCTCTTTAGAGAAAAGACAACACTATGACCAATAATACCTTTTAAAAGAAGGAAGTCATTGACTTTGACCAGACTTAGCTTGACAAAAATTCCTTGCTTGCATAGGCAGCAAATACGGATGCCTTTCTCAGAGGACATTCTGTGTTTGAAATAACAGTGCCCAATTCCTGACTTTGTGCCAAAGATGCTGATGGACTATGTACGGTTGACTTTATTGAGTTTGAGGGTCACCCTAAGAACATATATACTAGGACTGTATGTATATCAGTAGTATAACCACCTATTTTTTAATCTATGTATGAAATTTTATGAAAGCTCATCATTATCGGGTGATTATTTACTTTGCTAAGAGGAGTTCAAGTTGATGGGTTAATATATTCTTTCACAAATTTTGATATTTGATGTATCTTTAAATCAATATGTTTAATAAAATGTCAGCGTTCCATGGTAGGTCTAACATGTTATTGTTGAGATGTTTGTTATATGTTGAGGGAAAAGAATAGAATTGCATTATGATAGGTCCTAGGGTTCTCTTATATAGGAGAGGAACCTATTGGGCAAATTACAAGAAGAACAAAGAAATAGGAAATAAGAAAGCAACAATGAAGATAATTAATATCTCAACACTCCCCCTCAAGCTGGAGCGTAGATATCGATCAGACTCATCTTGGAGATAAGGTCCTCTGGCTAGGGCCTTTGTAAGAACATTTATTGTCTGGTCTCCAGAGCTGACATGCGTAGCAACGATAAGACCTTCTGTATCATGTCACGAGTGTGGTGACAGTCCACCACTATGTGCTTCATCCTCTCATGAAAGGTTGGGTTGTTGGCAATGAAAAGAGCGGCCTGATTATCATATTGGAGGTGCATGGGAAGAGGCACCTCTATAGTCAATTCAGTAAGAACAGATCTGACACACATCATCTCTATGCTAGCCTGCGCCATGGCCTTGTATTTTGACTCAACACTTGATCTGGCAACCACAGTCGCTTCTTACTCTTCCATGAAACAAGAGAATTCCCTATGAACAGAACAAAGCCTGATATAGACTTTCTATCCTTTGGACACCCAACATAATCTGCATCTGCACATGCTGTAACTGAGAGAGATGTGCCTCTGCTAAAAAAAAAGTCCCGTACCAGGTGAGTCTTCAGGTATCTCAGAATCATATGGACTGCATCCATAAACTGACTCACTTTGCTCACAACAAAGGATGTCTGGCCTGGTAATAGTCACATATAGTAGCTTGCCAACAAGCTCTCTGTTCCTCCTCTTGTCAACTTCCTCAGTATCATCCATCATAGAACTTCATGCTCGGGTCAATAGGAGTAGTGACAGGTCTGCAATCTGCCATGACTGTCTCTGAAATAAGATCTGTAATGTACTTCCTCTGGGTCATCACAAGACCTTGCTGGTTCCTGGCAAACTCCAGTCCAACAAAGTAACATACATGTCCAAGGTCCTTGGTCACAAACTGCTGACCTAGGAAGTCCTTGGCACCTTGAATTCCTTTCTCATCATCCCCTGTAACAATGATGTCATCAACATAAACAAGAATGACAATAGTAGCTCTCTGGGTCCTCTGTATAAACAAAGAGTGATCTGCAGTCGACCTCACAAACACCTGTTGCTTTATCAAGTCCGAGAGCTTCTGGAACCATGCTTTTGGACTCTGCTTAAGGCCATATATAGTCTTATGTAGCATGCAAACCTTCTAACACTCCCCCTTAACTGCAAACCCAGGTGACTGCTGCATGGAAACCTCCTCCTATAGATCACCATAAAGGAAGGCATTCTTCACATCAAGCTGATAAAAGGGCCAATCTCATGTCACAATAATAGAAAGTAGAATACGTAAAGTAGAATGTCTGGCAACTGGATATAAAGTATCCTGATAGTCCACCCCATATGTCTGGGTGAACCCACGTGCCACAAGTCTCGCCTATAGCGATCTACACTGCCATTTGCACGGTGTTTCACAGTGAACATCCATCTGCATTCCACAATAGATGCATCAACTAAAGCAGAAACAAGACTCCATGTACCACGTGACTGTAGTGCACCCATCTCCTCTTCCATAGCTAACCTCCACTGACTGTCCTTTAGGGCCTCCTGATACGTCTGTAGTATCTCCACGGCTGATAGTGCCAAGGTAAATCTCCTGAAATCCTCTGACAACCTGCTAAAAGGAACCTGGACTGCAAGAGGATAAGTAGTACACTTACGTCTCGACTTACGTAGAGCAATAGGCACATCAAGATCATCTGTCAAGTCCGTAACCTGTGAGTTCCTCTCTTGAGAAGGCACCTGCTCATCCTGTATAGAATCCTGCTGCATAGACAACTCAGTAGTGCCATCAGTAGAAACAATGTGCTCAATACATACTTGAGGCGTGCTGGATGATGGGCAAGACCTGTGAGCAAGGGGAACCGAGCGAGACCTGCGAACATGTGACAAAAACTAAATCAGAGGAGCAGATGTATGGGTGGTGGCGGCTGAGGAGGTGGTGGTAGAGCAGGAGTAGAGGGAGGTGGAGGAACGATAGTAGGAGGTGGAGGCATGTAGATCTCATCGTCAGAGTTAGATGGGCTTAGTCTATCACCTGTGGGAGAAAAATATATAACAGACTCAAAGAAAGTAACGTCAACACTGATAAAGTACTTTCACCGTAGTGGATAAAAGCAATGGTACCCCTTCTGGGTACGAGAGTAGCCCAAAAGACATACTTGACAACTCTAGGAGAGAGCTTGTCACGACATGGAGATACATCATGAACAAAAGCAATAGATCCAAACACACAGGGAGTAAGGGAGAAAAGATCCTTCTCGGGAAACACAATCGAGAAAGGAATCTTCTCTCCCAATACAGACGAGGGCATACGGTTCACCAAATAACATGCAGTAAGGACAACATCACCCCAGTAAGAGTGAGGAGCACGACTCTGTATCAACAAGGTTCTGGTCACATCAAGTAAGTGATGATGTTTACGATCGGCAACACCGTTCTGCTGAGAAGTGTAGGCGCATGAGGTCTGGTGAATAATGCCAAGAGATCTAAGAAACTCAGAAAGCTGTATGGTGCAGAAGTCTAAGACATTATCAGTGTGAAGATATTTAACATTAATAGAAAAGATATTCTTTATCTCATTAATAAAATATTTGATCACAGATCCAGTCTCAGACTTATTCTTCAAAAGAAAGACCCAGGAAAGTCTAGAAAAATCATTAACAACAATCAGATAAAAATGATGTCCCTGATGATCAAGAACATGACTCGGATCCCAGATATCTAAATGAAGGAGCTCAAACAACTGAGAACTGCTCCGACTTCGGTTAGGGTTAGGGTTAGGTCGGGACACAGAAACTCCGATCTAGGACCATCACTCTGATACCATGTTGAGGGAAAATAATCGAATTGCATTATGAGAGGCCCTAGAGTTCTCTTATATAGGAGAGGAACCTATTGGGCAAACTACCAGAAGAAGAACAAAGAAATAGGAAATAAGAAAGCAACAATGAAGATAATTAATATCTCAATATTATCTTTAGTATTGTTTGTCTTATTTTCTATTTATATTATCTTCGTCCTGGAATTTGCCCAATAGATTCTTCTCCTATATAAGAGAACCCGATGGCCTCTCTTTAATGCAATTGAATATTTTCCTTCTACATGGTATCGGAGCGACGGTCCTAGACCGAAGTTCCCGTATCCCACCATAAACCTAATCCTACCCGTCCGCCTCCTCCCCGCACCGCCGACGCTCCAGCCTGCCCAGGCCTTCCGCCTCGGCCGCCCGGCCTTCATCCCCTGGCCTCCTGACCGCCTAGGCTACTGTTCTAGACAACCCAGGATCGTCGGCCGGTCCTCCTCGCCCCCTCAGGCCGCCGGTCGATCCTCCCTGACTGTTTTGGGCTGTCGTTGGCCTTTTCCTGCCCCTCCGCACATCCATACGGCTTGAGTTACTGTTTGCTTTGGTCTGAGTTTGACCGGAGAACGTGATTTCAGACCTAAAAATCGTGTTTTTCAGTCCTAGCAAGCAGTGGAAATTCATGAGGATGGTTGTATGAGTCTACACGTACAACCAATTCTCCGTATGATCTTGTAGACTTATTCATATCGGTCTACTCCTCAATTTAGTTTCATTGACCAGATATCGGTTTACATCAAGGTTCAGCTTTGAGTCCATTTCTTTTTACTTTGATTATGGACGAGTTGACAAGTCACATTCAAGATGAGTTACCTTGGTGTATGTTATTTGCTGATGATATTGTGTTGATTGACGAGACTAGAGATGGAGTAAATGAGAAGCTTGAGGTTTGGAGACATGCATTGGAGACTAAAGGTTTTCGTATAAGTAGGGGTAAGACGGAATATATGGAATGCACCTTTGATGGAAGCAATGGTGAAGGAATCGAGGTGAAGATTGGTGACGATAACATTCAGAAGAGAGATTCTTTTAGATATCTGGGATCTATTTTGCAACATGATGGGGAAATTGATGGAGATGTTACTAATAGAATAAATGCAGGCTGGCTAAAGTGGAGAGGAGCCTCCGCTGTTCTCTGTGATAAGAAAATTCCTTTAAAAATTAAAGGAAAGTTTTACAAAGCAGCCGTGAGACCTGCTATGCTTTATGGTTCTGAATGTTGGCCTGTGAACCATAGACATGTGCAGAGAATGGCTGTAGCACAAATGAAAATGCTAAGATGGATGTATGGACATACACGTAAAGATCGGATTCGGAATGATGCAATCCGAAAGAAAGTTGGTGTAGCTCCGATCGAGGATAAGATGCGAGAAAACCGCTTAAGATGGTTTGGTCATTTGCAAAGAAGGTCAACTGATGCACCGGTTAGGAGATGCGAGTGTTGGGATGTTGAGCCGGCTAAGAGAGGGCGAGGACGGCCCAAGAAGTGTTGGAAAGAGACTATACGAAGGGATCTTAGTTTTTTGGATATAAGTCCGAGATTGACCCAAGACAGATCTGAATGGAGGCGAAGAATCCATGTAGCCAACCCTACTTAATTGTGGGAAAAGGCATTGTTGTTGTTGTTGTGACCAGATATTTTTTCGTCATGTCAGAGAACAAGGGTGATAATTTTTTGTCCGGAGCCTTCAAGGGCTTGGCTCCCATCGTTAAGATGGACGAGACCAACTATGACTTGTGGTCCATGCAGTTCCTCACCCTCATGCAGTGCAACAACAAGGAGCATATCTTGACAGATCCATAGCTAACGGATAAGACTGGGGCAAATGCTTCTTGGAAGCAAGATGATGCATATACGTGTATTTGGCTTTGTGGGACCCTCACCACAGAAATACTGCCAAAGTGATGTGGGATACTTTGGCATCCACCTATGCTCAAGCGAAGAATGAGGCCAAGATTCTTCAACCACAGTTCAATATCTACAATGCCAAGCAGAATAGCTGTTCTCTGCACGTGTACTACTCTTCGCTCTGTGGCATGTTCGAGAAGCTTCATAACTACATGCCTATCACGACATCTACTGAGAAACAGAAGATGTATAGGAACTCCACGATGGTTGGAGTCTTCATGGCTGGACTTGATACAAAGTATGACATTGCACGTACTCAACTTCTTACCGGAGCTACCATACCTCCCATAGAGGAGGCCTATAGCCGTCTTAGCCGGATTATCATGCCTTCTACAACCACTTCTCCGCGTTCTTTAGCGATGGCCGCCTCTCGTGACCGAGGAGGGACGATCCAGTCCGGAGGACACACCCCTCGTGGCAGAGGAGGGGGACGCCAACGTGGCCCGTGCACTTACTGTCGTAGGCCTAGACATGCAGAGGATATATGCTACCAGAAGAATGGATATCCTGTTTCTGGTCGTGTAGCTGAACAGATTGCGCATGGATGATATTGTTTCTCATATTCGAGAGATCATGACACCTACTACGGATACCACCACAGATACCGCAGCCAGAGCCTCTTCGAGCTCCTCAGGTATTGCCTATGCATTTACTGGTAGTACCTGTGCGGACATAATAGAGTGGATTATGGACTCTGGTGCTTCACACCACCTGTGTGGAGACAGAGTGCAGTTCAGGTCCTACAGGACCATACCACCTGACAGATGGGTTATCATTGCTATGGCGACCACTTACCAGTTACAGGACAGGGGGATGTGCATTTGACGCCATCTATGCGCCTTCAGAATGTTTTATATACTCATGATTTTGAGATGAATTTACTTTCCATTCGTCAGATTATCTAAGGATCTGCATTGTCGTGCCATTTTTTACCCTCCATTTCTTGTGTTTCAGAACATACTCACGGGCTGGGTGATTGGATGCGGCCTTGAGCAGCGGGGGCTTTACAGACTGGTCCAACCTCCTCATGCTGGTGTTTCTACTATACCTACTGGACCAGTCTCACCATATCTGTGACACCTTCATTTTGGACACCTTCCTCTGCAGAAGCTGTCATGTTCTCCCTCAGATCTCTACGAGATCCTCTTTCTAGTGTGAGGCATGCCAACTTGGGAAGCATCACCGTTCCACTTTTCCATCCCGTCGGAGTCGGAGCAATTCTCAACTATTTGAGTTCCTACATTTAGACATTTGGGGTCCGAGTCGTGTTCCTGATCACCAGGGACATCATTTTTATCGAGTTGATATCGATGATTTTTCTAGACTTTCCTGGGTCTTTTTATTGAAGAATAAGTCCGAGGCTGGATCCATGATCAATTTTTTTATTAATGAGATTAGGAATATTTTTTCTGCAAAAGTCAAATATCTTCGTTCTTATAATGCTTTAGAGTTTTGCACTTTACAGCTTTCTGAGTTCCTTAAATCTCTTTGTATTGTTCATCAGACTTCATGTGCTTATACTTCCCAACAGAACGGTGTTGCCGAGTGCAAACACCGTCATTTACTTGATGTGACTAGAACCTTGCTGATATAAAGTCGTGCTCCTCATGCTTAATGGGGAGATGATGTCCTTACTGCGTACTATCTAGTGAACCGTATGCCTTCGTCTGTGTTTGGAGAGAAGATTCCTTTCGCGATTGCGTTTCTCGAGAAGGATCTTTTCTCCCTTACACCTCGTATGTTTGATTCTGTTGCATTTGTTCATGATGTATCTCTTGGTCGTGACAAGCTCTCTCCCAAAGCTGTCAAGTGTGTTTTTGTTGGCTACTTTCGTACCCAGAAAGGGTACCACTGCTTTGATCCGATCAGGCGGAAGTACTTTGTTAGTGCTAACGTCACTTTCTTGGAGTATGTCATGTATTTTTCGCCTACAAGTGATAGATTGGCTCCATCTAACTCTGATGATGAGATCTACATGCCTCCACCTCTTACGCGCGCGCACACACACACACACACACTCACCGCCACCACCACTGCCGCTGCCGCCACCACCACCACTACCACCTGCTCATGTGGATCCACCTTCTATTGTGACTCAGTTTTTGCCACGTGTTTTTTCTTGCAGGCGTTGCTCTGTTTCCCCTGCTCACAGGTCTTTCCTGTCATCCAACACGCCTCAAGTATGTAATGAACACATTGTTTCTATTGATGGCACTACTGAGTTATCTGTTCAGCATGATTCCATACTGGATGAGCAGGTGCCCTCTCAAGAGGGGAATTCACATGTCATAGACTTGGCAGATGATCTTGATGTAACCGATTGCTCTGTGCAAACCGAAATGTAAGTGTGCTACTTATCCTCTTGCAGCCCAGGTTTCGTTGAGCATGTTGTCAAAGGATTTCAGGAGGTTTACCTTGACACTATTTGACGTGGAGATACCACGGACATATCAGGAGGCTATTCAGGACAGTCAATGGAGGTTAGCTATGGGGGAGGAGATGGTTGCGCTACAGTCACGTAGTACGTGGAGTCTTGTTTCTGCTTTAGTTGACACATCCGTTGTGCGATATAAATGGGTGTTCACTGTGAAGCACCGTGTAGATGGCAGTGTGGATTGCTATAAGGCGAGACTTGTGGCACATGGGTTCACCCAAACATATGGGGTGGACTATCAAGATACTTTCTCTCCAATTGCCAGACATTCTACTTTGCATATTGTACTTTCTGTTGCTGTGACACGAGATTGGCCCCTTTACCAGTTTGATGTGAAGAATCCTTCCTTTATGGTGATCTACAGGAGGAGGTCTACATCCAACAACCACCTGTGTTTGCGGTTGTGGGGGAGTGTCAGAAGGTTTGCAGGCTACACAAGGCTATCTATGACCTTAAGCATAGTCCAAGAGCATGGTTCCAGAAGCTCTCGGACTTGATAGAACAGTAGGGGTTTGTGCGATCGATGATCGATCACTCTTTATTTGTGTAGAGGACCCACGAAGTACTGTTGTCATTCTTGTTTATGTTGATGACATTATTGTTACAAGGGATGATGAGCAGGGCATTCAAGATGCCAAGGACTTCCTAGGCCAACAGTTTGTGACCAAGGACCTTGAGCATCTACGTTACTTCCCGGGACTGGAGTTTGCAGGAACCAACGAGGTCTTGCGATGACTCAGAGGAAGTACATTAAAGATCTTCTTTCAAAGACAGGCATGACAGATTGTAGACCTGCCACTATTCCTATTGATCTGAGCATGAAGCTCTATGATGATGACACTAAGGAGGTCGACAAGAGAAGGTACATGGAGCTTGTTGGCAAGCTACTATATGTGACTATTTTAGGCCTGACATATCCTTTGTCGTGAGCAAAGTGAGTCAGTTTATGGAGCAACCCAGGCAGGCACATATGGACTCAGTCCATATGATTTTGAGATATCTGAAGACTTCACATGGTACGAGACTTCTTTTCAGTAGAGGCACATCTCTTTCAGTTACAGCATGTGCAGATGCAGATTATGCTGGGTGTCCAAAGGTAGGAAGGCTACATCAAGCTTTGTTGTGTTCATGGGTAATTCCCTACTATGGTCGCCGGATCGAGTGTTGAGTCAGAATACAGGGCCATGACGCATGCTAGCACATAGATGATGTGGGTTAGATCTGTTCTTACTGACTCGACTATAGAGGTGCCTCTTCCCACGCACCTCCAATGTGACAATCAGGCTGCCTTTTTATTGCCAACGACCCAACCTTTCATGAGAGGATGAAGCACATAGAGGTGGACTGTCATTACACTTATGGCACGATACAAAAGAGTCTTATTACCACCACACATGTCAGCTCTGGAGACTAGACAACAGTTGTTCTTACTATGGCCTTAGCAAGAGGGCCTTATTAGAGATGTTGTTCCAATCCGAGTCTAATCAATATCTACACTCCAGCTTGAGGGGGAGTGTTGAGATATTTGTCATCTTTAGTATTGTTTTTCTTATTTTCTATTTATTTTGTCTTCGACCTGTAATTTGTCCAATAAATTCCTCTCCTATATAAGAGAACCCGAGGACCTCTCTTTAGTGCAATTGAATATTTTCCTTCTACCGTTATTATTCCATTTTCAAGCATACTCTTTAACTATATATAATTTGGGAGGTTAATGACTCTCCACTAGTAATCAACTAATTGAGAATTCACGTGGTCATGATATTTTTAATGCAGCATATTTAATCCCCTCCCACGATACATAATGATGATTTTAGCAATTTGCTTAGTTGCAAATGTTCCCATTGCCATTGTGAGGACATTTTCTGCTTTTCTTTTTCCTTGCCCATTTATTTGGCATCTTCTTAAAAAAAATATAAATGGAAGAGGATCTTCCTTTTGAGGCTCTTTATACAATAAAATGTTTAGAATATTATTTAATACGATAGCTTACAATATCAGGGTGAATGTTTGTCTTGGACCCAATGAAGATAGGCATCTCCTAACTGGACTGCACACTGTCAATGATGTTTATTGCAGCTGCTGTCAACAAATCCTTGGCTGGAGATATGTGAGTGATATTTATCATCATTGATTCAATATGTTGTCATTTGTTTTTTCGGGAAATATCTATAACCGTATTTGATTATATTACATTTTCCAATAGTGATACAAATCCAATTGCGCAGCAGAAAAGGCAAGTTGTAGTTTTATCAAAAGCATAAGGAGATGTTGAAATAAGAATAGATAATGTTGCAATAATTGGATACAAAAAAGACAGAGATAACATGGACAATCATCACTTGCTACTCTGCGAGAGAAGTGCCTTGATAGCTATATACGTAGGTTCCTATACAAGCCTATAAACTCACACAAATCTCAGTCCTTTAGAATCACGGGGCTCAATGATAGAGAAACTACCGCCAGATTTAATCATATAACTCTAAACACTCCCTTCAAGTTGGAGCACGTTGGGGTAGGCGTCTTCTCAACATACCATCTTTTTCCTCAAAAAAAAATTGGAGCACGTAATGCTTATTTTGTTACAATAAAGAAAGGAAGACACTATACCCTCGCTACTCTATTTTGGTGGAAAGAGTAAATAGTTGGGATGGAACACTATTTTTTCCATCAGGTAAATGAGCCGGAGAGAAAAGTCACAAATCTTGAAGCATCATCAACAATCTTTAATCTATGAAGAGTAATTATGGAGGTGAAGTCTTTTGAAAGATATTAGAATCTTATTGTATCTTTTGTTGACAAATAATAATGGAGAGTGCAACTTCTATCTATAGGAAGGCATCTTCCATACGTGACTCTAAAAAGAGTGGGTTCTTACATGGCCCTATATGGACTTGCTCGAATGGTTGTTTCTCGGTTCAAAAGGCATAAAAGTATGAGATCACGATCTTTGATCTTGATATAGTTTCCGTGGAGTTTAGACATCTTCGGAGATGGCAGATCCCTATGCATGTCAAGATGTTCCTGTGGTTGATGAGGATGGACCGTGTACTGAAGAAAGCTCGGAGAGCTAGATTCTTCAGAAGGTGGGTGGGCACTATTGCTCTGAGGCACTTGGTGATGTTGGTCATTTGTTTTTTGGTTGCGACTCTCCCAGGTGGTGTGGGAGGCGGCAAATCTGAGCATGATTTGAATGACTTTTATGTCTACGTTTCCATGGACCAGCAATGTGATGGCATAGATTCTATCTGATTGCAACCATCTTGGCAACAATTTGGTTAGCGAGAAATAATATTGTAGATGTTGGTATTCTGTATGCAGTTGGAGGGGTCACTGATAAAGAATATTCAATATTTGAGAGAACATACGGAATTATTCGATTATTCATTTTTTAATGATTTTAAATATAAAAATTATGTCTATATACATATATGATCATCAATCAATAAGAGTCCAAGACAGAAGTACCAATTAACAAGTTGCATTTATGGGGCTTTGACATTTGTGGTGATACTGGGACAAACACTAACCTTTCAAAAATAAATAAAAATAAAAAAACCAGTAGCCTGTTGCAACTTGCAACAGTCTGTCAAATATTCGACTGAATCCCGAATATTCGGGAATATTCGAGTTGGACCGAATAAGCAATATTCTATTCGATCACTTCATAGAATAAGAATATTCAGCCGAATATTCGGTCCATTCAGTTGAATATTGCAACAGTGGCGACAAACAAGGTTATTTTCCATGGTGAAATTCTATATGTAGAAAACATTACAAGAGATGTCGGATCCTAGGAGACTCTTGGTCTTTGTAATTGCTCTACTTTAATTTGTGAATGTAAAGTTTTTGGATGGGCGACTTCTTGACGCATCACCCTTTTTTCTTAAAAAAACAAGAATATGTTCTTATCTATAAAAACTTTAAAGAGCAAGGATTTAAATATCGATATCAGCTTCCATATCGACACCATGTCGATACGATATTCCAACGAGATTTCAGCATCGACCAACATCTGTGAAGGAATCACCTGAAAAGGCCCCTATATCGTCATATTGCTCGATATATCGGTCCCATGTCGAAATTGAAATATCGGTGAAATTTCATGAAATTTGGACCCCTGTTAAGGATTATATTTCTTTGATAGGATTATGTAGAGGGAAAAGAATGACCTGCATTAATGAGAGGCCCTTGGCTTCTCTTATATAGGAAAGGAACCTATTGGGCAAATTACATGAAGAAAATAAAATAAATAGATAATAAGAAAACAACAAAAAAGATAGCAAATATCTCAACACTCCCCCTCAAGCTGGAGCGTAGATATCGATCAGACTTAGCTTGGAACAACATCTCTGATAAGGCCCTCTGGCTAGTGCCTTAGTAAGAACATCTGATGTATGGTCTCCAGAGCTGACATGCGTAGTGGCGATAAGACCCTTATGTATCATGTCACGAGTGTAGTGATAGTCGAACTCTACGTGCTTAGTTCTCTCATGAAAGGCTGTGTTGTTGGCAATGAAAAGAGCGACCTGATTATCACATTGGAGGTGCATGGGCAGAGGCACCTCTATAATCAAGTTAGTAAGAACAGATCTGACCTAGGTCATCTTTGTGCTAGCCTGTGCCATGGCCCTGTATTCTGACTCGGCACTCGATCTGACAACCGCAGTCTGCTTCTTGCTCTTCCATGAAATCAGAGAATTTCCTATGAATACAACAAAGCCTGAAGTAGACTTCCTATCCTTTGGATACACAACATAATATGCATCTGCGCACGTTGTAACTGAGAGAGATGTGCTTCTACTAAAAAGAAGCCCCGTACCTGGTAATATTTTCGGATACATCATAATCATATGGATTGCATCCATATGTGCCTGTCTGGGCTGCTCCATAAATCGACTCGCTTTGCTCGCGGCAAAGGATATGTCGGGCATGGTAATAGTCACATACGATAGCTTGCCAACAAGCTCCTTGTACCTCCTGTTATCGACCTCCCCAGTGTCATCATCATAGAGCTTCATGCTCGAGTCAATAGGAGTAGTGGCAGGTCTGCATTCTGCCATGCCTGTCTCTAAAAGATCTATAACGTACTTCCTCTGGATCATCACAAGACCTCGTCGGTTCTTGGCAAACTCCAATCCAAGGAAGTAACGTAAATTACCAAGGTCCTTGGTCACAAATTGCTAACCTAGAAAGTCCTTGGCACCTTGAATGCCCTGCTCGTCATCCCCTGTAACAATAATGTCATCAATGTTGTTGGAAAAAATAAGAGACTTGTTTATTCCTTGAGCCCTAGGCTCTCTTATATAGGAGAAAGGCCTATGGGCAAATTGCATAATGCAAACAAAATAAAAAGGAATAGATAAAAGAGTATAGGAACAGAAATATATATCTACACCCCCCTCAAGATAGAGCATAGATATCTATCATGCTCAGCTTGGATGAGCACTTTTGAAATGATCCTCTAAGTAAGACCTTGGTGAAAATATCTACCGTCTGGTCCACTGAGCTGACATGAGACGTGGAAATGAAGCTCTTCTGAATCATGTCATGTGTATAATGACAACCGACCTCAATGTACTTTGTCCTTTCATGGAATGCATGATTATTAGAAATGAATAGGGCTACCTGATTATCGCATTGTAGCGACATGGGAAGAGGAACATCTATATGTAGATCTGTAAGGCCTGCTCGAACCCACACCATTTCTATACATGCTTGTGCCATAGCCCTATACTCGGATTCAACACTAGATCTAGCAACTATAGTTTGTTTCTTGTTTTCCACGAGACAAGTGACTCTCCAACTAATATACCAAATCCTATTGTGGACTTTCTGTCCTTGGGACGCCCTGCATAATCTGCGTCTGCACATGCTGAGATAGTAATGGTGCCACCTCTTTTAAATAGAAAACCTGCATCTGGAGATGATTTGAGATACCTTAGTATCATTTCCATATGTACCTGACGAGATTGTTCCATGAACTGGCTCACTCAACTGACAACAAATGAAATATCAGGTCTGATAATGATAACATAAAGAAGTTTTCCCAGAAACTCCCTATATCTTCTTCTGTCAACCTCATCAGTATCATCATCATATAGCTTCATGCTTGGATCCATGGTGTGGTAGCATGTCGACATCCAAGCATACCCGTGTCACTTAGCATATCAGTGACATATTTCCTCCGAGTCATCACAAGCCCTTATTGATTTCTAGCAAACTCCAGTCCCATAAAGTATCTAAGAGCTCCAAGATCCTTGGTAACAAACTCGCGACCCAGAAATTCTTTCACCCTATGTATTCCTTGTATGTCATCTCCTATAATAAGTATATCATCAACATATACTATAATAGCAATCATACCTCTGGAGGTTCTCTGTATGAAAAGAGAATGATCTGCATTCATCCGTCTGAACCCCTGCTTCTCAAACAAATCTGAGAGCTTCTGGAACCAAGCTCTCAAGCTCTGCTTAAGGCCATAGATTGCCTTATAAAGTCTACACACCTGTGAACACTCCCCCTCAGCAACAAACCCCAGCGGCTGCTGCATGTAGACTTCTTCCTGAAGATCACCATACAAAAAGGCATTCTTGACATCAAGTTGAAACAGAGACCGTGAGGGCGACTGTTAAGGAGAGTGCGAAGGGGAGTGAGATGGCGAATGCGTTGGAAAGCTTTTACGATCCTCGTCTGGGGGGTTTATCGGAGAGTACTGCTGGGGGAGGAGGTACCTATGGAGCTGTGCTGAACGAGAAGATTGGGTTACATGGGGGAGATGAAGGGGATTCGGAAGGAGGAATGCAGGAGGGAGAAGGCGGAAGGGGGAAACAACTGCTGGACAAGGGAAAGAAGGTTCTCCACTCTGGGGAGGTTGCATGGCGTGGCGGGGAGATGAAAATGGAGGGCAACAACGCAAAAGATGGAGACTGGACGTTCGTCTCCCACAAGAAACCGGGGCGTCGCTTTCGCTGCGGGGAAAGGGGCCATGGTACGTCCTTCAGCTGACTTCCCCTCGTTGTTACTCGTGCGGTCGTGTGGGACATCGGCAAGCTTCCTGCATGACATCCAGGTCCCTCGAGGAGGCGAGGCCAGCAGGCCGGGAGGCGGCCTTCGTGGGTGGCTCCACGTCTGGACGTCCTTCTCACGTGGTGCAAGGAGGGGTTTCGTATGTGGAGGCGGTAAGGAAGAGATCGCGGGGGGGGGGGGTGCTGCGACAAGCCATGGGGGCGCAAAACCTGTTGGTGATGGGCTTGGAGGAGCTCATCGAGTTGGCAAAAGAACGAGTAACGTGCGCGCTTCGGGGATGTTCACAGCTATCGGTCCGACGTTAAGAAACGTTATCGACATGGACGTGGTATCGTCGCATTTGGATGGCTTCTTAGGCCCGCAATTCGCGAGGGACGTAGTTCTGCTTGATGATAGAAGGTGTTGTGTTCGCGGCTTATCGGAGTCACAGATGGTGCGCTTGATTCGTAATGGGGACGTCGGGAATGTAGTTTGGAAGCCTTTGCGTTACGTGGATGGATCCTGTAGGGAGACGGAGATTTGCTTGGCTACGGTAAGGGGAGTCCCCTTCCTCTCCCGCTCGACTGCCTGCTTGCGGCGGGTTTTGAGCCGCTGAGGATTTGTTCGGGAAATCCTTGATGATGGTCTTCGACCGGGCTCTGCGGTGGACGAAACGAAGATTCTGTTCGAATGTCCCAAGTCCTTCCTCGACCAGATCGGGGGGCGTAGTAAGTTCGCGGAGCTGATCGTGGGGCGCTTCTTCTTCGTGATTGAGCTTGCCGTTGACGTTCCGCCGCCTCCGCCGGTGGTTCCGAGGCCGGCGATGCTTACGAGGGCGGCGGAAGTTGAAAGGCCAGGGGCTGCGTTGTGCTCGTCATTGGCGGTTGGTATCCCGAGAAGTCCCTGCGAAGGAAGGGCCAGTTTGATTACTGGCACGCGATGTTTCGAGCATTATCCTTACCAGGCATATCTGTCGTCAGGAATGTTCCCTTTGCATGGTGACGTGGACGAGAGGCTTTTGGATCCCCCCACGGAGACACTTTTTTCGGAAGTGAAAGTGTTTTCGGGTGCCGGGCTTGAATTGTCGGATCCGGACCCGCATTCGGGCGATCGGGCTAGCTCGTGGGATACCCCGGATCCGGAGGCTCTTGTGCTGATCTCGGACCCTTTCAAGAATGTACAGGCCGTGGCTCTCTCGGGCTTCCCGACGTAGCTACTTCCATCGATGAACCTGCGTGATGCTTTGCTGTGTGCCCCCCAGGTGCTATCCCTCCCTATCCATGGCAATCTCTTTGATGAGGTTAGATCTCGGCCACTGCCGTTCCCCGTCACGGCCGCTTCCAGCTCGGTGGTTATCCATGACGGGGTTCTTGTGGATGAGGGCTTTCCTTCTTGTGTTACGGAGGTCGGGACTAGCGACAGAAGGAGCGGGAAGAGATATAGAAGGAGAAACAAAGCCAGGGCTTCAAAACCAGAGGCGTTTCCGTGCTCTTCGTTCAAGATTACTGTGGCGGCGGCTGCTGGAGTTGCACAGCTGCAGGGGCAGGCCGAAATCCCCAAATGAAAATATTATCGTGGAATGTTCGTGGATTTGGGGATCCGGATAAGCGGAAATCAATGGGTTTTAGATTCAACGAATGCGACTGCGACATCGTAATGCTCCAGGAAACAAAGCTTCGGTCCTTGACGGAGGCCAATTGGAGGGCATGGGGCGCAGGTGGTCTTGATCAGTTCAGAACTTTGGAGGCTTCGAGGTCTTCGGGTGGGCTGCTTGTGGTGTGGCGCTCGTCGACCTGGTCTTTCGTCTCGTTGAGTCGCGGTCGGCACGTCCTGACGGTGGTCTTAGCTGGTTCCTCCTCGATTGACCTTTTGGCGGTTTCTTGTGTGTATGGTCCTTGTGGTAGCGGGTTGCGGGGTGAGCTGTGGGAGGATTTGCTGGAGGCTGGAAGGGTGGTCGGGAGGACGCCGTGGGTGATGGGGGGTGACTTCAACGTCACCCTTCTAACCACGGACAGACCGGGGGGGAGGGGGGGGCCAGGACCTGGGCTCCTCGGAGTTCGCTGACACCGTTGACTTACTCGGGCTCGAGTTGATGGACGCCGGGGACGTGGCGTACACGTGGACGAACTCCAGTTCGCGCTCGCGTCTTGACCGCTTCTTTGTCTCCAACGAGGTGTTGGATGTTTTTCCCTTGGCGACGGTGGAGGCAAAACCGAGATCGTATTCGGATCATACCCCAATCTTGTGGTGCTCTGGGGTTGCCCCGATACAGAAGGGGCTCTTTAGGTACGAGAAATGCTGGATATTGGAGGATGGTTTCAGGGAGATTTTATCCTCGCATTGGGGTGAGGTGGTTACTTCGGGCTCCGCTGCTTTTCGGTTTGACCAAAAGCTCTCCACATTACGAGCCAGGTTGGCGATTTTCAAGAGGGAAACAAGGGCTGCTAGGTGCGCGGCTAGGAAGGCTGTAAAGGATGAGGTTCAAATGCTCGACGTGTTGGAGGACACTAGGGATCTCACGCTGGCAGAGTTGGAGTCGTGGATGGCAGCGCAGAAGAAGATTGCCTTGGAGGATAAGAAGCGGGCCACGGAGTGGAGACAGCGATCGAGGAGCACTTGGCTGTGGGAGGGAGACGCGAATACGGCTTATTTCCATCGTATCGCTAGCAAAAGACGCAGATCCAACGCCTTACATTCCATCACGGTTGATGGGGTCAGGGTGGAGGGGAACAAAAACATGGGCAAAGCGACTGCAAATCATTTCAGGGACGCCTCATCTGCAACAATACCGAGGAGATGGAAGTGGTTGGGCCGGAGTACCAGGTTGGTGGCGACTCATTACCATGATGCTCTTATCCGTGATGTTACCCTGGAAGAAGTTAAGGATGCTGTGTGGGACTTGAACGCTGATGCGGCGCCTGGTCCGGATGGTTTCCCGATCTCTTTTTACAAGGACTTTTGGGATCTCGTTGGTCAGGAGGTGCTTGAGGTGGTGTTGGAGTTCTGCCAGGGGAATAGGGGCTTTGACCGTATCAGCCGGGCGCTCGTCGTTTTAATCCCCAAGTGTTCTGCTCCGTCCTCCATCGGGGATTTTTGCCCCATTGCCATCTCTAACGCCATCTATTTAATCACGGCAAAGGTCCTTGCAGCGAGATTAGCTGGCATTCTTGGGAGCTTGATTTCACCGGCTCAATCTGCCTTTGTCCCTGGCCGCCAGATCTCTAATTGCACCACTCTTGCCTCTGAGATTGTTGCGGATTGGCGGAGGAGGGGCACGAGTAGTGTCCTTTGGAAGGTTGATTTTGCTAAGGCGTATGATAGCCTTGATTGGAGTTTTTTGTGGTCGGTTTTGCGGCGATTGGGCTTCCCGGACATATGGATTTCTTGGATGAGGCGCTATATCACCACGACGTCTCTTTCGATCATGATCAACGGAAGACCGGAGGGGGGTTGGATCCAACCTCGTAGAGGGGTGCGACAGGGGTGCCCTCTCGCGCCATTGCTTTTCATCCTTGCAGCCGATGTGCTGGTTGATATGGTATCGGGTGTGATCAGCCATGGGCTCTCTGGTGGATACTTAAGGGAGGGGCTTCAGGTTCCGCTCATTCAATATGCGGACGACACCCTTTTCCTCATTGAGGGGGGTATCGAGGCGGCCACTGGTATGGCTACGGCGCTGGAGATCTTCTCGGAGCTGTCTGGGCTGTGCAAAAATGTCAACAAATCGTCTTTCGTCTCGTTCGGGCTTGCGGAGCAGGTTGCTGATGGGCTGGCCGTGGCCTTAGCGTCTGTTCGCGTCTCTTTGCCTCTTGAGTACCTCGGCATGCCTCTGGCTCTGGGGAGGACGAGGCTCCATGACTGGCTGAGGGTGGTGGAGAAAGTGGAGATGAGATTGGCGGGATGGAGAGCTGCTATCCTGTCGAGGGGGGGTAGATTGGTTCTGCTCAAGGCTGTTTTATCTTCCATACCATCTTATTTTATTGCTAATCGCAAGATCCCGAAGAGAATTCGTGAGAGGTTGGAGAAGAGGATGCATGCATTTTTGTGGGGGAATAATTCGAATGGTTGTGGGGGGATCCATCTTGTGGGATGGGAGGATGTCACGCGTGGCAAGGATCGGGGGGGTCTGGGGGTGAAATCTCTCCAACAGATGAATGAGGCGTTTTTGCTTAAATGGGCAGGTAGGGTCTGGGGTCCGGGGGAAGATCTTGTATGCATGGTGATTCGCAACATTTATGGAGTGAAGAGCGCGCCTCATCCGCAGCTTACTAATCTGGCAACCATGACGCCTTTTTGGAGGGGAGTGGTGAAGGCTTTCGTGGAAAATCTATCTCTCTTCAGACCAGTTATTGGGAGGGGGGACAACTTCTTGTTTTGGGTGGACAATTGGACCGAGGCGGGGGCTATATGCTCTCGTTTCCCCCGGTTATATGCCTTGGCGGACAACAAGCTTTGCTCGGTGATGGAGTGCTGGGTAGATGGAACTTGGTGGCCTACTTTCTCCGCAAACTTCTCGGATCAGAGACTTGAGGAATTTTTGGAACTGCTTGACGCCATGAGGTTGGTGGGGGCTCCAAGTGGGGGAAGAGATCATTGGTGCTGGAAGGATGGCTCGTTCTCGGTCAGGGGGGCTTACGGGCCATCTCCAGGCCGCCACCGGCAAACTCGGAGCTGCTGAGCAGGGATTGTGCATCTATTTGGGTCACTAACCCTCCTGAGAGAATTGGGATCTTCTTGTGGCTTCTTCGGAGGAAGAGGTTGATGACGCGTGATCGGTGCGTCAGACTCTTGGGCTTCGTTGCAAACAAATGCCTGCTTTGTGATAGCGCGATTGAAACTGTAGAACATCTATTTTTTTCTTGTCCCGTGGTATCACAAGTTTGGCAGGAGGCTGATGTTGCTTGGTGCTGCTTCGATGAATTTCAGGCCTTCTGGAATTCGATCCACGCAAATAGAGCCAGACCAATGAGGGAGCGGCTGTATCCCATGGCTATTCTTTGGGCGATCTGGCGTGGAAGGAATGACCTGTTGTTCTCGGGTCAAAGGTTTTATAAAGAGAACGTGGGGTTTTTTGCAAAGAGGCTGGTAGATGACTGGGTGTTGTAATGTTCTTTGTGGTACGTTTTTTGGGTGTCGCAGTTCTATCCTTTTGTAGCTTCCCTTTTGGTTTATGAATAAATTTTGATGGGGCGGACACCATCGAGTGTTTCCCCCTGCCTTGCAGACTTTCAAAAAGTTGAAACAGAGACCAATCCTGAACCACAACAACATATAAGAGAATTCGTAGGGTAGTATAACGAGCAACTAGAGAGAAGATGTCAAGATAATCCACCCCATATGTCTGAGTAAAGCCACGTGCTACTGATCGAGCCTTATACTGATCAATACTGCAATCTGCATTCTACTTCACTGTAAACATCCATTTGCAACTTACTATAGATGCCCCAGTGGGGGGTCGGGACCAGACTCCAACGTCTTTCAGAGTAAAGAGCAACCATCTCCTCCTCCATAGCTAGACACCACCTGCTATCCATTAATGTCTCCTGGTAAGTCCGTGGTATGGTCACGGTAGATAAAGTAACAACAAACCTCCTGAAGTCACCTGTCAGACGCTCAAAGGTGACAGGAGAAGCAATCAGATATGAGGCACATGAACGCTTCTGCTTCGTAATAGTAATAGGTAAATCAAGATCATCATCAGCATTGCCACCAACCTCAGCATCAATCTCCTAAGATAACCCCCGCTGAGAAACAATATCAGTCTCATCATTAGAAGTAACGTTGTCAGAACAAATATGGGGCATGTTGGATGACGGACTATGAACTTGAGTATGAGTAGACCGTCGGCTGTAGTGATGTGGTAATGGTGGAAACAGAACAATGGGAGGTGGTGGGGATGATGGTGGTAATGGAGGAGGTGGTAGTGGAGATGGTGCTGAAGGTGGTTGGTGTATGGGTAGAGGTGGAATATAGACCTCATCATCCGAAACTGAAGGTGCCAACCTGTCCCTTGTAGGAGAAAAATACATGACAGACTCAAAAAATGTGGCATCTACGCTGACATAATATCTCCGATGTAACGAACCATAACAACGATAACCATTTTGACTTCTGGAGTACCCGATAAAGACACATTTGACAGCCCTAGGAGAGAACTTGTCAATCCCTGGAGACAACCGATGGACAAACGCAACCGATCCAAGGGGTAAGAGAGAACAACACATTGTCAGGGAATACTAGGGAAAAAGGAATCTTCTCCCCCCTCATCGACGAGGGCATGCGATTAATGAGATAACAAGCTATGAGAACCGCATCACCCAAAAAAAATGAGGTGCACAACTCTGGATCAGGAGGGTACGAGTGACATCAAGAAGATGACAATGTTTTCTTTCTGCAACACCGTTCTGCTGAGATATAAGCGCATGATATTTGATGAAGAATACCATGATATGATAAGAATTGAGAGAGCACATGAGTACAGATTTCCAACGCATTATCGGTCCTTACAATTTTTACAGAGGTGGAAAAAACATTCTTCACTTCTTTAATGAAATTTATTATTGCATTTCTAACTTTTGATTTACTCTTCAACAAGAAAATCCAAGACAGATGACTAAAACCATCCACAACAAGAAAATGATCGGGAACATGACTTGGACCCCAAAGGTCAATATGGAAAGACTCAAAAGGGGAGCTACTGCTCCGACTCTGACGACTAGGGAAGATAGACTGATGATGCTTCCCTAACTAACATGCCTCACAGTTAAATGTCGAGCGGGGTGAAATCCAGGAAGAACTTGATGTAGTTTCTGAAGAGGAAGATGACCGAAGTGCAGATGCCAAAGGAAGGGAGAGTCCGGTCCAATGGAATGAGAGGATAACCTAGTATACTGTGTTTGGACCAGTCGATAAAGTCCACCTTGCTCACAACCACATCCAATCACCTTGCCCATATGAATATCCTGAAACATAAGAGATTATGTGTTAAATATTCCTCGACAATTTAAATCCTTAGTAATCTGACTGATAGACAGTAAATTCATTGAGAAATCAGGATCATGCAACACATTCTGCAACCACATAGAGGACGTCAAGGTGATCTCTCCCTGTCCCGTGATTGGGGAATGAGTCCCATCTACTATGACCACAATCATTCCTGGAGAAACATGCATGTAGGCTATGAGCTGATCTCTATCTCCACGTAGGTGATGTGTGGCACTAGAATCTATAATCCATTCTGAGTTATCTGAACCATGATAAGAAGTAGAGGCATGAACACTACCTGAGGTATTGGCTCCTGCAGTAGCGGCAATGTCCGAGCTGTTCTCCGAGGCAGGTGAGGGGGTACTAGCCAGTGGCACGATGTCACGATGTCTCTTAGTCGAGACACAAGCTCATCATATCGCTGATCTGATGGGGTGGAGAGGCATAATGCTGGACCTGCTCTGCTACACGTGCTGAAGCTGGGAAACCATGCTTGGAGTAGCATGTATCTTCTGCATGACCAGATTGGTGACAATAGGTACAAGGTGGTTCACGACCACGTCCACCTCTACCGCGTGATCCATGTCCATGGAATTGAGATGAACCACCTCTTCCACGAGAGGATGGCATAGCAGAGGAATTTGGCACTTGAGCAAGAGTTGAAATATTGATTCGGCTCAACCAATGGAAGGCCTCCTTCATGAGAGGAATGGTAGCATCAGCCATAACTGGGAGGAAGTGACCTCATACTGTGATTCAAGAGAAGACGAGAAAACTCCAACCATTGTAGCATTCCGGTATGTCTTTAACTGCTCTAGAGTTGCCGTGAGAGGCACGTAGCTGTGAAGCTTCTCAAACATCCCGCGCAAGGCAGTATAGTGAGCATGTAGGAGTCGACCATTCTGCTTTATAGTGAAGATGTCATATTGGAGCTATAGAATTTTTGTCTCGTTCTTCGCCTGTGAATACGTGGCAGCAAGAATATCCTTCATGGCTTCGGCTGTGGGATGGTGCATGACATCGTCTGCAATATCAGGTATCCAGGTACTTGATAACCAGACCTGAGCATATGCGTTATCAGCCTCCCAAGAGGCATACAATCCTGTCTTCTTCGTCGGCTTTTCCTTGATAAGAATATGCTTCTTACCCATTGACTTCATTAGGCTCATGAACTGCATGGCCCACAACTCATAATTTGACCCATCCATCTTGACTATGGGCGTAAGACCTTTGAAGGCACTCGTGGTGGGGATGTCCATCTTGCTCTCTGACATGATGCCGATCGAAGAGGACTAGGATTGTAGACTTGAAGAGATAATTGACTACACATACATAGGGGGATTAGATTGCATGTGTAGACTCAAACTGCAACCAAATCCATCACCCAGAGCCGGACAGAGGTGACATGCACGTAGCGCTGCATAAAGGCCGATGACACCTCTAGATCCGCGTCGGCGGCGGCTAGAGAGAGGGGCATCCGACTGCGGCAGCTCCGAGGAGGGGGGGGGGGCGACGGAGGCGGCTATGAGGAAGAGAGGAGCATCTGGCGGCAACAGGGTCGACAACGGCGGCTCTGAGAGAGAGGAGCAACCGGTATCGACGACTGGAGAGGAGAGGTTACCAACGGCGGCTCCTAGAGAGAGGAGCAGCTGGCGACGATACGAGAGAAAAAATAGAGAAAGCGGCTGGTAGGGGTCTAGGATTTCTGGGGTACAAGATCTTCGGTCTAGGACCGTCGCTCTGATACCATTTTGGAAAAAATAAGATACTTGTTTATTCCTTGATCCCTAGGCTCTCTTATATAGGGGAGACGCCTACGGACAAATTACATAATGCAAATAAAAGAAAAAGGAATACATAAAAGAGTACGGGAATGTAGAAATATATCTCTACAAACGTAAACAATAATGTCAATAGTACCTCTCTGGATCTTGTGCACAAACAAAGAGTGATTGGCAGTCGATCTCACAAACCCCTGCCGCTCTATCAAGTCCGAGAGCTTCTGTAACCATGCTCTTGGACTCTGCTTAAAACCATATATAGCCTTACGTAGCCTACAAACCTTCTGACACTCCCCCTCAGCATCAAACCCAGGTGGCTGCTGCATGCAGATCTCCTCTTGTAGGTCATCATATAGGAAGGTATTCTTCACATCAAGCTGGTAAAGGGACAATCTTGTATCATAACAACAGAAAATAGAATACCCAGAGTTGGGGAGAATGCATGACAGGTTGCGACCTCGGATGGGAGGAGGGGTGGAGCGCTGGTGGAGAGTGCGCGAGCGGTGGAAACCAAAGGAAGGTGCACGTGATGTCCCGGAGCGAGTTTTGGAGACCAGAGGCGTTCGCTCCTCTGTCACGTCAAGAGGAAGGACTTCGTGGAGACCGAAGGCAACTGTCACTGGAGTGCCACTCTTCGCTTCTGGGAAACGCATGGAGAGCTCGACTAGCGTGATGAACGATGGCCGCGCGCATTGGGTCAACGTTAAGGGAAAGGAGGTATTCAGTGGGAGTGTTGACGATGACATGCATGTGTCTGATGATCAAGAGGGGGGTGGAGCTTGGGTTCGTGTTTCTCACAAGAAGCCGGGTAAGCGTTGTTTTAGATGTGGCGACCGTGGTCATATTGCACCGGCATGTGGGCTGCCTGCAAGATGCTACGGTTGTGGAAGGGTTGGCCACAAGAAAGCTTACTGCTGGTTCGGTTTCGCCAGGGCGGATTCTTATGTTCGCAAGGACTCTCCCTTAGCCGGGGGTGAGGGAGCTTTGCATGCTGCTTCTTTGGACTTGGTTCCTGTGGGGGGGAAGGGTTCGAGGTCTTTTGCACAGGTGGTTCGTGATTCCAGGTCACTCCTTCATGTGAAGGGTCTTGGTGGAGCTTCGGCAATTCCTTTTGCTGGCGATGTCAAGCTGGAGTTGGCTGGTGGGAGCCACGACGTGGAAGATGCTTTTCAAGGAAGGGAGAGGGAGAAGTCGGATGAAGGTGCGCTGCATGGGCAGTCCGTGAAGAGGGGCGGGTGTGATGGAGCTGCTGTGGGGCTTTCCCTACGTAAAGGAGTTGATTGGAGCAACGTTGGCTTGCGTTTGCATGGATTCCTGGGACCTATGTTCGGTGGAGACATGGTTGTTTTGGACAACTCCAGGTGCTGTGTTCGTGGCATGTCTTTGGAGCAACGTCGAAGCTTGTTGACGAGTGATGTTTTTGAGAACATCTCCTGGAGACCTTTGTGATACGACGATGGAGCTTGCGTCGATGTTGAAGTATGTGTTGTGGAGGTGCGAGGGGTTCCTTTCCTCTCTCGTAGGGTGCATGGCTTGGGGAAGGTTCTTCGGCGCTGGGGCGAGTTGCTGGCGATCGTGGATGATGGCTGCGTGCCGGGCTTTGATTGGAAGGCCACTCGGGTTCTTTTGGAATGTGGCAGGAGCTTGCTCGAAGACGTTTTGGGCAAGGTGTTCTTTGAGACCATGTCGGTTGGTCGGTTCCGGTTCCCGGTGGAGATTTCTTTCTTAGAGCCTCTGGCTCCGCCGCAGGCGGTGGTTGGGCCAGCGGTCTCCTCGATCGGGACGTTGGCCCCTGCGGTTGTTGATGTCGCCTCGTCTCCCGTTGGTCTGCTGGCGCTGCATGGGGGCCTTCGCGAAGCGTCGCCCCCCTGGGTTGATTGCCCACTCCCCTTCAATGGCTTTTCTCGGTTCCCGTGCGAATTCGCCCTAAGTGGCGATTTGCCTAAGGGGGGACCGCCCGAGGTTGATTCTATTCTTGGCTCTTTTGGCTGGAAGGTGGACCGTACGCTGAGCGTTTCCTATTCGGGCTCGTGGACGGGTCTCCAATCTGTGAACTGCGGCGGATCGGGGAATTTCGGATCGTGGTCCGGTGGGGAAACCTCCTTCTACTCCGCGGATTCGGATCCGGATCCCTCCCGGTCTTCTCTTGGGCCCATCATTGGGGCGGGTCCTATTGCGTTCGTGCTCCATGATTCTCCCTCTATTCAGGCCCTGTTTGGGTCACTCCTTCCTTCGGTTGATGGCATGCCTAATGTGGTGGGATCAAGTTCGCTGTCCATTTTGGGACCCTATTCCAAAGATGTTGAGGGCTCGCCTATCCTAGCCTTGCCAAGCCCTGTGGCCTGTGCTTCGGATGCGGGCGGTGATGTCAATCTGGGAACACGCTTTGATAAGAGATCCGGGAAAAGATATCGTAGGCGGAGCAGATCTCGTACGGGGTTCGCGCCAATTCTTTCTTGCGCGTCGTTGAGAGACACTGTGGCGGAGGTGGCTGGCCTTGCGCATACTGGAGGGCGTCACCACCCTTTTTAATGAAAGTTCTGTCCTGGAATGTGAGGGGGCTAGGGGATGATGTGAAGAGAAAGGCACTGGGTGCCCGGTTGTCGGAGTGGGGTTGTGATATTGCCTTGATTCAGGAATCGAAGTTGAGGGGGATGGATGATACTCTGTGGCGCTCCTTTGGTGTGGGGGCGATGGATGGTTTTACGGCCTTGGATGCGGTTGGAGCGGCGGGGGGCCTTTTCATTGCGTGGAGGTCGGCCGCTTTTTCGTTCGATTCTTCTATTTTGGGGAGACATATGCTTTCGATGCTGCTGGTGAGGAGTGACACGGCCTCTCCGATCGCTTTGTCTTGCGTTTACGGGCCTTGCTGTCATATCAAAAGAGACGAGCTCTGGGAGGACATGCGTGCCGCGGGACGCGCTTTTGTGAGACTCCCTTGGATCATTGGGGGGGGGGGATTTCAATGTGACTCTTTACTCCTCTGATCGCCCTCGGGCGAGTGGGGGGCGGGACCCGGGGTCTTCGACTTTTGCAGAGCTTGTGGACTCCTTGGCTTTGGAGAATTTAGTGGCTTCTGATATAAACTACACCTGGAGGAGCGGCACTTCACGATCTCGGATTGATCGTTTTTTGGCATCGGGTGGATTATTGGAGATGTTTCCTTCTTGCTCGGTCTCTTCTAGGCCAAGGGCTTTCTCGGACCACTCGCCGATTATGTGGGACTCTGGTGAGACCCGTTTACTTAAGGTCCTCTTTAGATACGAACGTTGCTGGCTCCTTGAGCCTCGTTTCAGGGATGTTGTGGCCGAACTGTGGGCTTCCTCCTCCGTGGAGGGGTCTGCGGCCTTCAGGCTGGGCCACAAGCTGGACTCTTTGCGGAGGAGATTGGCGCTCTTTAAGAGGGAGTCGCAGCTGTCGAGGGTGGCTCTAAGATCGGAGGCGGAGGAGACTATTAGGAGGCTTGATTCTGTGGAAAACGAAAGGGATCTGAACACGGGCGAGCTCGAGGAGCGGTCTTCTGCGCAAAAAAAGGTGGCGGAGGAGGACAAGAAGAGAGCTATTGAGTGGCGTCAACGGTCCAGGTTGAAATGGCTCAAAGATGGAGATGCAAACACGACATTCTTTCACAGGGTTGCTAGTGGGAGGAAGTGTAACAATTCACTGCGTGCTATTTCTGTTGATGGGGAGCGTTTCGTGGGGGAAAGCGCGATGGGGTTTGCCATTGTGGAACACTTCAGGGGCGTCATGTCGACCCGCTCCACGCGATCTTGGAAGTGGTTGGGGCTGGGAGTGCCCAAGGTTTCCGAGGAGGACTGTGCTATGCTTATTAGGCCGATTTCGATGATGGAGACTAAAGAGGCTGTGTGGGAGCTCAATCAAAACGGGTCCCCGGGGCCTGATGGTTTCTCTGTGGCTTTTTTCGGGACTTATGGGATTTGGTGGGCGACGGAGTTTTTGAGGTTGTTGCGGAATTTTGCGACGGGAATGCGGGTTTTGATAGGCTTAACAGGGCCTTATTGCTTTTGATTCCAAAGAGGGCTGCGGCGGAGGATATTGGAGACTTTCGCCCCATATCGATTTCAAACGCCATTTACTTAATTGTGGCTAAGGTGTTGGCTAGGAGGCTTTCTAGAGTGCTGGACTCGCTGGTTTCCCCCGTTCAGGCGGCCTTCATTAGGGGGAGACAAATATCTGATTGTATTGTCGTTGCTTCGGAGTTGGTGGCTGATTGGAGCTCATCGGGGAGGCAGGGGGTGTTATGGAAAATTAATTTTGCCAAAGCATATGATAGCATTGATTGGGCCTTCCTCTGGTCGGTCCTCAAAAGGAGTGGTTTCCTGGAGCTGTGGATTTCTTGGATGCGCCGCTGCGTGACTACAGTTTCCTTCTCGGTTTTGCTCAATGGCGGTCTGGAGGGGGCGCTATTTCAGCCGAGACGGGGGCTCCGCCAGGGTTGCCCGCTGGCCCCCCTACTCTTTGTTCTTGCTTCGGATGTATTGGCTCGTATGGTTGACCAGGTTGTTGCTGCGGGCCTTTCCAAGGGCTTCTCCAAGGGTGGCGTATCGGTGCCATTACTACAGTTTGCGGATGATACCTTGTGCTTCATTGACGGTGGTGCTACTGAGGTCGCGGCCATGTCGGTGACTCTTGAGCTCTTTAGCGAGTTATTGGGGATCCTCATAAATGGGGCCAAGTCAAAGGTTATTCCTTTTGGCTTATCGGAGGTTTCGGCGCTGGCTTGTGCGAGGATTCTGGGGTCTGCTCCGAGGGGTTTGCCGATTGACTACCTTGGCCTTCCCTTGGTGGTTGGGAGGCCCAGACTTAGGGACTGGAGTGGGGTTGTTGAGAAGGTCGAGGCGAGACTAGCGGGTTGGCGCGCAACGCTCCTCTCGAAGGGCGGAAGGCTGGTTCTTCTTCGCTCGGTTGTTGCTGCCATTCCGGTGCACTTTTTGTCGACTCGTCGTTTGCCTGCTGGGATTTGTCGGAGACTTGAGTCTTGCTTCAAAAGGTTTTTGTGGGGGAAATCGGGTGTGGAAGGGAGGGGGGTCCACCTGGTCGCTTGGGAGGAGGTGGCGAGGGGGAAGCAGGAAGGGGGGTTGGGGGTTAGACGCCTCAAGTTGATCAATGATGCTTTCTTTCTTAAGTGGGCGAGCAAGGTGTGGGGAAGGGGTGGAAATTTCTTTGTTGATGTTTTGAGTGAGCTTCATGGGGAGGAGTGGGCTGGGGAGGACAGGTTGGGGGTGGTGCGTGTGCGTTCTCCTTTCTGGCGTGGTGTTCAGGAGGTCTTCTTGAGAAATAGGGCGAGGTTTAAGCCTGTCCTGGGGGACGGTCGTGCCTTCTTATTTTGGAAGGACAACTGGTTGGGGGGGGATCCTTTATATGTCCGCTTCCCGTGGCTCTTTGAGCTAGCGGAGAACAAGGATGCCTCCGTGGCTTCCTGTTGGGAGAATGCTTGTTGGTGTCCTCGCTTTGGGGGGAATTTCTCGGATCAGAGATTGGTTGACTTTCTTTCTCTCCTGGACGCCCTTGCTGATGCAGCTACGCCTTCCGTGGGCTTGGATCATTGGATTTGGAGGGATGGTGGCTTTTCGACTCGGAAGGCCTATGCCGAGCTACTTGAGCTTCTGCCTGCTCGCTCTGATTCCCTGGTGAGAGACTGTTGTTTATTCTGGAGGTTGGGCCTGCCCTTGCGCATTGTTTTCTTCTTATGGCTGGTCCGCAGAAAGAGGCTTCTTACGCGTGATCGCTGCTCGAGGATGATACTTTCGGTGTCCAATCTCTGCGTGCTGTGTGATTCGAATGTGGAATCCCTTGATCACATCCTCTTTGACTGCCCTATTGTTCGGGGGCTTTGGGAAGACCCGCTTGTGGATTGGGTGCGTGCTTGTGATATGGAGGCCTTCTGTGATTCTCTCTTCGTGAACAGGCATATGAATAGAAGGCGGCTCTTGACACCGGTGGCAAGATTATGGTCGATATGGCTTAGTCGTAACGAGGTCATTTTCTCAGCGCAACGATTCTACAAGGAGAACGTGCTATCTCGCGCGGCTGGGTTAGTGGACGACTGGAGTAGTAGTTGATTTTTGCTATCTTGTTATTGTTTTTTATCTGGCCCAGAACTGGACGTTTCTCGCTTCCTTTTCTGGGTCACTCATTTTTTGTGCTTGTACCTTTGACTCTCCTTCCTTTTAATATATTGGGGTGAACACCACTGAGTGTATCCCCCTTTTTCTTGGCTTCAAAAAAAAATGGGGAGAAAGTATCATGATAGTCCATCCCATATGTCTGGGTGAACCCACATGCCACAAGTCTCTCTTTATAGCGATCCACACTGCCATCTGCACGGTGTTTCACAATGAACACCCATTTGCATCCCACAACGGATGCGTTCATACCGTGTAGAAGGAAAAGAATGACTTGCATTAATGAGAGGTCCTTGGGTTCTCTTATATAGGAGAGCAACCTATTGGGCAAAGTACATGAAGAAGATAAAATACATAGATAATAAGAGAATAGTAACAAAGGAGGGAAATTCCTATGTAGCACCTCAGATTTACTTAAATCCCTCGGTACTACGACATATTTCTTTAATCTAGATGCTACAGTGGTGTCGCATGTTGAATATGCGACACCATCTAATGTTTTTTATCCAGGTACTACAGGGGAAACACATCTCCGATACGCGTTATCCCTAAAAACTCCTAGATGTGATATTCGAGGTACTTTCTTTTGATATCGCATTCCTAACATGCGATATAGCGAGAACTTCATGGAAATGATGCAATTCCATGGAGTTTCTCCTATGTCGCATATTAAGAATGCGATATTGGGGCAAACACCGCTGAGTGTCTCCCCCTTTTTTTTGGCTCAAAAAAAAGAATGCGATATTGGAGAAACACCTCGGATATGCAAAATTTCTAGGAAGTTTCTCCTATCTCGCATGTTGAGTATGCGATATTAAAGGAACTTCCTGGATATGCAATATTTCTAGAGAATTTTGGAGAATAAAACCAGTCATTCATAGTTGATATTGATTCCACATTGAAATTGGAATAAACTAAATGCACAGGTTCATAATATATCAAATTATCCACATTGATATTGATATAAACAAAAAGCACACAAACATTCACATAATTGACTCCCGAACATTCAAAAACATAAAAATTTTATTAACTTAGAATTTTACAAAATGTGTTTTTATGAACGATATCATATTTAGAACAACTAAGAAATTTACAAATTATCGCCTTCTTCTCCGATTATATGTCCTCGTTGTATCATGCAGATCAAAGGGTAATAAATGACTGCCCTTATCTATCATCGTTATTTGGGAGGATCCTGCACCGTCGTCCTCAAATGTTGGCATTGGTGGCAGTGTCAGCGTGTAGTAAATGTGTTGAGTATCTCTAACGTCCACGCCCAGCCTCATCGGTGTCCGCGGTGTTGGCATGTCTTCACTCGGTCGCTCGACAACTGGTGTGACGAACTGGCTCTCCAATTCTGGGGATGGAACATCTGCATCTGCCCCCAGATCTTCCTCCTCGTCCACTGGTATGACAGATGGTTCACACGCTCTGCCCTTGCCTCTTGCTCTCCCTCTAGCCCTTCCTCGTCTAGCTTCTGCCTGAGCCTGGTCAGCATGCTCCTCGTGTATCATGAGCGCATCTGCAAATTGGAACGCCAATCATTGCTCCATTTTAGCCTTTACTTGGACTGCAATATGCGGCCCCCACCTGGACATCTGCATCAAAAAAAAAGAATACACATAGTGGTTAATCTTACAAAAACATCCTGGTAAAACTGACAACATATTTGGTGAGTGTTCTTACGTTGCTTGTCAAAGTAGCCCCTAACCGACCTACAAATCTCATCGTAATCATTTTGTACCGATCCATATAGTCCGGAGTTGCAATGATCCCATTGGATTCGTTAAGGGCAACAACTCTATCCACTCGATCATCCCACTCACGTATGTGCACCTAATGTTTGGACCTCCGATCAATATGTACCTTTCCCCTCAAGTCGATGGCTTTGAGGTCATGGAATGTAAAGCACAACACGGGAATGTCTTGACGGCTGCCAAATTGACAAAGAAAACGGTCCAGAAAATAATATTCCACAATGTGATGGTATATCAACGGTACCCTTGTCCTCCAAATGTTTTATCCCTCGAGATAATAGGCAGGTAGATGTGCAAGTATGTCATCATTATATGGCGTCTACAATGCCTGTACAAAAAAATGATATGTAATTTAGTGGCCGTTTTTTGCAGAAAATTGAAGGAATATGTTGCTGCTTATTTACCTGCTCTGGTGATTGCATGTCGAAAGCATCGCGGTACGGTCTCACGACGTGGGTTGGCTGTCGACGATGCGCGGACGCCGCAACCCAACGAATTCCTAACGGACACTCATGCCACTGCCTTGTTTCCCTAATCACAGGAGCAATGTGTGGAAAATGCTCCCATGCCCACAACTGAAGCGATATGACCGAGCCTCCAATCTCCTCGGTCGCCATATCTGCTGCTAAACGTAGATGCATGTATAGAAATGCAAGTACCACGGATCCCCAGCTCAGCATCCCAGATTAGTGTAGATCATTCAGATGTGGAAGTGTAATCAGAGAAATCAGTGACCCCGACTTGTCCGTGGATAAAACACCACACAATAATTGTAAAATGTATACTCGTGCATGCCTTTGCAAGACCACCTCTTCAGCATCTGGCGGTAATTCTGCAAAATGTGTGAATAATCAACTCGCCAAGACTCTGCTGCCAACAATCTCAGACGGTAGGGGCTGACACCGAGAAGCTGCTCGCATGTGTCAGCCCACGTCGCTCCAGGGGTGGTCTCTCCTGTAACCACCAGTCCATCGATCCGTAACCCCAAGATTTGTATTCATCTGACCAAACTTATAACCACCATCATATGCTAAAGTTCATTGCTCTATGCGACAATCGTGAGTTGAGAACCATCTACCTGCTTCTGTGTTCCACTCCTGCAATTTCCTCATGAAATACGCAAACTTCCTACTCGTCGTTTGAAGTGTGGCTGCCTGTACCAAAGCTTTCATAGAGACATTCTTAAAAACACTGTTGAAGTTGCTTGCGATATGCCTTGAATAAAAGTGCCAGTATGCAAAAGGTTCTAATAAGTCCACATCAACGCTATTCATTACTGATTTTATTCCAGAATTACGGTCAGAAATGATACTTATTGGCCCTGCACATACATCAATTACTTTGATATGTAGCAATGAAAGAAACTACTTCCATGAAGGACTGGATTCCTCGTTAACAATTCTGAATGCTCGGAGAACGACATGTTTATCCCCATCAATCCCGTAAGCAATCAACAATTTCTTTTCTACTTGCCATACAAATGAGTCCCGTCAATACTAATCAACGACCAGCAATATTTGTATGCTTCAATGCAAGGGCCAAATGCCCAAAAATATCGTTGAAACCTACGACAATGTGGTTTCTGAGGATCTAGATGTTCGCTATGTCCGATATCTATTTCAGTCCCGGTATGACAGCATTCATTGCATGCAATAGATAAGGCATCTCAGCATAAGACTTCTTCCAATCATCGAATATTATTCCGATTGCTTTCCTCCGAGCATCCCATGCCCTTTTTTTGGTAACTCAGTAATTGTAAATCTCATGGATGTGAGCTCTATAACTCGACACCCGAACATTAGGGTCATCCCTCACCAGAGATAAAAGTAATCTAGACATGAATTTGTAGTCTAATTGAGGATGATTCTGATTAACTGTTTATACAAGTGCACTGGCCAATAATCTTAGAGATTACCCACAAACCATCGAATTTCCTGTAATAACCACATAAATACCAAACATATCCTTTCGATCGGTAGGTGCAAAAAACTGACCAGATCAAACTGGTGGATTCTTTAACCATTAAGTCGTAGTGTGACATGATGTGATATTTCTTTACAGCATAAATCAAATCACCTCTACATTTGAAGGTTCTACCCTTGTGTATTTCATCAACAACATCGTCAAGTCCAGACTTCATTCGAATGTCATCCTCATAGGTTGAACGAGTATCAGATCCTCTCACCCAAAAAATGGTAAACAGGGAACAATTGGTTTCGTGGTTTGTTCATCGGCTCGCATCACCTCATTTACGACATTATCTTCAACATCTTGATCACTATCCTCTTCCAGATCATCGTCGGTTCCCCAAGGAATGAAATCATCCAAGGCATAATTAACCTCTCTTAGCAGGGCGTCCCGCATGCGCCATGATCTGTAGATGGCTGCGTTATGGGCACATCGGTGCTAGGGACAACAGAGGGTCCAAAAGAAAAGAGATCGTCCACATCAACCACATTCGGGACTTCGCCTACCGATAGAGTTTCAATAATAATGTCAGTAGGCTCGATTTCCCAATGGTCCGAGCTTACACAAAAACTCCTTGTACATCATCATCATCGACGATAAACGATAACGTTGGCTCTTCGCTTGCGCCCCGAGGGATGCGATGTAATAGTTGGATTTTTTGATTATTCACATCCAGGTTGAACTTATGGTAGACTAGGTCAACATCTCATCGAATGTCATAGTCGGCATTAACCCAAAACCACTCACATTGGACGTCGAAGAACCAATAATCGCACCCTTCAAATGAAACATATAATATATCGACTCCATTCCGACCTAATATGTGAGGCAACACACAACTCAATATTATACGATCATGAAATGAAGAGAAATATGTGTATTATATATCATAAGCCTAACAACAAAAAAAATCAGGGATTTTACCAAAGCTTTGGAGATATAACGGAGGACAAGGGTGGGGCGGTGGCGGTGCATGAGGAGGAGGCAGAGGAGGACCTTGGAGGAGTCGGCGGAGCGGGAGGAGGAGGAGGCGGAGCAGGAGGAAGCGGCGGCTGAGCAGGAGGTCAAAGGGGCGATGGGGGTCGCAGGAGGCGATGCGGGTCGAAGGAGGCGCGTGAGGGTTTGCAGGACGAAGCTGGGGTTTAACGGGGGTCTTAAAAGATAATTCTTGGTCGCAGCATTCAGGCGCTTGTAATCGACACAGACGCACCACGACGTGGGTACTCGGGTCACGATCTCTACCCCCTCCTTGTTGGTGACCATATGGATTCCCAACTTCTTCGGGACGACATGAAGGGGGGCCACCTACTTGGAGTCAGAAATGGGGTATATTTTAGATGTGCGATACCGGAGTCGCATATCGAAGATGTGTTTCCCCTGTAGTACTTGGATTAAAAAAACATTAGATGTTGTCACATATTCAACATGCAACACCACTGTAGCATCCATATAAAAAATATGTCGTAGTACCTAGGGATTTAAGTAAATCCGAGGTACTACTTAAGAATTTCCCTCGTGAAAAAGATAGCAAATATCTCTACATATTGTAAACATGTAGTCTCTCTCCTATGTGTCATATGGACCTTGAGGAAAAAGTTGCCTCATATGCGAACCTCCAGAATAGCGAGCAATTTATTCTTCAACTAGGCTTGGAGCTTTTCCTACACCCATTGGGGTGTGCCTGGATGGAGACCTCTCTTACAATTAATTGAAGGTGTTTGCAGTGGGTGTAAGCTTTAAGCATTCTTAATGATGAAAAGAAGTCTTTTGACATAGAAGGCAAATGCTACGGAGCTGCAGTTAGACTGCTAATACTTTAAGGAAATAAGTGTTTGGCTACTAAATATGAAATGTGTAGAGAATCGCCATGTTAGACAAGAAATTTTTGAAGCCATCTCATGGTTGAAACCTCGTATCCTGGAGGGTTGATTGATTTCTTTATTTTAGCGCGAATAGTTATAGAAGTGTGCCTATCAACCAAAAGATCAGGGTTCAAATCTCCCTTGAGAAGGGTTGCAACAACCAACATAAAAAATAGTTGGATCTTTCAATATGGATTTGATAAGGATCCATGTAGCCAATCCTACTTAAAGTGGGAGAAAGCTTTGCCATTTTTAGTCTGGATAGTTAGACCTTCTCCCTCTACCCCATCAAAGAAGAACGATCCCTCATATTCTATTACTACTAATTGACGTGTTTAACTTTTCTATAGGATTAACTCGATGTCTACTTGTCTACCTAACAATATTTTGTGTGTGAGCTTGAATGATCCCAAGAAGTGGGGGCAGGACCTGACAGGGTCTCAATAATGAAATGCTCAACATGTTTATCAGTAGCGAGTGTAGGTGATGTATACTGTATAGTTAGTTTCTTGACTATGTTAAGACTGGCGTATAACTTTCCCTTTCGACTTAAGGAGGACGGAAGCTTGCTAAAAAAGGTATGTCCTTGATAGCTGGAAGTTATCTCCAAAAATATGAAAGGTTAGAGTACTTTGTACTGTCCCTTCGATGAGTGGACTTTGATATCCATTCCGATATGCCTGGATTCTGTTTGAATTGAGGTAAAAATGCTTTGATATACGTTCTCAACGTAAAATCTACTAGATCTAAACATGACACTATTTTTCTACATAGTGCCTAGATCACCGTGAGTCTCAGACCTGTATTTTCTTCTCACATAAATTGTAATGTACTACTACTCAAAAAGACTACTGGACAGCTGACCGAAGAATCCGCTGACACGCCAAATGAGGCTGAGGGATACGCAATGGCTGAGGGAGACGCGATGATAAGGGGGATCACAGGACGCAATTTAGAGAGCGGGAGATGTCCAAGACGCAAGTGCCGAAGACGAACTGCTCGAAGGAAGCTGCAACTATAGGAGACGCGGTAGACACCATTTGACCTACGACCACCTCCAATCCGTCAAAAGGTCCCCAAGCGGCCCAAATGTCATTAACCTTCCTTCCCTTTCTGAAGCTTCATCGAAGGGGATCTGAAGAGGCTTGTCCAGCCACAAGATGTTAATTCTTCCCTCCACCTCTACATCTTCCTTCCCTTCATCATATAGAGGGCTGGTGGTATTTTGTAGAAGTTGCTAACCACTGCCTGTATATCATGGTGATTGCCCTTCTCCTTCAAATTGGCCGTTAGAAACTTGATCTTGATAGAACAATTTTTATAAGCCACCACTAAGGAGAATTTCCTTCCAACTCACTATCACAGCCATAAGAATCTGGTTGTGGATTTCACTCCTTAAGCAAAGAGAATGGTAAGAGAAAGAAATAAACTTAGGTACCCAAATATTGGTATCACCAAACAGTAGTTTGTTACAATCGCATGGAAGATGTCCGCAGGATCCATCAATCTATGAGGACTCTCCCAACTGACATTTTCTAGACCATCCATCTAGCCAAAAGAACTAAACGCCATTCCCTTGCCTCTAATAGGAGTCACCCCTCATGAACAACGATACTCACGGGGAAAATCTAGGTCACTCATTTATGTCAAATATTTTCCCAGAAAATAAAACAGTGCATTCTCCCAAGAACCATCCTAGTTGTAGAGTATCATCATTAGTCATTATCCACATAGACACGAGAGTAGTCCTACAGGTTTTCATGTCCTCAATTACGGTCTTCATCCTTTACTAGTCGGCACGACTCATTCCACCTCACCATTGGAATTTCACCCCTAGAGGCACTGGTACCCCACTAAAGAAACGTCTTCCTTAAGGTGCCCGTTATTCAAAAAAAGGGTACCCGTTCTCTTGTCGACACTCTGGCTATTATATAACTGACATGAAGTTAACTATTAGTGAGAACTTGACGGGATTCAAAGGGATTTATCTACCGCATCTATAGAGGACCTTCAAATCCTAACCCTCCAAGATATTCTCCATCTAGCCAGAATAGGTCCACAAGGTCATGCAAAATATATAACTCAGGAAAAGCACAAGTAGATGTTAATGTGGGTGTAGATATATATTATTCATTTATGTATCTCTTTTGTTATTTTACTTTTCCGTTGGACTCTTTATGTAATTTACCCATAGGCTACTCTTCTATATAAGAGAGCCTAGGGCTGATGGAATAAACAAGTTCTCTTATTTTCCCAAAATGGTATCAGAACGACGATCCTAGACCGGAGTTCTTGAGCCAAACCCTAACCCTAGCCCTACCCTCAAGCCCGCGCGCCTCCGCGCACCCCTGGGCGTCGCCGCACGCCTCCGCGCACCCCTGCGCATCGCCGCGCGCATCGCTGTGTGCCTCTGCGCATCGCTGTGCGCATCCCCTCCGCGCATCGCTGTGCGCATCTCCTCTGCTCATCGCTGTACGCATCCCCTCCGCGCATCGTTGTGCGCCTCCACGTGCCCCCGCACACTCCTGTGCGCCATCGCACGCCTCCCCGCGCTCCGCCTCTGTCTATGCGCAGTAGCCCCTGATCTCGCGAGACCCGAGTCTCATTGTCTGCACGCAGTAGGTCCTGTGCGTGACCTAGCGCAGTGAGCAGTGACCGTGCACCTTTGTGCCTTCCGTGCACATTCGCACGGTAACCTAGCGTCCTGAACGCGCGTGATCTTCGTGGGTGTCTCGCGCGTGTGACCGTCTAAAAGACTTGACTCTCGTGCACGCATAACCCTTAGTCAAGCGCGCGCCTCCAAAGTAATGGGTTTGGTTGCTTGAAGTCTGTACATGCAACTAAACCCGTTTATGTCTGTGTAGACGATCATATCTTCAGTCTACCACTCCAGTCTTCCGTTATCACTATGTCAGAAAGCAAGGCAGATATCCCATCTATAGGCGCCTTCCGAGGTCCAGCGTCAATTGTGAAGATGGATGGTTCGAACTATGAACTGTGGGCTATGCAGTTCATGAGTATGATGAAGTCAACTGGTAAGAAACACATTCTTACTGAAGAAGAGCCTGCTGAGAAGACTGGGGTCAATGCCTCATGGGAGGCAGATGATGCATATGCCAAAGTATGGCTATCTGGATCTCTGGCAATCGAGATTGTCAATGATATTCTTCATCAGCCTACAATCAAAGCAATGTGGGATATTCTGGTTGCTACATATTCTCAAGCGAAGAATGAGACAAAGATTCTGCAACTCCAGCATGACATATTTACTATCAAGCAGAATGGACGTCCTCTACACTCACTGTACACATCTCTACGAGGAATGTTTGAGAAGCTTTATAGCTTCATGCCCCTGACAGCCACACTAGAGCAACAGAAGACCTACCAGAATGCTACTATGGTAGGAGTTTTCCTCTCTGCCCTTGATCCTGAGTATGAGGCAGCATGTTCCCAGATCTTGGCGGATTCCACTATTCCTCCTATGGAGGAAACTTTTCACAGATTGAGCCGCATCACTGTCCCTTCTACGACTATGAATCAAACTGCCTCTGCCATGGCAGCCAATCGAGGTCGTGGAGGTCACCTCATCAGGCTCGCGGTCGTGGCCCTCGTGGCAGAGGAGGCCGTGTTCGGCCAACGTGTACCTTTTGCCATCGCACTGGACATACTGAAGACACATGCTACTTTAAGCACGGATTTCCTGCATCTGCACGAGTCGCTGAGCAGATCGAGCCTCCATCTGCTGCTTCTTTGGATCAGCACTTTGATGATCTTGTAGCCCGTCTAAGGGGCATCATTCCTCCATATGGCCCAGCACCTACTATTGAGAACCACTCTGATGTTGCCGCATCTGCCTCTGCATCTACCAGTGCATCAGGTAGCACATATGCATTTACTAGTAGTGGATCGGATACTTTTTTTTTTGAAGTCTAAGGGGTAGGGGGAAACACTCAGTGGTGTCCGCCCCAAGTTTTATTAATTAAGGCAAAAGAGAAAACAAAGAGTTAACGAACCAAAACAACAACGCACTACCCATTACATATTCCACTCGTCCCCAGCAAGCGATTAGCCAACACACACACATTTTCCTTGTAAAAACGCTGACCCGAAAACAGAAGGTCATTTCTTCCCCTCCAAACCGCCCAGAGAATGGCCATGGGGTATATCTGCTCCCTCCGAGGCCTGCGCGAATTTGCGTGGGCCGATTCCCAAAAAGATTGGAAGTCATCGCTGCTACACCAATCCGGGCCCATCTCCTGCCACAATTGCGATACCAAGGGGCATGAGAAAAAAAGATGCTCCACCGATTCGATCGCCGCATTACAGATTAAGCACCTGTCAGAATGAACCCCAAGAAGTCTCACGCACCTATCCCTCGTCATCAGCCTCTTTCTCCTGAGCAGCCAAAGGAAAAAGCCAATTCGCTCCGGGAGCCTTAACGCCCAGATAAGAGAACAATCTCTGAAAAGCACGTCGGAGCCAGCCGGGGGAGGTCTAGAAATAGCGCCATAGGCCCCCCTGACCGAGAAGGAACCCTCTTTCCAACTCCAGTGATCCCTGCTCCCACCAGGCGGCCCCACCTCCCGTAAGGACTCCAGCAACGCCAAGAAATCGTCGAACCTCTGGTCAGGAAGGGAGGCAGCAAAGGTAGGGCACCAGAGCCCATCGTCCCAGCAAGCCGCAACCGAGCAAGACTTGTCCCCTGCAAGCGCAAACAACCGGGGAAACCGAGAGCATAACGCCCCACCCCCCGACCAATCGTCAGTCCAAAATGAGGAGTCTCCCCGCCCAAGAATTGGTCTAAAGAGAGCGATGTTGCTCACAAAGGCCTTCACCACGCTGCGCCAAAAAGGAGTCGGGGCGTTGGGGCCTGAGGACAGCGAAGGAGGAGCGCCCCTGACGTCGTAAATCTTTCGTATCACAGCGCAGGCAAGGTCATTCCTCGGACCTCAAATCCTGCTAGCCCACTTTAGCAAAAGAGCCTCGTTCATTTGTTCAAGTGATTTCACCTGCAGGCCCCCATCGACCTTCCGGTGCAAGACCTCCTTCCAGCCCGCCAAATGGATCCCCTTAGTCCCGCCCACACCATTGCCCCACAAGAATGAGCGCATACGTTTTTCCAGCCGCGCTCGCAACCCCTTTGGCATCTTACGGTTGGAGAGAAGAAATATGGGTATGGAGGACAGGACGGATTTCAAAAGCACCAATCTGCCACCCTTCGAGAGGACCGCAGCTTTCCAACCCGATAATTTGGCTTCAACCTTCTCCACCACCTTCAACCAATCGCGGATCCGAGTCCACCCCAGAGACAAAGGCGTGCTCAGGTACTCAAGAGTGAGCGATGATCTCCCCGATCCCAGCACCGACTCCAGATTCTCAGACAACCGCTCTGCCTGCCCAAAATGAACGAAAACCGATTTCATGTTATTCTTAGTCAAGCCCGATATCTCAGAGAATATCTCTAGTGTCATCGCCATGCCGCTAGCCTCCTCAATGCCCCCTTCGATGAAGAACAGAGTATCATCAGCGTACTGGGCGATCGGAACCTCCAGCCCGTCCTTCGAGAAGCCTCTAGTCAGGCCATGTGTAACTACACCATCCGCCATGTCAGAAAGCACATCGGCCGCGAGAATGAATAACATTGGCGCAAGAGGGCAACCTTGACGCACCCCCCTGCGTGGCTGAATCCAACCCCCCTCCGGCCGCCCGTTGACCAGGATCGAAAAGGATGCCGTGGTGATGCAGCGCCGCATCTAAGTAATCCATAAGTCGGGGAAGCCCTTCCTTCTCAGCACGCTCCACAAAAATCTCCAGTCAAGAGTATCATAAGCTTTCGAGAATTCCACCTTCCAGAGCATACCGCTCGTACCCTCCCCCCCCCCCCCGCCATTCCACAATAATTTCAGAGGCGAGTGAGACGCAGTCCGAGATCTGGCGACCGAGGACGAACGTCGACTGAGCCGGAGAGATAAGACTCCCAAGGATAACATTGAGCCGACGCGTCAGAACCTTCGCCGTGATCAGATAGAGAGCATTTGAGACGGCGATAGGGCGAAAGTCCCCGATCGATGCGGCCGCCGACGACTTCGGAAGAAGGACCAAGTGCGCGCGGTTGATTCTATCGAAGCTTGAGTTTCCCCTACAGAATTCCTTCACCACCTCAAGCACCTCCAACCCAATGACGTCCCAAAAGTCCTTATAGAAGGAGATTGGGAACCCATCTGGGCCAGGCGATGCGTCGTCGTTCAGATCCCGCACCGCGTCCCTCAGCTCCTCCAAACTAACATCACGGGTCAGGCTCTCCCAAGAATCCCTCGCCACCGACCTGGTCCCCCGACCCAGCCACCTCCATCTCCTAGGAATAGTTGCCGAAGTAACGTCCCTGAAGTATTTCGAAATGGCAAGGCCCATCTCTCTATTTCCTTCCACGCAACTCCCTTCGATAGTAATTGAGCGTAGGGCATTAGATCTACGCCTCCCATTAGCACAGCGATGGAAGAAAGATGTATTGGCATCCCCTTCCCGTACCCATCTAATCCTTGATCTTTGCCTCCACTCCGCAATGCGCTTCTTCTCCTCAAGAAGAAGCTTCCTTTGGGCCTCCGCGCGAGCCGCGTTCTCATCCTCCGAGAGCAATCTGCTGTCCTCCAGCGCGTCAATCTTGTGAATGGTCTCTTCCGCTTCCGATCTAGCTGCCGCCCTGGCCGCTCTCGAGTCCCTCTTAAAAGCCGCCAACCACACTCTCAAAGAGCAAAGTTTTTCATGGAATCTCTGCGCAGCGGAACCAGATACCACCGTCTCCGTCCAATGCGAAGTCACGACCGCCTGAAAGTTGGACTCCAATAGCCAACATTTTTCATATCTGAAAAGTCCCCGCTGTACAGGGGAATCTCCCGAACACCACACAATAGGGTTGTGGTCAGAGCTAACCCGAGGTTTGGCCTCCACGGAAGCCAAGGGGAACTTCTCCCCAGCCTCCTCCGAGGCGAGGAAGCGGTCTAGCCGCGAGCGAGCCCTAGAGTTTCTCCAAGTATAGCCGATGCCCGTGGCGTCCAGAACCTCGAGGCCAAGCAAGTCAATGGTGTCCGCAAATGAAGTAGAGCCCGGGTCCTGACCTCCCCTACCACCGGGCCTATCCGAAGAGAGCAGCGTAACATTAAAATCCCCCCACCACCCAGGGGGTAGCTCCGACGAACCGAGCAGCCTCCAACAAATCCTCCCAAAGTTCCGTACGTAACCTAGCATCACACGGGCCATAGGCGCAGGAAACCGCAAGCTGAAGAGAGGACCACGTGCTGTCCAGAACCAATGTCAAGAGGTGCCTCCCGAGAGACATGGATGTGAAGGACCACCTTGAGGAGCGCCAAGCCACGATCAACCCACCGGAAGACCCCGTGCCCTCCAAGGACCTGAATTGATCCACCTCACCAGCCTCGAACCCCTTCTAATCACGCTCCGATAAGGTAAGAAACTTCGTTTCCTGGAGAAGGATGATGTCGCATCCCCACTCATTGAACCTCGCACCCACCATTTTCCTTTTGTCTGGATCTCCCAGCCCTCGCACGTTCCAGGACATAATCTTCTTTTGGATCCTTCGTCGCTCCCCTTAGTTTGCGCCACGTTGGTGGCCTCCGCTACCAGAAGTTTGAATGTAGAACACGTCTGCAAAGAGGACCTGGCCGACCTGGCTCTATTCCTTCTTCTATATCGCTTTGCGCTCCTTCCGACGCTGGTCTCTCCCTCCTGGACCCGGTCGGAGAGTCCCTCATCGAAGGATGTCTCCTCCATAGCAGGCTCGGTCGGCGTTGCCGCTGCGATGACGATGGACCTTTGTGGAAGCCTTTCCTCCGAAAATACATATGGGAAAGTCGAAGCAGTGGCAACAGGGGGCACCCCCGCCCAAGCATAAGGGAAGTCTCCCGGATGGACATATTGAGGCGTCTGCCCCAAAAAGGTTCGTGTTTGTATCAAAGAAGCGGACACCTGAGTTGCCCTTCCGCGACCCGAATCCGGGAAGATCCAGTTATCCATGTAAGAGGTCGACATCGGGTCAAGCTCCTTGCCCGTTCTGGAAACGAAAGTCGCCCCAGATGGGGTTGCGTTTAGCGCCTCAAAAACCGATTGAAAGGGTGGGTCCACCGAGGGGTCCTCCACGTCACCATGCAAAAAGAATGAAGTTGGAGGCAGGGGAAATCTTTTTGGAGAGTTCACGAACCGCCGCGTGCCAATATTATGTCGCGTCCCTTCGATTAAGGTTCGCCTTGGGAAACCAACCGCCTTCACCACGTCCGAGACGTCCCACGCCTCCTCGTCTGCCAACGGCCCCGTAGCCTCCGGTGGAGGCGGTGGCGGAGGAACGTCGACCATCATCTCAATCAGAAAGGAGAACCCACCAACTTTCATCTTCGTAAAGGAGCTCCTGTCGCCGACGTTGTCGAGGAAGCTTTTGGAGCACTCTATCAGGATGGTCGTAACGTCAACCGCGGTTCCCGGTCGTAGGCCATCATCGATCACTTCACGTACAACTCCCCATTGCCGCAAGGCCTTCCGCAAGCACTCGACGGACCGTGACAGGAAGGGAACCCCCTTCACCCTAGCCATGCAGACCTCCAACTTCTTGCAGGACCCTTCAGCGAAACGCAAGCACCTCCAGCTGACATCGCCTACGTCCCCATTGCGTAACAAACGCTCCCTCTGAGCTCCGGTTAAGCCTCGAACGCAACATCTTCGATCATCCAGCAGCACCACGTCCCCCAGGAATTGTGCACCAAAAAACCCGATGAAATGCGAAGAGATGACCTTCAGGTCGATAACCCCCTTCGACGCGTAGCCGATGGCTGCGTGCAAATTCGGTGAAGTCGACCGAGTCCTCCCTTTAAGCGTTGTCTTTGTAGTAACCGCCCCCCCGCCCTCGGCGGTGGAGGTTGCATGGTTGGCCACATGCCCCCCCCGGGCACCTAACTTTACCACGTCCGCATAGGATTGGCCACCTTGGTAGACAGCAGACAAGCTTCCACCCCAAAGACCGGCAGAGGGGTGGCCTTGACGAGGGAGAGGCTCCGCGGCCTTCACATTATGGCGCAAAAAGCAAGCTGCCTGGCGATGACCAAGCCTTCCACAACCGAAGCACCTAGGGGGAAGGTGGTAGAAGGAGGCCATATGGCCCCTGTCACCGCACCGGAAGCACTTCGGGCCAAGTTTCCTATGAGAAACCGCCATCCATTCGCCCACCTCTTTCTTTCCATATGCACCATCGGAAGCGAAACCACGATATATGCTATCATCTGAGTCCAGTACCTTCTTTCCCTTGTCTCGAGCGACCTTTATCCACCGCGCGTCTCCACCCTTAGACCCTCCGTCCCGTCCGCTCGCTCCGCCAGCGACCGCCGGTTGTCGCACTTCTCCGCCATCCCCCCACTCCAATTCTTCTCAGAAAGTCTAGTGGATCAGATACTTTAGCATGGATTATGGACTCTAGCGCCACACATCATCTATGTGGTGATCAAAGTCTATTTACAGGGTATAGACAGATCTCTCCAGGTCGAACAGTGGTTATTGCTAATGGTATACATCCCCTGATTACTGGTCAGGGGGATATTAGACTGACGTCATCTATGCATCTCAAGAATGTGTTACATGCACCTGATTTTTCGATGAATTTGTTGTCTATCAGTCAAATTACAAATGATTTACAGTGTCGGACGATTTTTTATCCATCTTCTCTTGTTTTTCAGGACATCCTTACGGGCAATGTGATTGGGTGTGGCTATGAGCAAGGCGGCCTCTATCGCCTCAGTCCGACTCCTTTTGCTGGAACCTCATCCCTACCTGCTGGATCCATCTCTCCCCTACTGTGGCACCTGCGCTTTGGACATCTACCGCTTCAGAAACTGCGCCGTGTATTACCTCAGGTTTCGCCTCACACATCTATTCAATGTGAGGCTTGTCAGTTGGGAAAGCATCATCGGTCTACCTTTCCCGGTCGTCAGTGTCAGAGTAGTACCTTCAAGTTTGAGTTGTTTCACGTCGATATCTGGGGTCCGAGTCGTGTTCCTGATCATCAGGGACATAGGTTTTATATAGTTATTGTGGATGATTTCTCTCGCGTGTCATGGGTATTTCTGTTAAAGAATAAATCTGAAGCAGGGAATATTATCATCAATTTCCTTAATGAAATTAATAATGTTTTTTCTGCATCTGTTATAATTGTGAGAAGTGATAATGCCCTGGAATTGTGTACTCATGTCCTATCTAGTTACTTCTCATCCCAATGGATCATCCACCAGACATCCTGTGCCTATACATCCCAACAGAATGGGGTTGCTGAAAGGAAACATCGCCATTTGCTGGATGTAACCAGGTCGCTCCTTATACAGAGTCATGCTCCTCACTCTTTCTGGGGTGATGTTGTTCTTACAGCATGTTACCTAATCAATCGTATGCCGTCATCTGTTCTAGGTGAGAAGATCCCTTTCTCACTTATCTTCCCTGGAAAAGAATTGTTCTCCCTTACTCCTCGTGTGTTCGGTTCGGTCGCTTTTGTCCACCAGTTGTCTCCCGGGACTGACAAGCTCTCTCCTAGGGCTGTCAAGTGTGTCTTCGTTGGGTACTCCAGAACTTAGAAGGGGTACAAGTGTTACGATCCATTGCGCAAGCGGTACCTTGTCAGTGCTGATGTTACATTTTTTGAATCTGTTATGTATTTCTCAGCCTCAGGTGATCAGTTGATATCCCCTGCTAATACTGACGTCATTTACATGTCACCACCACCTCCACCACCACCACTCGAACCGTTACCATCTTCTACACCTCCTGTCACTATACCTGTTTCACCATTACCATTTCATTATACCCACAGGCCTGCTTCAGCTCATGGTCATCGCTCATCACCTAGCTCGCCTAAGGTATGTTCTGAAGATATTACTATTGATGGATCTGATGATTTTTCTGAGCATGATGTGTTACAGAGGCCGGACGAGGACACATATGATTTAGATGTTCCTATTGCTCTACGGAAGTCGAAGCGGAGCTGCGCATCATATCCTTTAACAGCTTCTGTGTCATTTGATCGACTAACTGGAGATTTCAGGAATTTCGTCGTCGCATTGTCAGCAGTGACTATTCCACGGAATTACCAAGACGCACTGAAGGATAGTAGATGGCGTCTAGCCATGGAGGAAGAAATGACAGCTCTTCAGTCTAGAGGTACCTGGAGTCTGGTTCTTGCACCTGCTGATGTGTCTCCAGTGAGCTGTAAGTGGGTATTTACAGTCAAGCAGAATGCAGATGGCAGTATTAACAGATACAAGGCTCATCTTGTTGCTCGTAGCTTTACACAGACATATGGGGTGGATTATCTTGATACATTCTCGCCGATGGCCCGCCATTCTAGATCCTGCTTTCTGTTGCGGTCACTCGTGATTGGCCGCTATACCAGTTGGATGTGAAGAATGCGTTCTTATATGGTGACTTACAGGAGGAAGTCTACATGCAACAACCACCTGGTTTTGTTGTTGAGGGGGAGTATCCTAAGGTGTGCAGACTTCATAAGGCTATCTATGACCTTAAGCAGAGCCCCAGAGCGTGGTTCCAGAAGCTCTTAGATCTCTTTGAGAAACAGGGATACAAACGTTCTAATGTTGATCATTCCTTGTTTGTACAAAGGACTTCCAGAGGTATTATTGCAGTTATGGTCTATGTAGACGACATTCTGATTATAAGTGATGATGAACAGGGAATAAAGGAGGCGAAAAAAATGCTGGGTCGTGAATTTGTTACCAAGGACCTTGGAGTTCTTAGATATTTTCTGGGACTGGAGTTCGCCAGAAATCCTTATGGGTTGGTAATGTCTCAGAGGAAATATGTCACTGACCTGTTGAGTGAAACAAGAATGCTTGGTTGCCGACCTGCTACCACGCCTATGGATCCTAGTATGAAGTTATATGATGGTGATACAGAGGAGGTGGATAGGAGAAGATACAGAGAACTGGTAGGCAAACTTTTTTATGTCACTATTACCAGGCCCGATATATCCTTTGCTGTGAGTCGAGTGAGCCAGTTCATGGAGCAACCACGTCAGGTACACATGGATGCCATACATATGATACTCAGGTACCTCAAGTCATCTCCAGGTGCGGGTTTACTGTTTAAAAAAGGCAAGGTGATTACTATCTCAGCCTGTTCAGATGCAGATTACGCAGGGTGTCCCAAGGACAGGAAGTCCACCTCTGGGTTTGCTGTATATGTTGGAGATTCTCTAGTCTCATGGAGGAGCAAGAAACAAACTGTTGTGGCAAGGTCTAGTGCTGAATCTGAATATAGGGCTATGGCCCAGGTTAGCACAGAAATGATGTGGGTAAAGGTTGTGCTTACAGATTTACATGTAGAAGTCCCACTTCCTATGGCTTTGAAATGTGACAATCAGGCGGCCTTGTTCATTGCAAATAATCCAACATTCCGTGAATGAACCAAGCACATTGAAGTTGACTGTCACTTTATACGTGATATGATTCAGAAGGGATCCATTGCTACATCCCATGTTAGTTCAGAGAATCAAACGACAGACATTTTTACCAAGGCATTACTGCGAGGGCCGTTTCAGAAGTGCGCGTCCAAGCTGAGCATGATTGATATCTATGCTCCATCTTGAGGGGGAGTGTAGATATATATTATTCACTTATGTATCTCTTTTGTTATTTTACTTTCCCGTTGGACTCTATGTAATTTACCCATAGGCTACTCTCCTATATAAGAGAGCCTAGGGCTGATGGAATAAACAAGTTCTCTTATTTTCCCAACAGTGGGCACCTCTTTCTAAGCTGTCTATACTTGGTCCAAAGCTTGTCTAAACTATGGCTACTTTTCCCACGACACTTGCAGTGTTGAGGCCCTCTATCTAGGCACTTTTTCAGTTTTTCTCTTCCTCTTGTCTAATGATGCCCACATTCATAGGAAAAGAATACTTGATAGATTTATGATAGATTGATGTTTAGCCTGATCCCAGGCCAATGACAAAAATCGACTAATGAAAACCATATTCGTTGTTGGCCCAAAATGGAACAAAAATTTGAACAGAGAAGCTTTTATGAAAAATACAGGTTATTGCAAGAAGAGTCGATGTTTCAAGATTTCCTTTTCAGAATATCTTTCAGGGATTGTTTTACGTAGGATTTTGTTATATGCTTTCTTTTCTTTGATTTTACATGTTAACCCCCAAAAGGACACACTTGCAAATTTTCAAATCTTATGAAATATAGGGGTCAATCCGAATCTTACGGCTTACCAGTAAAAAATGGAGTAAAAATCAACCAACCTGATATGGTGAAACTCAAGTTGCCAATTAGGTCCATGTCCTAGTACCATCTCCCAATATGATATTTTTTGGCTTTTGTTATTCATCTCTTGAGATCTTTAATGTTGCAGTTTATATCAATTTTACAAGTTAGTTGATGTAATGAAATGCTACAAATACTAGGGCTAGCTCTCATCATCACCTTTAGTTATTGCTCCTAGTTCTCACGTTTTACACTTTGCAGTGATTTAAGTCGGAACACAGGCCGACTGAGTAAATAAGCTGGTTCTGAAGGCAGACCTGCTGAAGTATACAACAGCAGGTAGCATTATGTCCGTTTAAAAGAAGGTTCAACCCTGTTGGTGAGTGGGTGTTGAAATTTTGTCAATGCAGACTGTAATAGGAATCATCTTTATGATGTGGTTAGCTAAGGGCATATGCTTCAAGAACGAGGATGCAGGCTGCGACTTCAATGCTTATAATGCTGCCACACCATACCATACCATTGATTTAACTAGTATCATTTCCTCTGCTCCTGTTGGTATGAGATGTAACCCTTCCTTTGGGAGGGGCAAAGCCTTTGTTAGAGACGGGAGTGGTGTTTCTTGGTTTGTGCATTCTTGTGTCCCCTGCCTTTGCACAGTAATAATGGTGAGGATACCCGACCCATTTTATTGTGACCTGAATAGACTTGAATGTAAGATTGGGGTCATGGGTCTACCCGACCCATTCAAATGGATACCCAGTTTTACTTGGTATCATAATTATTGAAGGGGGTGATGGGTACCCATGGGCACCCTTTTGAAATTTCCAGATCACATAATTGAGGATCACAGGTATACAAATAAGCTATTTTCAAGTGTGAGAAAAAGCTTGTAATGTGCCTTTCTCATGCTCCAGATGCATACCAATTAAGAGATTCTTGTCGTTTTCCATAAAGGAGGGAGGAATCAAAACATGTTATTAATGCTGGAGACATCGGATGGTCTTCCCTACCTTTACATTACTAGAAAGTATTTATATCTGCATCACATCCGTTGTAAACTTTTCTCCTCTTGTTTGGCTTTGATGATATACAAATGTGTTGCATAGTGCTTCCCCATGTTGGGCATGAAGTCACATCGCCACACCATGCAGTTCCCGACATCTATTATTGAAAGCACTTGCATTGCATGCATCAAAGATGTGTGCAATCGATGTCCTCCAATCCTCTCTATCCAACCCAATAAATGATATTATATTCGCCACTACTTATAAAAGCCTTGCAAAGTACGAACCTTCCGGGGGCACTCGCACCTCTTCTAACATCATTAACTGCAGGGCCTATCTCTATGGATGTATCTGCATTAACGATCCACTGAGATCGTGGAGATCACATGTGGAATCTCATCTTCATTATGTCTCGAATAGTTCTTGGAGATGGTGTTCTTTGTAGTATAATAAGCAATTAAATTGACTGTATATATTTTCGAGGATATGACCAGTATGCATAATCTAGGAAGGTTGGGAGTCCAGGTAAACCGAATTTTGGTTTACATCAATGTGAATTACCGTATCAGTCTTCTGCAGATGTGAATGGTAGGTTAAGTGCTTTCAATTTTTGAAGGCTTACTTCAATGCAAGTAATCACACAGAGAACAGTGGAGGCAGGTCTGCCTTGAGAGCAGTGCAGTTGGGAAGATGCACATGTTCAGATCGGGGCTGTGATGTGCTTTGATCCAGTGGATTAGCCAGATTGGGCAACCAACAGAAGTGTGTCAGATCATGTATAACTTAAAGTGCAGTTTTTTTTGTATAAAATTAATTAATTAAGGTATACGTGCAATAAGGCATGCTTATATTTGTATCGTTACTGTGCATGCACTGTATAAATTATTGACCAACACGTTCTTTCCCTATAGCCGACCCTACTTAATTGTGGGAAAAGGCTTTGTTGTTGTTGTTGTTGTTGTGATGTTCTTTCCCTATGAAAATGGAGTGGCTTTTTTAAAACAAAAAAAACATCTGGCCTTGAACAGTGCAGTTGAAAAGCATACCTATTATACACCTTTTTTCAGATTGTTTTTTAAAAGCTCTTCTTTCTGATGCAATACTCCATATCCAATCTCACCTTTCTAATTGTTTACATTATACAATATATATTGATAGTCGTTTTTGAGGTAGTTTGCAGAAAGGGTAGAAAATCTCTTCTAAACATCTGGCCTTCTTTGTTCTCTATTCAGGGTTTGACTGGACAACCTGCACCGCGAATTATACTCAGCACTCTTTTCTTTGGATCATTATGTTGAACATGTGAATTTACATGATAGTGCATGTATTTTGATAGTTAAACTCTGGATAATACAAAACCTAGAAATAACTAGTGAACTAAGACGCTTACTATGAAGATAGACTGAAACCTCACAAATTTCTCGACTTCCCTTACCGGGTAGATAATTTACTCTACAGGTTTTCTCTTTCCTCTTACCTCTGATTCTAAACCTGTTGCAGAGTTCTTTTAATTTTTTTTAAAGAAATTAGTATATTGATTTTGACTTCTAGATCTGTGGCTCTCGCATGCAGGAGAAGGCCCATGAAGAAAGCCAAAAATACAAAGAGGGGAAATACATTCTGGAGAAAACAAGGATGGTGAAAGAAGGTTGTTGATAATGCCACTAGACAATGCTATGGCATTGATGATTAGGTTGTACATTCGTCGGAGCTGTTGTTTCGGAAGAATGGTCATGGTTACTTGTGCTGGCTTTTAGACTTGCAGATTAGGTAACATACCCATGTTCAACAAACCTCACGTAAGATAGTAGTATTTCGCAGTGTTCGCAAAGATGGGACACTCATTGTTAATATATCCATATGCACCTTTTTTAGCTCTCATCTCACGTTCAGTTTGCCATGATGTAATTTGTTGTTTGGCAGCAATCAGTATGATAAAAAACTTTCAGCAAAGTAACAATGAGTCAATGACCACTATGAGTGTGCTCCTTGTTATATCCAAGCTCATGTTCGAAAAAGATGGGTGTTTCTTCATTATCCACATCTTAACCTCCTCGACAAGTCTCCATTGTCGATAAAAGAGAAGCTTCATACTTTGCCTTGGGTGTAGCTTTGAGATACCCCATACCATTACTCTGGAGTTAGCATTATCTTTAGATTCAGAGAATCATCCAAACTTCCTCTCCTTTTTCCTTCTTCAGTCCGACTAATCCATCCTTGCTACCATCCTCGGATTAGTTTGTTGTCACGGTTACTCCACTTCAGATCCTTTATGTTCTTGCTTGACGAACCCATCGACCCAATCCCAGGCTTCTTCTTTTGTCTTTGCTGCAAAAGCATACATTTGATGCCATGATCATACCTCTTTTAAGTATTTCTTTTAAGAGCACAGTTGTGGTCTGAGTGAAAACAACTTATACCGATCTATGACCAACATGTTGGGAACATGACCCGCCGATATCGTCTCCTCTCGGATACCGGTTGTTTGGGATATGAACCCCCTTGAACGGATGCGGATGCACAATCACCCACCACCACAGAAGCACGTAAAGAAAAGAATAGTCATATATATTGGTAGTCGGTCACCTCTCGCGACCACTGGGGAAGAAAGATCACTAAAAGAAGAACGCGTACAACTCTCTCCGTTCCCTCGCTCTCTTCCTCTCTTCTCTCTCTCTCCCCCTTTTTCTAGGGGTTACGTTGTTCTTGTGGTAGTAGATAGTCAATGCCTCCACCCCCCTCTATATTTAGTTCAGTTACAACCCCATAGTCCTATTACCAATAGGACCATAAATAGAATACAACTCAACAACTATTAGGATTAGGAGTCCAATCCCATTAGGATTCTTAATCCTAATTTGACTCTAATTATACCAATCTCCCATTTGAGTTGAATTCCATCATGATCTCTTTATCGTCTTGGTTTTGCACTGGGCCATCCTCGTCATCTGCAAGTCTCGTTAGGAGGAACTCACCGCCTCTGAGTGATGCACCCATCGTTGGGTGCCCTCGACGTGCCAAATCTCATGCCAGTCGCCGCTAGCAGGATTCTTCGACGCCATGGTCGATTTCTCCAAGAGACCATCATATCACGGCTTCTGAGGATTGCGCATCTGCTGCATTGCGTCATCTCATCGACGTTGACCCTCGCTCCGATCCATCACATCGTATCCCTTCAACAACGTTGAATCCAGCTCTGATAGCAATTGTTGGGAACGTGACCTGCCAGTATCGTCTCCTCTTGGATACCGATTGTCAGGGATACAGACCCCCTTGGACGGATGTAGATGCACAATTACCCACCACCACGGAAGCACGCAGAGAAAAGAACAATCAGATATAATGGTAGTCGGTCACCTCTCCCGACTACTGGAGAATAAAGATCACTAAAAACGAGTACTACTCTCTTCGTTCCCTCGCTCTCTTCCTCTATTCTCTCTCTCCTCCCTTTTCTAGGGGTTGCATTGTTCTTGTGGTGTTGTAGGGGCAATGCCTTCACCCCCTCTATATATAGCTGAATTACAACCCCATAGTCATATTCTCAATAAGAATATAAATAGAATACAACTCAATAATTATTAGCATTAAAAGTCCAATCCCATTAGGATTCCTAATCCTAATTTGACTCCAATCCTAACACATCAATGATAGAACTTATGGACATGTTGCAAGAATATAAATAATAATATGACGATGTCTATAGCTTGGTTTGCTGTGTTTGTGACAACCAGTAATAAAGAAAATGAGGAGCCATCTCTCGTCATTGTGTTTCTAGCATATCTACGTCCATTTTCTTAATAAGCACTACTCTTGTGTCAAGAGTACTCTGCAAGGTGTTTATGCATCAGGATTAGGGATGCAAACTGATGGGGAACATTCATATTTGTCTGCAACTCTATGCGCTATTATGTGGCTGCATTTCAAACTTTGATAGATACAGAGATGCAAAGAGAAAATTCCGTATGACCTGCACATGTACAACTTAATTCGTCGTAACTTGTGAGGAACCTTTTCTTGTTATGTACAGTAGGTAAGAAGAGGTGGCTTTGGTTTTACATTTGATATTTGGGAAAAAAGTCTCACGGGAACCGCCTCTTAAAGAGGCGACTTTGACCAAAACCGAAGTCGCCTCATGCAAACAAATTCCGTTAGAGCCATCTCTTGAAAAGGCGGCTTTGGCTAATATCAAAGCTACCTCTTCAAGAGGTGGCTTACCTATATTGGTACTTAATAAAATAATATGTTTCTTAGGTCACAGGGACTAAGAATCCCCACGTACCGCCCATGCGAATTTTCCTCCATGCAAATACTTGTTTGAAAATTCACACATTTATGTATGCACACACCAACCCATGCAAACAAATTGTGAAGCCCATGGATCAAGGTACCTGTTTATACGACATTTCATAGAGTTAGATTCATTAAAAGATCGCATTATATTACCGAAAATGAGGGGAAATTTTTCACGTTTTGTAACGACATTCATAATCAATATATTACAACTACAAAGCTGACAAGAAATGTCACTATATTTTCATTGCATTAATTTCCATATAGTTTACATGTAACAAAAAGAATATTATATTGTATATATGTCTCCCAAAAAATGATAAAAGAGAAAGAAAAGCACTAAGCTTAAGTTGAAACAAAAATTGTAACAACTTTACTGTTTGGTATAACATTGGAAACTCGGGTTCATCTGCCAGCTACTGCGACGCAAGCGATTTGCCTGCCAAACATGCAAGGAAACAAAAAAGGATGTCAACAAATGTTGTGTACATTCCTGTATAATAAAAATAATAACAGGTAATTTAGTGTTTCCAAAAGAAAGTAAGTAGAAAGGCATTGATATTTAAATTTAACAACTACCTGCATGGAAAATGATTTTCAAACTGCTCTGTATGTATGCGCCATGATCACCCATCACCCCATTATATTTTTTCCCATATACATACATTTCATATATTAATTGATGGCCTATATTTATGTTATTATCTTTTTGTCATTTAGGGATCATGTTGGTGGATCCCGATGTTGAGGATGATGAATTTCAGATTTGATCCTTATTTTTGTCTAATCTTCTCAAGTCTAATGAATAGTCCGTGGTCTTGGTCTAAGTGTGACCTGACATTATGACTCTAAGGTGTAAAGAGTACCTTAGGGTTGGGGTGCCTCCGTAGGCATGTTGTGAAGCATAATGCATCCTAATTAAGTTCCCAACACGTCCACTAGCTTCTCCTGACATCTGTAGTAGTACTTCTAATATCTGATTGAGTGTCGACGATTGACGATTGATGATTCTGGTTGCAATATCAACTGTAGCTAATTCAACTGAACTGATCTCAGCTCTAGCCAAACTCAACTGAAACACTCAACTGTAACCAACTCAACTGTAACCATCGTCAAGCCTATTGGCGGAACAGAAATCAAAACTCAAGCGGTGAGGAAGTATCCTAAGATACCCTTCCATCTTACCCTCTAAGTGGAAGTGTGGTCCATTAGAGGGATATGTCTACTCCAAAACTACACCATAGAGATGGGTGAGAGAGACTCTCCAGAAAAGTCACTCTAGAAACTGACTCGTCCGGCATGGGCTAACGAGCTCGTAAAGAAAATTAAAAACCGAGGTACCCCTAGCCTGCCCTAAAACAAAGGGGCAGTGGAACTAGTCAAAAGTCGGGATCCCAAGGAGGCGTAAAAACACTGCGAGCTCGCGTAAAAATCGTGAAAAGGACTGGGATCCCGCGCAATTGACGGCTACTGCCCGAACTGGGCTTCATATCTCCCATCTAGTTGAAGTTCATTGTGCCCTCGCACAGTTAGGCATTCACCATGATCGGCACTAATAATCATCTGTTATCATTGATTCCCAACAGACAATATGAAAGTAATGTCGTACTCATCTACCAGTGTTCAACATTATGAAATAATAAGTAAATGAATTTATTTTAGTCCATACATTTTACTTAAGGGTACCAATATCCTCTTCACACCGTCTTTCTAAATCAAAATATTCCAGATCAATCAAAGGGGAACATACAAGATCATATTTGACTAAGCATTTTAATTAGGAGGATAGAATAGATGTAATTCAGCTTTTAATCATAAGAGTATTGCAAGTACCTCCTAGTGGATAATCAACCCATATTACTTCTCATCTTAAATATCATGAATTTGGAGTCAAATTTCAGATCTGAATCTTAGAGATGAAGACATCCAAAACCCCCATTTTTTTAATGACGGGCTTCATCTACCAACAACTAGGAAGAGGTCACTTGAAGACATTGCCTATAAAGAAAGTAAATAGCTATCCAAAATTTTAGTTTTACTCGCTCAGGGAACTGTGAGTCTAACCAAATATAATTATGATGGTTGGATAATGAGGATGAATATGGACTGATTCCTACTAAGTATATAATACAAAAACTTTTACACCTTTGTCTAAGGTTCACTTTCCTTTAGGACTATTAGTCCTTCCCTCACATCCTCTCTTGCCCATTTTATGATCTCTGGTTCAGCCAAAATGCAAATGCTTCTAGTTATTAACTCAGTTTCAAGTCCTATGCATCTCATGTAAGGAAATATTGACTTAACTATTGGTGATGTCTCCATCACATGGAAGACATCAATGTGTATTATGCATAACCTTTGGTACTCAGCCAGTCATATTTCAAAGTTCACTCAAAATTGTTATAACTTGTTTTTTTTTGTACTTTGTGCTTTCATTTTAACATAAATATTAAATACATTTTTTATATTCAGTATACACCACTAGCAGGTAATGTTTAAAAATATTTTTTTTATAACTATAAGTAGCAACTCCAGTATCCAGAAAATTTAAATTCAAATTATTATTATTTTAAAACCTTGCAAAGAGCTTAAGATAACCCAAATCCAAGTCTACAAGATTCATTACCAATCCATTTCCACTATATTTTTTTTTCAAAATAAAAACATCAAATTATAGGAAATAGATATCAGACATTTCTTTCAGAATCAGTTCCTAAGCCTGACTATGGGCATGAGAGAAAAATGTTAGTGAACAGAGACCACTTTTGAGTTGGTGTACTCATAAGAAAACATGCAGGGCTGTAGACACAAGAAGGGATTTCATAGGATATGAGATTACATGAAAGGCAACAAGGACGGGCTAAAGATTGTACCTATTTGGATCCAACTTTGGAGGAAGGAGGGCTGATCTTGCATGCAGTAATAGCCAACTGCAGGCTCCATGGGATCTTCTATCAATAGCTACAGCAGAAGGCTCTTCCAGGTGAAGAGAAACAGTAGCTTTGGCTGCTGTTCTACTGCCTGCAGCAGTAGCAAAATTGGGAATTGTCTGGGAACTTCACCTTCTTGTATTGGATTGCAGGCACGACTTGGAGATTGAGAAGATTTTGGACTTCTTTGGGGAAAGAAGGGAGAAGGAAAGAGAAGAGGGGAGGTTTCTCTTGTTGGGTAAAAGATGAGAAAATCAAAAAGGAATCGAGGGAGGAACAGAAGAATTAAAGAGGAAAGAAAAAGAAGGGAGGTTCCTTCGTGGAACCTCCTTAGTTTTTTTTAAATGACATCAACTAGCTGATGTCAGCTTGCCGAATTATGTCATTATTATTTGATTTTTATTATTTTTATTATTTTATATTTTTTCTTCTTTTATTTGAGATACAAATTCTCACGTATTCACACCTTGAATATCTGATTTAGGTGCTTAATATTTCGCTTTGACCGTCTCTGAACGACGGTCAATGTGAGTATAATATTCATATACTTTGGATCGGGTATGAATTTCCGATTTTTTTGAGATACGATCTTGATTTGTGATTAAATTTTACGATTTAAAAATATTAAATGATCTCCGATTGACGAACGTTCGATTCTGTTGATTTTATTACGTCGAATCGGACTTTAGAGTGGTCTCAGTTTGTTTTGCGGTTTTTGATTTGCGTTGCGGCTTTTCTGTGGCACGCATCACGATGCGATCGAATTGATTGCGACCGAACGAATTTTGATCTACGATCAATGGATCGTTCTGGGTTATTTAATATTAATTGATCATTAATTGATCATTTAGACTCTTAATCAGGTCAGATTTGATTTATTCGGACCCGGATGTTACACAAACACCAGACATATGTGAATAATTTTTTAGAAAAGGAATGGAAACTACGTAGCCTAATCTTCGAAATCCAACTTTGATTTCCTTTTCATCCATATACATGGTGCATGTTACTAGCATACCTTATTTGTTAGGATTGTTTATAATAATCGGGTCAAGCGATGCTTAATTTTACCCTTACTTGTCGACCCTAAACTCAAGGGTATCCATTTGAAAATGTGTATACCATGTCTCGTGCCTTATTAACAAAAAAAGTCCGTGTGAAAAAGTGGGTACCTGTTTGAAGCCCCACTACCGTTACTGATTTGCAAGGATGTAAATGGTCATATAGGTATATGGAAAAGATGTCATCGTATTCTTATCTATTTTAAAATGTGAATGTCTTATCTAATATTTTAAAATGTGAATATCAACGTAGACGAGTGTATTGTGTATTGACAAATATGAAAAATATTGGGTAGTTCAAATATGGATAACATAATACATACTTTGTACATTATCTTAAATATATGTGTTTTAAATGTCTTGTACATAAAATAACGGGATTTTATCAGTTGTGCCCCTTCGAGATATTGTAATATCAATTATGTTCCTTCCTTTTCGAGAATATCAGCTGTGCTCCTGACTTCTTGTCATTCTATCACTTGTACCCCTCGAGTTAGTTTCCGTCCATCTCCAACGCAAACGGATGTTAACTTTGAGGACATAACAGGAATTAGTTTTAAAAAAATGGACTGAAATGTCCAACCCATTCTTCTTCCTCCTCCTCCCCCATCCTCTTCCTCCCCATTCTCTTCCTCCTCACAGCCTCCTGCTCCTCTATCGGCTCCTCCCGATCACCCCAACCCCTCCCACTGCTGCCCCTTGCTTCCCCATCTCCTCCCCCACCTTCGGCCCCTTCTCCATCATCAACCATACCTCCCCTTGTCATCCCCAACCCGACCTTGCCCCCACTTACGACCCCTCCTCCCATCCCCAGCCTGACCTCCCACCACCACCCCTTCCCCCTCTGCCCCCGCTGCTCCTTCTCCTTGAGCTCTCATGTAGCCTCTCCCTAGCCCCCTGCTCCTCCCACGCGCCTCCCCACCTCTGTCCCTGTCCTCCTCCTCCTCCTCCCCCTCCGCCAACAACATCCCCCTTCACCCTCGTGCCTCCCTACCTCCGTCCCCGACCTCCTCCTCCCCCTCCTCCATCCCCGCACCATGCCTCCCTCCCAACCCCAGCTCCACCATCTCGAAAGCATTAAGGCAGAGCGACGACCACACGAGGCCCCTCTCCATCATCCTCTCCAAGAACCCATCAGGCAGAACGTTTTCTAGACCATCGTCTCTCATGTTTAGTTAAGATAAAATTTTGATTAGTTGATTCATAAAAATTCACCGAAAAATTCAATAAAATTCACCATTTGATCTGCAATGAGTGATGTATCCGTGAAAATGTAAAAATTTTAGCGATTTGATGAATACATGAAGGTGTAATTAAGAGAGAGAAATTATGAAGAGAAAGGAAGAAGAATAAATGGGGGAAGAAGATGAAGAAAAAGTCTGGACAATTATGCCCCTCTTAACTGCGCCATAGTTTGAAAAAACCATTGTAAAGTTCAACTCATTGACGGTTAGACTAACAGAGGGACATAAGTGATAGAATGTAAAAAAGTTGGGGCACAACTGATATTCCCAAAAGAGAGGGGTATAACTGATATTGGGATATCTCAGAGGAGCATAATTGATAAAAATCCTAAAATAATATATAAATGTATTTATTTTTTAACAATGGTGTCAAACGAAAAAGAAGTAATTTTTTATAGTGATGGAAAAGAAGTAATATAATTTAATTTCGTTAATATAATACAATAAAATGTATTCATAATATTAAAATGGATTTGCAAAAGTGAAATCTGATTCATATCTATTTTAAAATGGATACGATAATAGTTTCGTCACACACATATATATGAGGAAAGGGAGCCTACTTTGTGAAGTAGGTAACCTTACCTACTTCACATCTATTTTTAGCAATTTTTTTATTTTTTTTGAAAAATACCACTGTGGATTTTCATAACTATATCTATCTAATATGTCATTCAAATTTTGTTAGAAACAGAGACTCATACGGCCTCCATCCAGAATAGGTATTTTTAACGGTCTTAGATTTGCTGTAAATTACTTGTTATGGATGGAGGCCGTAGGAGTCTCTGTTTCTGACAAATTTTGAATGACATATTAGAGGGATATAGTTATGAAAATTCACGGAAGCATTTTTTCAAAAAAAAATTGCTAAAAATGGATGTGAAGTAGATAATGTTACTTACTTCACAAAGTAGGCTCCCTTTCCTCTCTCTCTCTCTCTCTCTCTCTCTCTCTATATATATATATATATATATATATATATATATATATATGGTTAAATAGGGATGCCCCCTGGAGGGAGCTAACTTGACTCCCCCCGCACCATTTCGCCCGATTTTTTTATTTTTTTTTTGAAATTTTTTCCGTGAATATTCATCACTATATCCCTATATTATGTCATTAAAATTTCGTACCAAACAAAGACTCCTACGGCCTCCATCTAGACAGTCATTTTTAACGGTAACAGAATTGCTAAAATCGACCATGTCTGGTAGAGGTCGTAGGAGTCTCTGTTTCGCATGAAATTTTAATAACACAATATAGGGATATACTGATGAAAATCAACGGAAGAAATTTTAAAAAAATATAAAAAATCGGGCGAAATAGCGCGGGGGAGCCAAGTTAGCTCCCCCATGGGGGCAGCCCCATTTTACCCATATATATGTGGTAAAATGTGGCTGCCCCCATGGGGGAGCTAACTTGGCTCTTCCCGTCCTGTTTTGCTCGGTTTTTTTATTTTTTTTGAAAATTTCTTCCGTAGATTTTCATCAATATATCCCTATATTATGTCATTAAAATTTCGTGCGAAACAGAGACTCCTACGGCCTCCATCCAGATGGGGTCATTTTTAGCAATTCTGTTACCGTTAAAAAATGACTGTCTGGATGGAGGTCGTAGGAGTCTCTGTTTCGCGCGAAATTTTAGTGACATAATATAGGGTATAGTGATGAAATTCCACGGAAGAAAATTTAAAAAAATAAATAAAAAAACCGGGCGAAATGGGACGGGGGTATCCAAGTTAGCTCCCCCTAGGGGGCAGCCACATTTAACCCTATATATATATATATATATATATATATATATATATATATACCACCATGTTGTCACTCAAATTTCAACTTATTTCGAGATTTCTAACTTATCCATCATGATAGTCAAATTTTAACGGTCTCAGATTTGCTGAAATCCGCCCCTTCCGATGGAGTTGTTAGGAATATCTGTTTTACATGAAATTTGAAACACATATTTCATTTAATATTCTAAGTAAATCCCCTAAAGATTCCTTTCAAAAAAATCAAAAAAATGAGGGAATAAGAGGTGGGTGTAGGAAAGTTACCTACACATGGGGGCAGGCTCCCCAATCCCTATGGGAAAAGGGAGCCTACACCCATATGTAGGTAACTTTCCTACACCCACATCTTTTTTCCTCAATTTTGTTATTTTTTTTAATTAATTCCTTGGGGAATTTAGATCACAATATACCACCATGTTGTCACTCAAATTTCAACTTATTTCGAGACTTCTAACTTATCCATCATGATAGTCAAATTTTAACGGTCTCAGATTTGCTGAAATCCGCCCCTTCCGATGGAGTTGTTAGGAATATCTGTTTTACATGAAATTTGAAACACATATTTCATTTAATATTCTAAGTAAATCCCCTAAAGATCCCTTTCAAAAAAATCAAAAAAAAATGAGGGAATAAGAGGTGGGTGTAGGAAAGTTACCTACACATGGGTGTAGGCTCCCTTTTCCCATAGGGCTTGGGGAGCCTACACCCATGTGTAGGTAACTTTCCTACACCCATATCTTTTTTTCCTCAATTTTGTTATTTTTTTGAATTAATTCTTTGGAGAATTTAGATCACAATATACCACCATGCTGTCACTCAAATTTCAACTTATTTCGAGACTTCTAACTTATCCATCATGATAGTCAAATTTTAACGGTCTCAGATTTGCTGAAATCCTCCCCTTCCGATGGAGTTGTTAGGAATATCTGTTTTACATGAAATTTGAAACACATATTTCATTTAATATTCTAAGTAAATCCCCTAAAGATCCCTTTCGAAAAAATCAAAAAAAATGAGGGAATAAGAGGTGGGTGTAGGAAAGTTACCTACACATGGGTGTAGGCTCCCCAATCCCTGTGTAGGTAACTTTCCTACACCCACATCTTTTTTTCCTTAATTTTGTTATTTTTTTGAATTAATTCCTTGGGGAATTTAGATCACAATATACCACCATGCTGTCACTCAAATTTCAACTTATTTCGAGACTTCTAACTTATCCATCATGATAGTCAAATTTTAACGGTCTCAGATTTGCTGAAATCCGCCCCTTCCGATGGAGTTGTTAGGAATATCTGTTTTACATGAAATTTGAAACACATATTTCATTTAATATTCTAAGTAAATCCCCTAAAGATCCCTTTCAAAAAAATCAAAAAAAATGAGGAAATAAGAGGTGGGTGTAGGAAAGTTACCTACATATGGGTGTAGGCTCCCCAATCCCTATATATACGAATGAGCAACCCAAGGCAAGAAACCTTTTGGAGTTCGTACCAATGCATTTGATAGTGAACTTTAATTTCAAGGAATCCCCTTTCTTCTTTAAATATCGTTTCGCCTGTTCCAGTCTTCTCACACCGAGTAACGAAGCCAAGCCGTCAAAAGGCGAGCAGCCCTCCTCGCAATAGCAAACGGCCCACTTATAGCCCTTTTCTTTTTCTTCTGGAGTGGGGGAACGATCTTGTCCCCAAAACTACCAAAGGCGACCGGTCCGCCAAAGAAAAGCCCCCCGCGGAAAGAAATGGGGGTTGATTGTTGTTGTATAGGGATTGGAGAGCCTACACCCATGTGTAGGTAACTTTCCTACACCCACCTCTTATTCCCTCATTTTTTTTTGATTTTTTTGAAAGGGATCTTTAGGGGATTTACTTAGAAAATAAATGAAATATGTGTTTCAAATTTCATGTAAAACAGATATCCCTAACAACTCCATCGGAAGGGGCGGATTTCAGCAAATCTGAGACCGTTAAAATTTGACTATCATGATGGATAAGTTAGAAGTCTCGAAATAAGTTGAAATTTGAGTGACAACATGGTGGTATATTGTGATCTAAATTCCCCAAGGAATTAATTCAAAAAAATAAAAAAAATTGAGGAAAAAAAGATGTGGGTGTAGGAAAGTTACTAACACATGGGTGTAGGCTCCCTTTTCCCATATATATATGTGTGTGTGTGTGTGTGTGTGTGTGTAGGTAACTTACCTACACCCAACTCTTTTTCCCTCAAATTTTTTTTATTTTTTTGAATTAATTCCTTGGGGAATTTAGATAACAATATATCACCATATCGTCATTCAAATTTCAACTTATTTTAAGACTTCTAACTTATCCATCATGATAGTCAAATTTTAACGGTCTGAGATTTGCTGAAATCGGCCCCTTCCGATGGAGCTGTTAGGAATGTCTGTTTTACATGAAATTTGAAACACATATTCCATTTAATATTCTAAGTAAATCGCCTAAAGATCCATTTCAAAAAAAATCAAAAAAATTAAGAAACAAGAGGTGGGTGTAGGTAAGTTACCTACACATGGGTGTAGGCTCCCCAATCCCTGTATATATATTGTTCTTCATCCCCATTTGAAACTTATGACCATCGTTCCTCCCTAGGGTTGTCGTGCTTTGGGGCTCCGGTCCATTCTGATGTCTACATCATCTTTCACCCGCAACATCTCCCTTCATCCCGATGCGTACATTCAACCTCATCTATTCTGGATGTAAGCATTTTAGCCATCAAGCAGGCGTGGACGAATCGGAATAGCTACAAGAATGTCGATTTGAGTAAGATAAATATTGGTAAGAATCCAATACCCCGAGAACCTAAGCGTTCCTCCGCAAGGTTCGTCCACGGAGAGTGAGTCAGGGCTTAAGATCTCTATGGCTGAAAGAAACGTGTAGTGGACAATCTTCATGTACTATCCCTTGTTAGTCCCAAGGGACGGAGGAAGCTAGGTTAGCCGAAAGATGATTATCAGAATTAGTGAAGTATGTATGGTGACCTTTTTTCAGAGCTTTTGACAAGAGGAAACGCCTCGAGCCAATGTTAGAGGAGTAAACAGAAGTCGTATACTGATCATCAAAGGTGAGGCTTGACTTTGCGGTTGGTGATCATGTCTTCTTGAAAATTACGATCCCTTAAGAACTTTGAAATGGATTTATGCCAGTCATTTGAAATATAATTTAACCAGGTGCTCTTATCCATGGTAATGAACTGCATACCCGTTATAATTGGGAGAGCAAATCCTCTGCAGTACTGCAGAGGTCTGCTGTAAAATCATGGACCGCTCGATCTTGATCGAACATTTCCCATGAATTCTCATGGTAAGGACCCGCAAAACATTGAATTCGTGTGAACTGCTCGATCAATCGGGTGATCCATGATATTAAAGCAGTACTCTGCAGTAGGGTCCGCTCGGTAGAATTTGATAGTTTTGACACCCTTTGTTTTCTGTATTAGTTATTCAAACTAATTGTTGCTACTAAAATATTAACAACATTGATCAAGAGTACAGTACATTACACGAAACATACTATTAGATGGATAATCCGTATCACTCTAGTGATTATCCATGTCAGACTAACACGCATTTATATCTGTATTTATTTTGAAGGATATGATGCATCATCTTTCATTTTATCTGATATTCGGATTCAAATCCAACTGTGCAAAATAGATAAGAATATATTTGTATCCATCGTAACTGTTTTTAAAGAAGATATGGATATGTATTTTTGATTTGGATGGATATGGATAAGGATATTAATTTTATTTTTGTTTTTGCGGATGTCGACATGATACAGATTTTATAGTTTTCAGAAAATTTGAGGATATGGATATTTATATATTAATATTTTTTGGTGGATATGGACATCCGTATTACTAAACCTTTAGGTGCATATTGTATAGACATATAGAATCCTTCTAATGATCTGATGGTTGAAGCAGTGGACTTCCACTTTAAAGACCCGGATTTAGTAAAAAATATTATATAGACATATGTCAATATGGGTATAAACACAAGTCTAAATATGATCCAAGATTATATATAATATGTTGTGTTTTGAAGTCTAAAACCAATCGAAATTTTAAAGAGGACATGTTGTCGTATAATGATCTAAATCTCCTTCGAGTGCATATTTACGTTTTTTAATTATTTGTTATCCAAGTTATTTAAATTAGCACAATACTCTATTATTTTTATTTTGTTGTATTAGTATTTTATGTAATTTTGATTTGATAGATGGTGTATCCATATTACTTAGTATTACACTACATACAATGTATAAATTGCCTCTTTGAGATTGGCACTCTATTGATGAAAACATGTTTCATTCACGTAATACATGAATTTTGAGCTACAAACCTTAATAGACACTTGCATTCATACATTATATAGCATTCTTGTAAATACATACCTGAGAATAAGAAACCTTGATTTATACAAAGATAAAAGGAAGGATGTACTTGTACATATTGAAAAAAAGTACAAAATAAATGGGGTGCAATTCCTATTTGTTTCTCCTAACCTTGGTGTCATGGGCACAATGACTGGGTCGACAACATAAAAAGAAGAAAAAGAAAGAACAATTAAAAAATAAAGTACAATCACCCATGTATATACTATACAAGCTTCACTATTTTTTAATAATAAATTCATATCAACTCTAATATATGTGAAACCATCTCCATGTTATAGATAATTTTCATATTAACCATTGAAAATCCACTCAAAATAATAACTTGTATATAATGCCAATAAAGCCAAACACTAATCTTGTATCTTTCTGCGTTTAAAGCAAATTATTTCATGCATACAATCACATATGATACTCTACTTACTTTTAAAATAATGTACTCTTAATTAGCTTCAAAACAAGATCACTCTCAAGGTAATTAGAGTTCATGTGTGAAATTTGGGTTTTGAGCTATTGTTTATAATGTATGAGTATCTAAATAGAATATTGTTGTTTTATGAATAAAATCAATTCTTTTTCTCCGATTTTTCTTGTTTTAATTTCTTTACTTTGTAGTACAACTAGCTACATAAAAATCAAAAGTTGAAGACATTGCAAAGATAAAAGAAATCATGCATCTTATATTGTATTTTACATATATTTATATCGTCTTATTATTAAATCCTAAAATCCAAAAAATAGATATTGGATATAATACATTATAGTATTATATTAAAATATAAGATGTATATACAATTAACAAGAAAACCAAGAAAACAAACCAAAAACACCGAAAATAGTTACTTTATACCTATAAAATACCCCAAAATATGTAATAATGTATAAATGCCATATTTTGTTTTCAAGTTCTCCATGAAAGTTATAGATCTCGTTGGGATCTACAACTTTGTTGTTTAATACTTTTTAAAATTAGTTCACTTATTACTTTATTTCAATTCCATATATTGTTACTTTGTTGATTTTTATGGAACCTCCATGCAGAGGTCAACTCTAAGTTCTCCACTTCACTTAGCGCATGATGATTCATCCACCACCATGTGTTTAAGCCATATCCACCCCTGCCATTGACCCGAGACCAACAAGACCTCTGACTGGCCATGCGAGGCGACCTCTGATTGGTTTATTCTGAACACTATTCATCTCCTCCTTCCTCTGATTGATCTCCTCAACCCGTGATGCACCTACAACTACCTCAATCCATCACCTCCGACCTCGAGCGACACCCATCTCCCCCTCCTACTCTCGCGTCCTTCACAAATATTCCCTTAGGCGAAGCCTTGTGGCACCTTCCTTAACCTCTTCCTCTTACGAGAGATCCTCTAACTGCCAAATCCACCTCTTCCTTAAATTCCCATTACACCCATCAACTCCAGACCTACACTAGTCCATCGTATCTCTAGATATCCTCTGACATCGTCTCAATTTCTATCCTCGTACATTCATCCTTCGCCCCCATTTGAATCCATGCCTATTTATAGGGACCCACAACCCCACAACCCTAATTTTATTTGCCAATTTTCCTGACATATCCCCAGCTCCATAGAAGAAGATAGATATTCTCAATGTATTTGTAAGTCTCCATGTCTTTGTAGGGAGAAGACAAGAATGAAGCCTCCATCGGTGTGATCCTTTGAAATTTTAATGCTTCATTGTAGTAGCTACATGTCGCCGAACTTCACCGCAGTTGCCGATGATTGGAGGCAATGACAATCAAAGTTGCGAGCTTTGGTTCTCATGTTTCCGATCACCTACTCCCAATCCATTCCATGCAGCTTCTAGAACAATCTCCTTCTTCTTGCTTTTCTTATTTTTCTCCAATTCTTCTCACTATATTCATGTATTAATCCCTCTCATTCTTTGTTCACCATATCACACCTATAATTTCCTCTTGAATTGTCTAATGAATCCATGATCCATCCCCTTTATTCTTTCATTTGTTCTAAAATCCATAATCAAATATATGTGAATTTTAACTAATTCTCATTAAGTAACATACTAACATCAATTGTTAATATTGTATATTTAACATTTATTTAATACAAAATAAAAGAACAAAAAAAATAAAAGAAAGAAGGATGTAAATATGTATGTACTGATCCTAACCCTGAGACCATGTCAATATTGACTTGGTCGATGAGATAAACAAGAAGGGGAAGATAACAGTTTTAACTTATAAAAATATCAGAAAATATATATCATTAAGTGTATATATGCACATTATTCACCTTGTATATATATTCATCTGGTTTATTTATCATTCATATAACTTTAAAATAAATTATTTTGTTCTTCAAACTTGTTTATAATCATGTATATTAATTTATAAAAATATAACCAAAATTATTTAATGTATAGATAACATGGTACAAAGAACTGGAAAGGTCATAAAATGAACATTCAAAGCTAAATATTTACTCTTTATGAATTCAAATTTTACCAAACTCACTTTCATTGTATTTAAAATAAATTTGATTTCATTAAAATCGTAGCTGATATACAAAAGTCAGTTTTTTGAGGTGCCCCTATCCACCTCCCTCTGATTGATGATCCCCTTCTTTATTCCTTTCACATCCTTCCCCCATGGTCAAGTCCTCTGATCATAGATTGCTCCTCTTCCTATGCCTTCGCATGGGGAGACCCAACCACTCATTTGGCACTTCTACTCCGTTCGTGACTTTGAGCTTACCCCTCGATTGAGCGATCAAGGCTCGAGTCTCCACCATCATATATAGGTCATCGAAGATGGATATGGGCTACCAGAGCTCTGCTTGACAATGACAACCAATGAAGAAGCATTGGTTCTTCGCGAGAAATGGTCACCATAGATTGACCATGTTGGGATCAATCTTAATGGTAGAAACCATGGGAAGCCTCCATGCTAATTAAACTGTATCCACGCTATTTGGTAGGCCATGTGGAGCTACTTGCTCAATTGGATCAACAACTGCCATCAACAGGCGACTGAGAGAAGCAAGTGAGTATGGTCATGGGCATGGAATTCTTACACTTCAGACCTAGATGGTCTTGGATATTGTAAGTTGAATCCTGCCTTCATGAGGCACGAGTACCTTACATACTTGCTTGGGTTTTTTTTGCATTCCTACCATACTAGGTCCTAAATATTATAGAGTGCTCCTTCTTAACTATTTTTTGAATTTTAATTTAGTGTGTAATATTTGTGTGCATATGCGTGAGTTTTACCTTGAATATTTCTCATGACCTTATATATTTTTATGACATTTTATTTTTTGGAACTCTCACATTGTACTCTACGATCTATCAAAATTTGGGAATTAATTGATGCAAGTAGAATAGTTATGAATTATTGATTGAAAATGCTTATTTTGCCTTATTTAAATCATAATAATCCAATGGCTCTGATTTTTGGATAATATGTGCGTTGGATTGGTACTGATGGCACCCTAAATTTTATTAAAATATATATCAATTGCTCTTGGGAATTTTTATATGTTTGTGCTTGATTGTATTATTTTGTGCTTAATTTTGGATATCTCTTGAAAAAAATGTACATGAAGCCTTCTATGTGAGGAACATTCTAGAATTTTTGATGTTTTCACTATCAATATTTACGATTTACAAAAAATCAAAAACCCATTTTTAGTCCTTTGTTGTGTTTTATTTTTTTGTTTATTCATAGTATCCGCAAAAATTAGAAAAAAAATAGATGCCTATCATCAAGAAGCTTATCATATCTAAAAACCTCTAAAATATTTTGTATATTATCCAAAAAACCAAAAACATAAAAAACCTTTGAAAAATGACAAAAAAACATAAAATCGAATACAAAAATAGAGATTGTTTTGGGAAACTTGAGTGACATACTCTTTGGGAAAAATATCAACATATTTTTATCCTTGTATTTTGATCCAAAAATCTATTTACCAAGTTCCCTAGTTTTCTTTTATAATTCATTTTTAAAACTTTTTCAATTTTATTTTTATTTTCTATTTTTGATAGTTTTGAAAATGCCCAAAAATAATTGCAAAAAAAATCCAAATGATATATTATACATTAAATTTATTATTTTTGTAGCCTATTTTTATTTAAACCATTTTATTTTTTTTTAATTATATATCTATACACCGCCTCCACCACCAACAACAACAAAGCCTTTTCCCACATTAAGTAGGGTCAGCTACATAGATTCTTTGTCTCTATTCATATCTATCTTGGGTCTCTCGAACTTAGATCCAAGAAATTGAGTTCCCTTCGCATAGTCTCATTCCAATACTTCTTGGGTCTTCCTCGCCCTTTCTTAGCCGACTAAACACCAAAAAACTTACATATCCTAACTGATGCATCGGTAGACCTTTTTTGCAAATGGCCAAACCACCTTAAGCAGTTTTCTCGCGTCTTATCCTCGATCGGATTTACACCAACTTTCCTTCTGATTGCATCAATTCGAGTCCCATCTTTACGTGTGTGTCCCACATCCACCTCGGCATTTTCATTTCTGCTACTACTATTCTCTATACATGTCTATATTTCACAGGCCAATATTCAGATCCATAAAGCTAGTAGGTCTCACGACTGCTTTGTAAAACTTTCCTTGGATTTTCAAAGGAATTTTATTATCACAAAGAACAATAGAGGCTTCTCTCTACTTTATCTAACCTACACTTATTCTATTAATAACATCGCTGTCAATGTCCCCATCATGTTGCAAAATAGATCCCAAGTATCTAAAAGAATGTCTCTTCTAAATGTCATCGTCACCAATCTTCACCTCGATTCCTTCACCGCTGCTTCCATCAAAAGTACACTATATATAGTCAGTCTTAGACCTACTTATATGAAATCCTTTAGTCTTCAATGCATGTCTCCAAACCTCAAGCTTCTCATTTACTCCATCTCTAGTCTCATCAATCAACACTATATCATCAAAGAATAACGAACACCAAGGTTTCTCACCTTGAATGTAGCTTGTCAACTCATTCCTAATCAAAGTAAAAAGGAATGGACTCAAAGTTGAACCTTAATGCAGACTAGTGTTGATGTCAAAATAATCAATCCTCCCAGATTAGTTGCTTATACAAGATGACCATATCCTTTTATGAGGTTAATGTATAGGACAAGTACTTGTCTCTTCTCAAAAAGTCCACAATATCTCCTGTGGGAAAAAATCATAAGCTTTCTCTATATCAATAAAAATCATGTAGAGGTTCTTCCTTTTAGCTTTGTAAATCTCCATCGTTCTCCTCAGCAAGTGGATGGCTTTAATAGTTGAGTGACCTGTCATGAATCCGAATTGGTTTTATTTTACTTTGGAAACTTGCCCCAACCTTCTTTCAATCACACGTTCTCAAATTTTCATAGTGTGACTCACCAGCTTGATACCTCTATGATTTGAACAATTTCGAATGCCTTCTTTGTTCTTATAAAGAGGCACCACGATGCTTCTCCTCCAATCTTCATGCATTTTCTTGCTTCGCCAAATAACATTGAATAAATTTGTAAGCCAAGTCAAACCATGCTCACCTAAATCTCTCCATACTTATATAGGAATGTCATCATGTCATACACCTTTCCCAGGTCTCATAACCTTTAAAGCCTCTTCTACTTCCTTCCTTTGTATTCGTCTATTGATGAACTGTATTTTTTCCTCTAATGGTCGTATTTTGTCATAGCACATGAGGCGAAAATGGATCCTACAGAAATCACAACTGTTTGAATGCTGTGAAAAATTTTAAAACTTGGTAAGTGTACCAAGGTCGAACACAGAGACACGATCTATCCTCATGATTAATCATATTTTAATATTCTATTTGAGTGATTAATTCCTTTACCTAGGTCAACAAACACACAATGCACAAAATGATGAATGCATGATGCATAAACAAAATGAATGAAAATGATGCATTTTTTAGTTTGATTCGACACAATTTAAATGTGGTGTAACGTGTAACAAAATGCTATGATATGCAAACAGATATATATGCTCAAATATGCCCTAGATTGATTAATTAATGGAGCAATAATGATAGGTTTAATTTCATGAGCAATTGATGCATCGAAATGAATCAGTGGATGATCAAATGATAATAAAAATTAATGAGAACTTGACACTAGATATCTTAAATTTATCAAACCATTCTGTATGAAAGGGGCCATTAGATAGAGCATCAAATTAGCATAAAAATTAATTAAAATAATTCAAAACAGAGTACACATGCTTAAGATATAAATAAAAGAGTTTAGGGACATAAATGCAAGAAAAACATACAAAATAACTTGATAAAATATCTCAAATAGGTCCTTGGAGGGGCATTAATGCAAATATAGAAATCCTACGGGGCATCCGATAATTTTTCCAAGTGATGCACGTGGCTCACGTGTATGGACCTATCTGTAATTTGAAAATATCATTATGAGGCTTGGCTACAATTTTCCTGCCCCCTCACATACAATGCACACGCTTTGAGGCTCGGGGACGGGGTTGGCTCGTAGCAGGTCGCTTGGGCCACGTGGGTGGCTTGAGTTATTTCATCACAGTTCAGTCACACCGAGCATGAAGGCATGAGAGCAGAGGCCAGGGATAGATCTGATCCGTTCGATTAAAATAATCGGGCGATATCTGTATGACGAGCTCCTCTTGCCGCTCTGCCTCTTCGCGGTGGAGATGGTTGCACTCTGGCGACCACTCCTTTCCTCCTCCAATGTCTATTATATGTGTTGACGATCAAATCTCCTCCGTGAAGAGCTAGCGAAGGTCGTGGAGAGCCCAACGATTGTTGGCAGTGCTCGAAGCGATGAGGGGATGGAGTGTCATCGGAGTAGTTGCTCTAGAACGGACTCGAGTCAAAGCTTCTGGCCATTGAGAGAACTTGGACCTGCAAAATGTTAGGAACCATAGCCGAAGCGTGCAAGCGTGGAGTGAAGTGAAATAGGGGCATGGAGGGGACAGAGAAAATGGAGTCCCAGTGTGTTCCTTTGCCATGAGGGAGGAGGAAAGGGTCATCATGGAGGAAGAGATGAAGGAGGAGGGCGATCGGAGGGGCTTGCGTGGATCAGAGGATTACAATGATGCTCGGAGGGTGGTCAATCTGGGATGAAAGTGACGGTGTGCATCTAATTAAATCAAAGAAAATCAAATCAAACGAGTAAGGGGATCTTACCTGAGATTTGAAGAAGAGCCATGATGGAGGAATTGGCCTAGGCTAAGCTCCTTCGAGGTGCCCCAGTCGTCGATGACCTGGGAGATCGGTCCAGGGGGCTCAACGACACGTGATGGCAGATGTAGCATGGATGGAAGGCCATGGGTCAACACCTGCAAGAAAACCCATTCTCGCGCATCAACTTGACCCTCCTCTGTCACAAGAGGGAGGAGGATGGCTAGGATTCCATGTGTAAAATGGTGGACGTTGGGCTATGGTGGAGATGGAGGTGCTTTGAGGAGAAATCCAACAGTTACAGAAGTTGAGGAGTGAGGATTGTAACTGTTGTCATTAAGCCCTATACGATAGGAGTTAAGGTTTTAGGGTTGCACGCGATGGAGTGGCATTAGGACTTTGACAAGGAGATGGTGGTGAGGGGAGAGCGATCATGGAGTGAACGAAAAAAATGGGTGAAGTGGAAGGTGCGACGAGGATATGGCGGTTACATGAGGAGGAAGATGATACTCGGGTCGTTAGATCAGCTGATCCAATAGCTGAGGTTGGGGCGCTGATGGAGGGTCGAGATCGCATTTAATCGGCTAATCAGATGGATGAGAGGGGAGCGGGGGCATGCGACCTAGATTGAATCTTTAGGAGGAGATCAAATGGTGGAGAGAGCGAGCAGATTTGAGCAGTGCAGATGCAATCCATCAAGAGCGATCGGACGACGGGAAGGGTAGGCGGGTTGCGTAAGAAGAGGTGGGACACGTGGGCGGTCTAGGGGGCACCACGTGGCCCAATAGGATTATTAAAAAAATACAAAAATAAAGAAAATATAAAAAGAAATAAATACAATGCATTAGAAAAAAATACTAAACATGAAAGTTGTAGATCTCAATGAGATCTATAAGTTTCAAGCTGAGTAAAAAGCCAAAATAGATCATATGTACAAACTACATTTTTTGGAAGTATTTTTAATGAATAAAAATACTTGATTTTAGTACTTTTGAGATTTTTTTGTATTTTAAATTTATGGAAAAAGATAAAATAAATAAATACAATAATTATTTGATTTTTTAAGAATTTTTTAATAAAAGATATAAAAGAAAATAAAGGAAATAAAATAGTGTTAAATATATACCATAATTAGGGTTAGTTATGTACAACAAGCAACATATTAATATTAGTAAATTAAAGTTAGATTTTACTAAATTATTAAAGCCAGGAGAATAAATAATAACAAATATGATCAATCTCAGATTCACTATCTATAGCTTGCATGATTCAAGTAACTTTCACTACTAGCTAGATCTCCCAAGGTGCCCTCTCTATTTCCTTCCCCAATGAAAAGCTTATGGAATACTACTTCCATCTGGTCTCTATATCCTTATGAGTAACAAGCACGTGACCTTCCTCATCCTTAATGCATCTCACTTGAGAAAGGTCTTTGATTTTTCTTTCTCTTGCTTTGGCAACCAGGAATATATTCTTTTGACCCTCTTTAGAATCAAGATTTTTGTATAAAACTTCACAAGCTTTTGACTTAGCTTCGCTTACAGCCTTCTTTGCTTCCTTCTTTACTATTTTGTAGTTTGTGACAATTTCCTTTGTTCTATCCTTAGATATAGCTTTAAAGCATGCTCTTTTAATTTTGAGCTTCTCTTGCACCCCTCTGCTCCACCACCAAGAGTCCTTTTAGCCCGGAGCTCCTCCCTTTGACTCTCCTAGCATCTCTTTAGCTACACTTTGGATAAAAGATACCACCACCTCTCACATCTCTTTGGCACTTCCGTTACAATTTCAAGATAAGTCTTCTAGAACCGTCTCCCTAAAGCTTGATTGCTTCAATTTAAGATTCCACCCATCTAGTTCTAGTTATCTTAGAAACCCTCATTTTCTTTACCAACCCTTTTACTTACACATCCATGACTAACAAGCGATGTTGGGTTGTCAAACTCTCTCATGGGATTACTTTGCAATATTTGCAACACAACCGATCTCTTCTTCTTAACGTAAAGTAATCTATTTGTGCTCTAGTCGAACCACTCTAATAAGTAATTAAATGCTTCTCCCTCTTTTTGAAGAGAGTTTTTGTTGTGAAAAGATCATAAGCTGTTAAAAATCCAGAATGACTTTTCCCTCTTCATTTCTATCCCCGAAGACATGGCCTCCATGAACACTAGCATACCCCGAAGCATCCTTTCCACATGTCCATTAAGATCTCCACCTAGGCAAATCATCTCTCTTTATGGGATTCCTTAAATAATCTTATCCAAATCCTCCCAAGAAGCTTGTTTAATCCTTTCATCTAAACCAATTTGTGGTGCATAAATTGTGATGCTATTCAAAATTTATTGTTTGAGCACCAATTTTAGCAAAATAATCCGAACCTCGAATACACATCAACCACACAATCCTTCAAATCCTTATGAACAACCACTCCAATGTCATTTTTGCCCTTATCTTTACCTGAATACCAAAGTTTAAAGCATGTCTTCTCGATCTCACTTGCTTTCTCTCCAACTCAATTTGTCTCTTGAAGATACAATATCTGAATCTTCCTTCTTTCCATCGTATCTACAATCTCCATCGATTTGCCAATCAAAGTGCCAATATTCCAACTACCTATCCGTAACTTCCTTTGCAACCTCTTTTGGACTAACTTCTTTACTTGCATGCGTCCATCATGTGAGAACCCTTACAATTTTTGGGATGCATCTGGGCGGTGATGCATCGAAACTATGTTATTCACTTGCATGTGTTCCTCATCTAGAACCCTTGCAAATTTTGAAATACATTCGGGCAACGATGTAGCGCCCATTGCCAACTTTTCATTGCATTCTAGCAATGCAATGCATGTCTAGTAGGATTGTCCCAATGAAATCTAAATTTGCTTAAATCCATGTTGAAAAGATCTGAACTATTTTTATATAAATTCCTAAATAGCGTTCTTAAAAAGAATTCTATTTAGGATTTTGTCTCTCTGGCACTGTTTGTCGGCTACCTAACATGCAATCCTCTTCAATTTACCCAAGCTTGGGACCGGTCATGATTGAGTTTTTAGTTATATATCTATGTTATAAAAATTTTCTTCTTATTATTGTTTAGTTTATAAACTAAAATTGAAAACTAAACTTCAAAAAAATAAAAATTAATTAAAAATCAAAAGTTAAAATTCTAGTTAAAAATTAAAAATATCTTTAAAATGCATAGATATGCAATATTTCAAGTGGATCTTAGACTCTGTGTAGATACTTGACCCCTGTCCGTTTGTTGCATGAGTGTATTCGACCCATGATAGTATTTTAAATAATTGTTTGATTGACTCAATTTCAAGATTACCACAACCATAAAATTTAGTATACATCTACTTTGTAACATATATACAACTAAGAATAAGAATTGCAAACTTCATTTTTAACCAGAATCAAGTTGCAAGCAACAATTAAATTTTAAAAATAAATAAACCTAATTTTAGTCATAAAAATGATATATCTTTTGGAGAGGCACAATTAGGTGTTAGGTTTCCTATGGCGTAGATTTTATCTTTCTCTCACCTTTTAGCTTTTTCTTTTGTATTACTTCTTTACATATCTATTGGTTGTACATGATATCATTTATCTTTGGTTCTTCATATATCTGATATTGTTTCCACTTGGTAGGTAGGCTCATCTAAGTTTGCATCATATCTAGGATTGATTAACACATGTAGGAGAGAGAACATCATTGGTGTGAGTAGGTTTTAGCATCAGGCTGGGTTGAGCCCAGTATAGCCCAACCCTAGCCAATTTTTGTTGGGGGGCCTACGGGTCAGGCTTCGGCCTGGTATATTCCAAAAAATTAAGCCCAAGCCAGGTCCCGACCTAGTGTTTGGATCGAGCTTGTGTTGGGCCCGTCCAGTTGGTACTCATACTGATTATTTTTTTAAAGTTTTCACAACATATTTAAGGAAAAAATATATACCCTCATAATGCATAAAAAGAATGTCATAAGAAAAATTGTGTAAATACTAGGAAGTGCTACATATACATGCTACACATACCAAATGAGGATTACTTTTTTTCTTGATGTAAATAGAATCCTCGGTAGATCATTGTTTTCTTGACTATGTTACGACATTCAGATTTCCTAAATCAAAAGGATTGGTATCTAAAAATTGCACACATCTTATGAAGAAATTGTTTGATTTATTGTAGAAAGAATTGGTTGTCACTTACCCCTTCAGAAGACACTAATTGATTCTCGCAACCACTAACTTAACAAGGCATGGCAAGATGCTACATGAAAAAAATGGAGGACTCATAATTCTTGGGTTTGCATCATAGCGTACGAAGTAATTACCTCCACACATCTCCTAAGAACGAAGTGTCGAGATCCCATCCATAACCAAGTAGACAAATAAAATCTTTAAGTAGATGTATAATTGAATAGTAAAGAATTTTATTAAGCAACTGCACAAACTTGTATCATATGCCACACACAACATTATAAGGTGCGAGAGAAAACTGGATCCATAATCTCGACAAATCTGTTGAATGCAAAGGCATATGAGGCTATAATTGTATGCTCAAAACAACATCAAATGAGGAAAACAAAATAGAAGCACGTAAGCATCACATGATCGAATTCAAGCTAGGTCAATTATCGGACCAAGCACGGGCTTGGTTCAGGCTAGTGGACGAGCCGACCTTCGTGCTTCGAGTTCGGGCTACTTCGAGCCCAAGCCTAGTGGATGCGGCTCGATCCCTTGCTCGTCACGGCACTCTCCGTTGCCGGGTACCATTTGTTGTTTGTTGATTCGGCCACTTTACTTGATCTCTTGAGCTGTCGTTTGTTATAGCACTTAGATTGGCAACATAATTAAGCGTTCATATAGCCTCGTGCCTTTTCACTTCTCCTTAGCATTTAGGCTGTGAATTATTGCAAAATGTAGCTTCGTTCACATAGCCTCATGCCTTCTTCACTTTTGTTTTAGCATTTAGGTTTGTTTTTGCAGCCCCACAAATGTTCGGAGATGTCCCACTAACAATTAAGTCGTGATAAATTCCTGCTGCTACAAAGCGCATTGCAATGAGATATTCAACTGCAGACTTTGATTTTAAAACACTATCAACGAAGCCAAATGTGTTTTGAGAGATTTTGCTGTAACTATTGGTGACTAATAAGTATGGTTTGAATACAGCTATAGAAGGCATGAATAAGTAGGAAATCAACTATAAATTGCATGTCTAATATGCTCAAATGGATGGTTGATATTGTGCATAAACTGCCACGCTGCAGTTTTCGTCAAACATAAAACTTGCAAACTATAAATTGCATGGCTAATATGCTGTTTCTTTTTTGGTCTTTACTCCAGCAACATGGTTCCCGTGCCGTTCATCCTACTTTACCTGAAAAAGCTTGCATCTTTCCTCTCAGAGAGTAAGAATGGCTCATCTCCTTTGGCCATGTTAATGGATCGTGTGCTGCAGAGGGCAAAGGAGAAGGCGGAGCCAGTAAAGGAGTTCCAATGGCTAGGCTTGATGCTGTTCGTGGCATTACCATTCCCAGGAACCGGTGCTTGGACGGGTGCCATTGTGGCATCTGTGCTGGATATGCCGTTCTGGACTGCGATCACTGCTAATTTTGTAGGGGTTGTTCTCGCAGGGCTCCTAGTGAATTTGCTTGTTAATCTTGGCCTCAAGTATGCGGTTGCAACTGGGGTGCTGCTCTTCTTTCTGTCGACCTTCATGTGGAGTGTTTTGCGTCGCTTAAAGACTCATCCTATATCATTATTTTGATGCCAGGACGGGCAATCAGGTATACCGTGTCTTATGAAAATTCATCGTGATATTTATTTCATTTATCATGATTTATGTTTCTGGGTGCTTGGGAAAATTTTAGCACTGGAATATCTTTTGAGAAAAAGGATTTCTTAGAATTTATTAATTTCAATGCAATCAATTTTGAGTTACCTGTAACCAAACGGAGTTTGTTTTTATCATGACATGGACTCAGTTCACATCATTATATGGGGGATGGCATTTAATGGTCGAATTGTTGAACAATGATACTTAGGGTTGTTTGGTTGCAGGGTTGGGTTGGGTTGGGTTGGGCTGGGTGAATAGTAAACTGTGAGGAGGGGGTACTCCTGTGAATAGTGCCCCAACCCAACCTAACCCAACCCTGCCCAACCCTGCAACCAAACGAACCCTCTAGCTTCGTCTCGAACTCGAGAAAATCAATTAGGACCGTGGATCTATAGATAATTTTGCTATGGTTTGTATGGACACAAATCAAAAAGTTGTATGCAGAAGCATATCCAATGAAATGAATACAACGGTGATGTGTGTCCCCTTCGGAAATAGATGGAATCCGAAATTGCTCATTGAAATCCCAACTTTTTGATTTGCGTCCATACAAACCATAGCAAAATTATTTATAGATCCACGGTCCGAATTGATTTTCCCGAGTTCGAGACGAAGCTAGAGCGGAAGTTAGGAGAGGAACTCATATATAAGTCCATCAAAAAATTAGAATTAAGCAAATATGAGAAACATCCTGATGCAACGTGATCGCAAATTATAGGGCCGCGTTTATTTAATTAATTAGTCGTCAATTTTATTTACGTTTAAGTTGTCGTAATTGTTTAATTAAATAATTGAGATCGCCTGTGATCTCAACGTTTATTTCGTAGATTTTAATTTTAAAAGTGGGTCAATTAATTAGTTAGAGTCAGTATAGGCAAGTCGGTTGTCAATTTAATTAATTTACTATTTTTGTAAGGCCATCCCTCCTATATAAAGGGATGAGGGTCCAGTATTTTTATTCAGTCAAGTCTTATTAAAAATTGAGATTTTATCTCTCTCCTATCTCCCATCTCCCTCTCTCCCTACGCGATCTCCGCGGTTCTCCTCCTTCAACCTCTCGTATTCCCGGCGAGTTCTCTTCTCAACTCTTCTATTTCTTCCACCAAATATCCACCGTTCAATTTCTCAAATTTTATCGACGCGCCAAAAAGCCGTTTGCATCATTTGGTATCAGAGCATGGCATTTAGGTCGTTCTCACGACCTAACGATCCATCCAGGCGCTCGCACCGACACCATCGTTCATCCGAACAAACACGACGAGCCATCTCCACCATCGACACCTCCTTCAAACAGGCGGAGCACATGGTACGTGATTTGCAGAACAACTTCCGATCCATGTCGTCAATGTTTCGGGACCTAATGGCCAACTTTGAGGCCTACCGCGACGCCCAATCGAGGCCTCCACCCGTCGAAGCCGCTGCCGTCAGTCTTGATGAAGAAAAACTCGACGTAACGGAGGAATCGGCCGCTGTCCAGGAGCTTCCAGATCTGAATCCGTCGTCGGAATCGACTCCGCTGCCCCCTCCAACCATCTCGACGCCACCCCAGCCCTCCCAGGTAACTCCCACCACAGCCCCAAGCCCCCCAGCGGCTGCCCTAGCCCTGCAACCCCTTCCCGAAACCCCAACCCCTGTAGCCCAGGCCCCCGCCACCCCCTTACCCATCATCCTCTCACCCCCGCACCCTTCTTTCCCAAGCCCCAGCGCCTCTCTTCCCCGCTCACGCCACCCTTCGCCGATTGCGCGCGGCCCCGACCTCCCGCCCCAGCGCCGCCAGCCGCCTTCCCTTCATCCCGCGCGCTGCCCTCGCCTGCAATCCCCTTTGTGTACCTCCCATCGCCACGCCTCACCCTCGCCTCTCCTCCATGCCGCCGCTCGCCCACTTCCCGTGACCCATTCCCTCCGCCCAACCAGAGCCCCGGGCCGCCACCTCCATAGCCTGCTCCCCCGCGACCCCTGCTACCACCGCCTCTCTTCCCCCTCCAAATCCCCGCGCCCCCGCCCCTTTCCCCCTTCCCCACCACCCAACGCCTCGCCGCCTCTCACCCGGTCACCCCAGAAGCCCGCAAGCCCGGCCCCGACCTCCACGTTCCTCGCGTACGAGAGAACAATGGCCATGGAGACCCCCGTGGCCATCAACGCCTGCCACCCTCACGCCGACGCCGCCGCCTACGATGTCTCACGAATCCACGGCCCCGCCGCCTTTTGTTGAAGAGAACTAAAACCCTATCGAGTTCTCATGGAATCAAATCCCTGGAAGAAGGGAATTGGAAGATTAGTTGGGAAAATTGCAAAGAAAAATTCCCTAAAATCCATATTTGCAGAAAGGTCCATTGCAATAGAAATGTGAGGAAAATTGAAGGAGTACGAAAATTGCAGGGACGCCCCTCAATTGAAAAGAACTACAAACGTAATGTTGAAAGATCTAATTGAAGGTTACAATCTCAAAGACGACTTCTCCAACGATGCACCTACATCAAGCAATTCGTCAGGAGACGAATTTTTAAAGCGGAGGAGAGTTGATGCAGCGTGATCGCAAATTATAGGGCCGCATTTATTTAATTAATTAGTCATCAATTTTATTTACGTTTAAGTTGTCGTAATTGTTTAATTAAATAATTGAGATCGCATGTGATCTCAACGTTTATTTCGTAGATTTTAATTTTAAAAGTGGGTCAATTAATTAGTTAGAGTCAGTATAGGCAAGTCGGTTGTCAATTTAATTAATTTACTATTTTTATAAGGTCATCCCTCCTATATAAAGGGATGAGGGTCCAGTATTTTTATTCAGTCAAGTCTTATTAAAAATTGAGATTTTATCTCTCTTCTATCTCCCATCTCCCTCTCTCCCTACGCGATCTCCGCGGTTTTGCTACTTAACCTCTCGTATTCCCGGAGAGTTCTCTTCTCAACCCTTCTATTTCTTCTACCAAATATCCACCGTTCAATTTCTCAAATTTTATCGACGCGCCAAAACGCCTTTTGCATCATTAGATTTTATCTCTCTCCTATCTCCCATCTCCCTCTCCCCCTACGCGATCTCCGCGATTCTCCTCCTTCAACCTCTCGTATTCCCGGCGAGTTCTCTTCTCAACCCTTCTATTTCTTTCACCAAATATCCACCGTTCAATTTCTCAAATTTTATCGACGCGCCAAAAAGATGTTTGCATCATTTGGTATCAGAGCATGGCATTTAGGTCGTTCTCACGACCTAACGATCCATCCAGGCGCTCGCACCGACACCATCGTTCATCCGAACAAACACGACGAGCCATCTCCACCATTGACACCTCCTTCAAAGAGGCGGAGCACATGGTACGTGATTTGCAGAACAACTTCCGATCCATGTCATCAATATTTCGGGACCTAATGGCCAACTTTGAGGCCTACCACGACGCCCAATCGAGGCCTCCACCCGTCGAAGCCGCTGCCGTCAGTCTTAATGAAGAAAAACTCGATGTAACGGAGGAATCGGCCGCTGTCCAGAAGCTTCCAGATCTGAATCCGTCGTCGGAATCGACTCCGCTGCCCCCTCCAACCATCCCGGCGCCACCCCAGCCCTCCCAGGTAACTCCCACCACAACCCCAAGCCCCCTAGCGGCTGCCCTATCCCCGCAACCCCTTCCCGAAACCCCAATCCCTGTAGCCCAGGCCCCCGCCACCCCCTTACCCATCATCCTCTCACCCCCGCACCCTTCTTTCCCAAGCCCCAATGCCTCTCTTCCCCGCTCACGCCACCCTTCGCCGATTGCGTGCGGCCCCGACCTCCCGCCCCAGCGCCGCCAGCCGCCTTCCCTTCATCCCGCGCACTGCCCTCGCCTGCAATCCCCTTTGTGCGCCTCCCATCGCCACGCCTCACCCTCGCCTCTCCTCCACGCCGCCGCTCGCCCACTTCCCGTGACCCATTCCCTCTGCCCAACCATAGCCCCGGGCCGCCACCTCCATATCCTGCTCCCCCGCGACCCCTGCTACCACCGCCTCTCTTCCCCCTCCGAATCCCCGTGCCCCCGCCCCTTTCCCCCTTCCCTACCACCCAACGCCTCGCCGCCTCTCACCCCAGAAGCCCGCAAGCCCGGACCCGACCTCCACGTTCCTCGCGCACGAGAGAACAGCGGCCATGGAGACCCCCGTGGCCATCCACACCCGCCACCCTCACGCCGACGTCGCCGCCTACGATGCCGCACGAATCCACGGCCCCGCCGCCTTTTGTTGAAGAGAACTGAAACCCTAGCGGGTTCTCATGGAATCAAATCCCTGGAAGAAGGGAATTGGAAGATTAGTTGGGAAAATTGCAAAGAAAAATTCCCTAAAATCCATATTTACAGAAAGGTCCATGGCAATAGAAATGTGAGGAAAATTGAAGGAGTACGAAAATTACAGGGACGCCCCTCAATTGAAAAGAACTACAAACGTAATGTTGAAAGATCTAATTGCAGGTTACAATCTCAAAGACGACTTCTCCAACGATGCACCTACATCAAGCAATTCGTCGGGAGACGAATTTTTAAAGCGGAGGAGAGTTGATGCAGCATGATCGCAAATTATAGGGCCGCATTTATTTAATTAATTAGTCGTCAATTTTATTTATGTTTAGGTTGTCGTAATTGTTTAATTAAATAATTGAGATCGCATGTGATCTTAACGTTTATTTCGTAGATTTTAATTTTAAAAGTGGGTCAATTAATTAGTTAGAGTCAGTATAGGCAAGTCGGTTGTCAATTTAATTAATTTACTATTTTTGTAAGGCCATCCCTCCTATATAAAGGGATGAGGGTCCAGTATTTTTATTCAGTCAAGTCTTATTAAAAATTGAGATTTTATCTCTCTCCTATCTCCCATCTCCCTCTCTCCCTACGTGATCTCGCGGTTCTCCTCCTTCAACCTCTCGTATTCCCGGCGAGTTCTCTTCTCAACCCTTCTATTTCTTCCACCAAATATCCACCGTTTAATTTCTCAAATTTTATCGACGCGCCAAAAAGCCGTTTGCATCACATCCCCACCCCCAAAACCCAAAACTTAAAATTTAGAATTTTAATTAAATAAATAGCATCCCAATTGATGTGAATGCCTCTTAATTACGACACTATCATGTCGTGGTAAAGCCAGATTGTCTTTTATTAATTTTACAAATTGTCTTGCTAAGTCATACTTAGGGGTGTGCGTTGTTAATAGGTTATATAGGTATATTCCCTGACCTATAGGGCTCGACCCAAAACCCATGGATATCCAACAAAGATTTTCGGATCGGGTACTTGGAACCATGGTTTTAAAAAATGTGCCTCGAGGTGTCGAGGCGAAAGCCTCGAGGAGGTTTTCCATGAAAACTGCCTCGAGGCTATAGCCTCAGTCTGGATATATGAGGCGTAAGCTTCAAAGACCCGAGGCGGTACCGAGGCGATCTCGAGGTGCCGCATCGATTTGCTACGCATTTTTTTGGATAAATAAATACAAAACAATATAAAGCTATAGTTTTATAATAATATTAAAGTTATAAAGTATATTTTAGTTATAAACATACAGGTCACAATATTGTATTATAGTATCATTATATGTTACTCCCGAAATATAACATTTCATAAATATATAATTATACATTTATATTTCAATCATCATTGCATCAAACAAATCACACAAAAGTACAATGATTATTTCTAATTAGTGTGAACGGATTTTATATGAACAAATGATATTCAATTGCTTGTATCACTACAATGAGTATAATATATGTTTAAGAGATTGTGAGAATATTAGGAATTCACATATTTACAATATTAATATTACTTAATCACAATTAAAACTAGCATATATGGTTAATATGATATATTTTGTGCATCTATTAAATTTTAAATATTCAAATTTAGGATTTATGATCATATATTATGTCAATATTTGAAGTTTATGGTTTTATGATAATATAATTACTCATAATAATACTTTTGACATGTATTTTATCTATAAATCGAGGCTTACGTCTCGATCACCTCAAGGCTTACGTCTCGTCTCAATAACAGAAAATCACCTCGATCCGCCTCACATTTTTTAAAACCTTTCCCATATCCATTTACCCCATAGCTATTGTTGCAATATTCGATAGAATATTCTTATTCGATGGTTTGGGCAAACATAATATAACTATGTGGTCAATATTCGGTCCAATCCGAATATTTCTGAATTGCAACAAACCGTTCTTTTTTATTATTTTTTATTATTTTTTTATTTTTAAAGCTTCCCATTTATATTGGTATCACCACAAATATTAAAGCACCATATATGTAGCTTGTTAATTGGTACTTTTATTGGATTATTATTGATTGATGATCATATATGTATAAATATACAAGAATATATATATATTAGACATAATTATTATATTTGAAATAATTAAAAAAATACATAATCGAATAATTCTGAATATTCACCAGAATATCGAATATTCTTTATTCAGTGATCATTCTGATTGAATACCAAATACTAACTTCTACAACACTACCCGTAGCATGTAGGGCTTCGACCCTGTCATGAACGGGGTACCCATGGGTCAGCCTGAAAACTTGACCCATTGCCTAACTTGGTAGGCTTGTTTAATAAAGATGCAAATTATTGGATACGAATACGGAAATGGTGTTATTATATTTTTATTCATTTTTAAATACAAATACAAACATAATTATAGATATTGATGAATATGAAAACTATGTTATCATATCTGTCAAAAGATGGATATTTTTATAAAATGTATACGAAATGGATACGGATAATATTAGAACTACTTTATAGAATAAATTAAATATGTATGCATTGGATTAGAGTGGAGTATTGGGTTCGACCTGGCCCATCCCAGCAAAGTTTTTCACCTCGATCCCCCACCCCCATTTTCTCTGATCCTCGGGCCCACTTGAGTCTTGCATCTTGGACTAAATCGAGGACCCAAGCTTGGGTTCAGGCTTGCCTCACCAATTTGGTAGGCTCGCATCTCCTAACTGGTGCATCAGGCGACCTCCTTTGCAAATGGCCAAACCACTTTAAGTGGTTCTCTCGCATCTTATCCTCGATTGGAGTTACACCAACTTTCCTTTTGATTGCACCATTCTGAATTCGATCTTTACGTGTATGTTGTCCACACATCCACCTTAGCATTTTCATTTATGCTACTGTCATTTTCTACACATGTCCATGGTGTACATGCCAATATTCAGATTCATAGAGCATAGCAGGTCTTGCGACTGCTTTGTAAATTTTTCCTTTGATTTTCAAAGGAACTTTCTTATCACGGAGAATAGTAGAGGCTCCTCTCTCCTTTAGCCAACCTGCATTTATTCTATTAGTAACATCTCCAATAATTTTCCCATCATGTTGCAAAATAGATCCCAAGTATCTAAAAGAATCTCTCTTTTGAATGAAATATGACTTTGTTTGTTTATTTCTTCAAAAAAATGACTTTGTTTACTGAAAATTACATGATTTGTCGGGTTAAACATAATAGATGGTGGCTTCAAAAAAAAACATACTAGATGGAATTGCACCATGCGTTATGTTCCATGGATGTCCATAGGTACCCGTGACACGTTCAAATAACCCAGGTACCCGTTGGAACATGTTATCTATTTAAACGGGGTGAGTCAACCCATGAACATGTAATACTAGGTCAGGGCAGCTCACAAATGAGCGAGCCGGGTAACTCGACCCGTGAACACCCCGTCGGGCAAATACTTGTGATTTATTTCACTATGGAGCCTTGTAGGTCTTCGAAATTTCTTTGGGGTATGCAGCAGAGCCTCCACTTCGCTTCGAAAACGATATTAATATTTTGTGTTGACTTCCAATATTTTTTTTGCTAAAAAAAGAAAATACAGAGGGTCTAATGCCTGTACAGATGCCAGCGTCGGCTGAGATTTTCCATCAACCGTATATAAAGTATCTTCATACAGGGCTTAGAAATTTGTTCGATTGGTCTTTGACCATCCTTTCATCTTAAAAAGCAAACAAGGATGATCTGATTATGGATGCTAATTTGCATGTAACCCTAACTGTGTCCTCATTTCATTTAGCTACATTTAATGATTTCACATGCATGTTATTTTGTCTCCATTAATTAGTTCACATTCTTTTCTCTTCCGCTGCCCAAGGTTCCACACGAGCATTCATTCATTGCACTCTTGATGCATGAATGTCTGGTACTCGGGATAGTATTAAATCATTAGATAATTTTCATAGATTTTTACCATGTAGCATTGTCTTTTTGCAAGTTATGGTTAACACTGGAATTAGATAACAATTATAGGGGTATCTCCCTATTTTTTCCTTCAAATAATTGTGTTATTACCTCATACAAAATAAATGTTGTGTGTATACATGGAACAGTAGTAGTCTTTTATTTCAGGGTAATTTACATATCTATGGACCCGATCCCAATCTGGGTCTCCATCTTTCATTTGTAACAAATAAGGTCCCCACATCATTTGGAGAATGGCAGAGGAGCTTGCCGTAAAAAAATAGAAGCTTGACCTAATTACCCTTCAAATTGAATTGAACACTCATTCTGTCAAACACTCCTAAACACAAACAAAGATAATATCGATCGACATCCTCCCAAACAGAAGGGAAAAAAAGATATTTCAATGCGAAAAAAAGTCAATGATTCTAATGAAAATTTGATATCTTGGAAGGAGACGACGGAGTCAAACAGCAAGAATGGATTTTCCCCCTTCAAAAATCACATCTTTCGGAACCGGCAACAAAAAACCCCTGATTGGTGCCTGCATTCTGGTTGCAACAGCAGAGATCTGCACCTTGAAAGTCTCATCCGCATTCCTGTAATCCCGCAGCCATGGTCTCAACTAGATTCAGAGGGGAGTGTGAGGGTGTACTATGATTGGCGAGGGGTCTGAGTTGCTTGACCAACTCCTGTAATCCTGCGGCCATGGTCAAGACCAGATCCGGAGAGCAGAGATTGAGATCTGAGGGAGGAAAGACTGACTCCTCTCCTCCCGTCTCGATCGTCCCTTCTTCTTCTCCGTCTACTGCTACTCGTTGGTCTTCTGGATTTAGGTCGTGATTTTGGACTTGAGAAATGTGCGTGGAACACTAGAAATGTAACGTCTCGGGCTTAGGTCCCCGGTCCGTTATCGAGGAAAACTGACCCTGACAACTTGTTGGGTTCGGGCCCGGATGGACCCGTTGACAACCACCCAAAATGCTTAAGCCCAACCCCAAACATAGTGCCATACCTAAAACTCACGAAGTGTGGGTATGGTTTATAAGTGGTTTGGTTACTACTTGACAACTTGGGCTTAAGCATTTTGGGTGGTTGCCAACGAGTCCATTTAGGTCCGAACCCAACAAGTTGTCAGGACCAATTTTCCTCGATAACGGACCGGGGACCTAAGCCCGGAACGTTACAAGAAAAGTTGTGATGTTTGGAGTTTAGAAAAATACGTTATCCATGGGATTAAATATAGGGAGGTATATAATTTAAAAAGGTTAGATTAGGAGTGGGATAATTTGAGGCTTGGAGTTATGTTTCCTTTTTTGCCTAGGAAATGAAGGTACGTAGCTTGCGCGGCCGCCGGAGGGGAGCAGATATCTGGTCGCACAGCTGCTGTACGTTGGAGAATTTGGTGTGTGTGGGGGGGGGGGGGTGTTGGGGGGGATCGGGATCTTACTGGCCACACGAGGGGAGGTGGGGAGGAGAAGCTCGTCAGAGGCGAGATTCTGGTGGACAGGGGCACGGGGAGGTAAGGTATGGTGGGGGAGGTGGGTATTGAGGTGGGGGGATAGAAAATGCACAAAGCACTTACAAGTATACTAGACAAACATACGTCGATACGGTGAATGTTACCAAGTTGTTCGTGGATGCAATTGATTGCTTATCAAATACAAGATGTAAATATGATATTGTCTTTGATGTGTCTGATAATGTGTCAATGGAATTGTTAGGTGTTCTTTTTTCGTAAAAAGATTATATTATCAAAAGCTTTTCTCTGGCATTAACGGTTGTAAATTCCAATTTTGTGACTATCATTGTTACATCAAGTTTAAGATATAAAAGCATGCCTAAGACAGTGTTTCTCGATGTCAGTTGGTAGTAGCAACTAGTGAGTTTATGCTGCCTTACATCCACTCAAAAACTCTACCTCAAGTTGTTTGGTGGCTCTAAGTTTTCTTTTGGTATATCATGTCAAGCATAATTTTAAGTTAACGTAGCACAAACTAAGCCAAGTGCTGCATTAGAAGCAGCAGTCCTCTTGGTGCATGCTAGTATCCATGTCTGGAAGAAGTAAAATCTTTTTTCTTACAATTCTTTGTTGAAAGTGGTGGGAGGTTCTTGCAGCAGTGGCAGAGCCTGGGGGCAGCAGAGGTGGTCGCCCCTAATGACTTCACAATTATGCATTTTTTTACTGTTGTTTCTAGGTTTTTGCCCTATCACCGTTTTCATTTTCCTCTATCTTACAAGTTCACCTCCAGTGACTTTGATTTCTGGCTCCGCTGCTGTTCTTGCAGAATGTAACTCAACGGCCATCCTGGCTGCTATGATGTTTTCAAATGATGAATGAACTTGACCCTTTTTTTGAAAAAAAAATGCAGCTGTTGGATAGTTTTCATCAGCATAATGGCTGGCATGCATTTTTACAATCAATTGTGTTGCATAAAAAATATTTTTTTTTCATATATAATTTGTCTCGTGGTAAAATGCAGATTGGAGACCCACACTATTGTATTGTATTTGTGTTTACATTGATGTTGTAAAAAAAGACGGGCCCGAACGCGAAGCTCTACCTAGTGGAATCTGGGAGTGTCTGCACAGCTTTGGGCTCTTATTGCTGCCTCTTGCCTTGACGAAATGTGGGAGAGGCCTGCACGGAATCAACTCAAATTACACAATAAAGTCTCATTTTTTAGCTCTAGTATAACAAGAGCTGTATTCGCAGAGTATTATATCTGAAATATTCCATGTGATGCAAATATTCTTCGCAAGGAAACTGTTTATAATTCAATCACCCACTTTTTTTGTCACCTCTATGTGTTTTCTGTCCAGCGTTGGGTAAAGTTAGTATTATGATAACATTAAGAGATGCGTGACTTGTGTTTCAGCAATCAACCTCCTGCATCTTCACAATCGACCTGCTGCCGGACGCCACAGGCTACAGATCTTCCATTGATTTCTGTGTAAGCGTGTGAAGTCAATCCTGTCCCATATTTACGTCATTTAGGATCACTGTTAAATAATTACTACATCAATGCTCATCCTCGATTTCCTTTATGTTCAGCATATACTGGTCGAGGTGGCAGAAGGTGACTGGAAATAGCAGGGAAGGTTATTGGGCCAGAATGACCATCTTCGATGTCGTGAATCGGATACTGGAGGAACAGAAGTTGCACATTATCTGTCCAAGAGAGAAAAGCGGCTTTAAGTAAGTTTAATTTACTTAAACTAAATATTGTTGAGGGGTCAATGTGAGTGACCTATGCCCAACTTGTCCCGAGGAGGAAGCTCAAAGAAGGAAGAAAGAATATTTGTACTGGAAGTGGGAGAGGTGTTTGGTGGAAAGGGTCGAGAAGATGTGATGGTAAAGTTGTAAAAGAAAGGAGAGGTGGAGGCGGAAGAGTGACGAGGAGGGAGTTGACAACGCGAGCATTTGCTGTGGATGATGAGGAAGGTGAAAGCTTATGCTGAGAATGAGAGATCATATGGGAAAAGACACGGGAAAATGGAGACAGCATACTTCAAGACGGATCCTCTGATGTAATACAGCAGGTGTTATAATGCAAGGATCCGTCCGATGGGGATCGGACGATCCTCATCGGGAGCCGGCCATCGCTAGCCCCCTATGAGGGTCGTCCGGTTCCCATCGAACGGATTCCTGCATTACAACACCTTCTGAATTACAACAGAGGATCCGTCCTCCGGCATACTTAAATGGTCCAGGATCTTACTCATCTGGCATATCTTGATCTAATGGTGTTATCGATATCATTTATCTAAAAGGGTACTTAGCAAGGATGCAATCCGATATCGATACAAACATGGTATCTTTTATTGCGTTCTTTTTTTTAAAGTGGATATGATTTTTTTATTTTGGCGGATACCGAAAAGAATACAAGTTCTTTTTTGCAGATACGGATTCAAATGTCTTTTTGAGGATATGAATATGATTATATCTTCTTTTATAGATATGAAAATCTGTACAATTGAACCTGTGTATAAATACATCATGAGGCTACATGCAATATATTCAATTTGGAGTCATTTCAAATGTGAAAAAATCCATTTTATGCTATTTATTATATGTTATAGAAGTTATTTTATTTAGTGTCGCGGTTCGTTTTGCTAGCCAAGTCGAGCACCACAAATCATTAGTTAGTCATGTTAATCTTATATAGTCACGTATCTATAAAAGTTTCAACAGCAATTTCTCGGATAATATCAATTTCTCTCAAATGCCAACATCAATGTGTGCTTAAAACATAATATATCAAGAGGTTGGAGAGTATGCAAGGTGCAAGTTAGTCTATATGTTTTGGTATCACAAATGTCCATTTTTCCGATTTTTTGAAATGAATCTTTGGGGGATTTTTTAAAATATTAAGTGGAATATATGTTTCAAATTTCATGCATTTGAAGGGGTTGATTGCAACAATTTTGAGATCATTAAAATTTGATTGTCTTGATGGATAAGTTAGAGGTCTCAAATTAAGTTGAAATTGGAATTACGTTACTACGATATATTTTGATCTAAATTGATCGAGGTTTCATTTCAGAAAAAATAAAAAAATGAACATTTGTGGTGTCGGTGCATGCATACTTGTATGCACCTTTGTGCATACTCCCCAACCCCATATATCAATATTCCAATGAAGGTGGTATCTGATAATTATAACATACTGTCACATTCAAGTACTAATTCATAATCAAGCCATAAAGAAACATCATTATCATATATCTTTTCTACATATAACTTTTAAACTATCACTATTTTCACAATTTTGTTCCTATATATTTGTAAAACTCAAGACTCCATTACTACCAACTTCCTCGTTAAAATACACATAATTTACCAAAAAGATTGAAATCTTAGCAAGGCTCGACCTTCGGCTACTGTTGTGCAAGTAGGGCTACTAATTGAATTGAAGCATTCAGATTCGATTATGATTCGTTCGATAATAATTCGAAAATAATTCGATTCGAAGTGAGTTGAATTAAATATGAATTCCAATTATGGATTCGATTCCCAAACGAATTGAATTTGACTTAGCTTGAATTCGTTCGAAAAAAATTCGATTCGATTCGATATATATATATATATATATTATATTTATATACATATATGCATACATTCATGCAAACATATAACACTGCCTTTATTTACCAATAAGCTTACACTCTTCTATATAAATATGAGTATCTTATGGTGGATTTTGCAAAATTCTCATAAAAATATTAAAAAAGTACAATTCACTCAAATGTGTATCCCCCCATTCACGCATGGCTCACTCACCCCTTCTCATTTCTCACGCACAGGCGCACAAATCCTTCCCCTTCGTACTCCTCTCCTCTCTCCCACACGACGCATAAAAAAACCCTAGCCCCCCAACGGCGTCGTGGTCTTCTCCGCCAACATCGACGCCCCCTCCATCCAACTCAACTCGTCCTCTTCTTTGCGATCTCGGACTCGACTCGTCTCAAAGCTTCACTGCCTTCTCGTGTTGACTGCCTCATCTTCTTAGCAAATAAGGTCAATTTCCAATGCCTCGATTCTAGTACCACCAGAGATTCCGATTGATCGTCCTTGTGTTGGGTTTTCATGGAATTTTTATTTCGGGTTTTCGCGTTTCCTCGAGGGGATCTTTTGTCGGATTTCGAACCGGAATGCTCGAATTTGATCGTCTTGATGCGTATTTGGACGTGGGTTTTTTTATGCTGAGTATGTCCTGCTGAAAAAATCAGTTCTCTGGGTAGTTGGGTTTGTAGGTCGGAATTAGGGCTTTGATTTTAGCCCTGTATGAACGACATGGGATCGTGGGTTCAGGTTCATGAACTCAACTGTCTGTCTATCTACCGGCTTATGCCCAGAATTTTGAAGAAAAATGATATCTTTAAGCCAGTACTTCTTGGAAATTGAAACATCTGTTTTATGCACTAGGCACCAACAACGCAAGGCCGCTTGACACCATCTACAACAACTTCATCGATGCCCTGCCTGTCGTGAGTGCTCGACGATCACAGATCTGGTGATATTTTGGGTTGGGTTTCAAGATTTGAATGTTTATCGTTGCAAGTGAATATTGCTCGGAGAAGAGAACGGCAAGAGGTTGATCCATTTCTCTCACGTGAGTTAAACAGGGTCTGATCCTAAAGACAAGCTCTTCTTCTTCTTCTTGGAGGACATCGTGGAGAAGGTTGTATACACATATTATGCTATATAATCTTTAAATTTGTGCTTGTTGCACGTAGTGATTGTTGGCTGCACCGCGTACATACACCCTTGCATAGTTTCACACTAGCAAAGAAGATGATATAATCTGACGCGGGCTTCCGTTCTCGTGACCGACTTAAAAGAAAAATTACTATAAAAAAGAACACTTATAATCTCTCCATCTCTTTTTTCATCTTGCTATTTTTCTGTATATAAAGGCAATCATTCCACACTCTCTCTCTTTTCAATCCAAAATACAAGTATCCTCTTCCTGTTCCCTTAAACTCTTTACATCGAATACAATTCCATTAAATTTGGATCAGTACTTTAGTTTAATGATAATAGTAGCATCCGTCTTTAGATGTTCTGTGATGGAATTACTTCGATTATGGACAATTATCGTAATTAATTCCATTTAAAATTACCCTGCTATACTTTAATGCTTGATTGGAGGACTGATGCGGGGTAAATGCTACTGATTGTAGATGACGTTTGTTGCAAATAAAAAAGGCTTTTGGTTGATTAAATGTGTTTTTATTTTTCTAAAATGTATGTGCATTAGAAATTAATTTATTACAATGAGAGATTATCACCATGCAATTGTTAATGAAGTACGACTTACGTAATACTTTTTTGTAAGTGTTTGTATTGATTGACGGATAAAATTCATTTTCTTTATATATCATGGAGGTATATAACGAGAGAAAAGATGGAGATGATTCCTCTGAAAAACGACATGAATCACAATCCTCCAATCATGCTTTTGAACAAGTATATTAAAATCTTATCTTTTTCTTAATTACTATAAAAATTAAGTTTAATTGTTGATGTGAAAGTTTAAATTTAGTTACGATCATGTGCTTATTTTTTTCTTTAGATCACCAATCCGAACATGCCATCTTCACAAAATAGTGTCCATGAAAGAGTGAATGGAGATGATTTTGACGGGGGGAAATGTAGGAGAATGAGAAGAAGTAGAAAAAGTGCATGATGAAGTAATTACTAAAGTTGATAGAAAGAAAAGATCATCTGTTTATCAATCATTTATTAAAGAGAATGTGAAGGTTGGTGGAGTGTTAGTTGAAAGGTGGAAATGTATGGATTGTAAAAAAACATTCAAAGTAATGAATTGTGGAACTACTTCGCATTTGAAAAATCATAGAGAGAGGTATTGTATCATGCGAGATTCTGGAGATAAGAAACAAAGAACATTGTCTTTTGGTCCTTCGTCATCCGAGTCGGATCATTTGAATGAACTTGCATTATCATTTTCAAAGTTTGATCAGATGAGAGCGAGAGAATTGATTGCTAAATGGGTCATCGTTCATGAGCATGTTTTTAGTATTGTGGAAGAATTCTGGCCCAATACTAAAATATTTGAATCCCAATTTTAAACAAGTTTCCAGAGCAACGATAACAAATGATTGCTTGAAGATTTTCTCCATTGAAAAGGAAAAATTGAAAAGAATTTTTCTACATGTGGACATGATTGGTCTTACTACAGATACTTAGACATCCAATCAAACAATAGGGTACATGTGTTTGACTGCCCACTATGTCGATGCAAATTGGAAGTTACAAAAACGTATCCTTAATTTTTCAGAGTTAGAACCACCGCATACATGTGTTGTTGTTGCAGATGCTATTCTGAATTGTCTCGCTGAATGGGGGATTGATAGTAAAATTATGAGTATTACACTAGATAATGCCAGCACTAATGATGTGGTTGTGAGAACATTGAAAGATACATTTTTCGGAAGGGGTTGTTTGTTATTTAAGGGAAAACTCTTTCATGTCAGATGTTGTGCGCACATATTAAATCTTATGGTGCAAGACGGTCTTCGTGCATTGGAAAATACGATCTCTAATATTAGAGAAAGTGTAAAGTACATCAAAAAAAGTAGTGCACGTTTAAAGAAATTTGGTGAAATTGCAAAGCAACTGAATCACTCTACTTCAAGGGGTCTCTCCATGGATGTTCCTACTCGTTGGAATTCCATCTTCTTCATTCTTGAATATGCATTATGTTATAAAGTCATTTTTCAAAATTATGCAAGAAGAGATGATGGTTACAAGTGGTTGCCATCACAAGAAGAGTGGGAGAAAGCTGAAAAAATCCGTCCACTCTTGAAGCAAGTTTTTGAAGCGACACAGGTGTTTTCTGCTACGAAGTTTCCAACAGCAAATTTATTTCTTCCAAAAATTTGGAAAGTAGCAGAAATTTTGAAAGATAACTCATTTTCAAGTGATGATTTCATTAAGGAAATGGCCATTGCAATGAAACTGAAGTTCGATAAATATCGGAAGGATTGCAATCTTTTGATGTCTATTGCATGTCTCCTTGATCTAAGATATAATTATAAACTGAAGTCCATTGAATTTATTTTTGATAAGGTTTATACCTTTATTGAGTCTCAAGAGCAGCTGATGAAAATGAAAAAAGAATTATCGAGCAACTTGCAAAGAGTTGGCAAACAAAATGATGGAAGCAAAAACTTTGGAGAAAATTACTGAGTTTTCGAATGCATACTCCAATGAAAAGACAAGCGAAGCAGAACTAGATGATTATTTAGATAATGTTGAAAACGAGCCTCCAGAAAAGTCTGACTTGGAGAGATACTTGGAAGAGCCAACATTGAGATCAAGAAAAGGAGATCCCTCTTTTGAGAGGGATAGATTGGTGGAAAACCAATGCTTTGACATTTCTTGTACTCTCTATTATGGAGCGTGATGTATTGACAATTCCTATTAGCTCTATTGCTTCAGAGTCAGCTTTCAGTACTAGAGGTAGAGTTCTCACTGATTATAGAAGTTCTTTATCTTCTAAAACCGTTGAGGCTCTTGTATGTACTTCTGATTGGATACGAGCCACTCATGACATTGCTCAATCTCCAAATGTAAGAATACCCAGTATGAATACTTCAAGCTTATCATAGTTAAATACGAAGCTAATTTTTTTAATAAATTACAGTATATTGTTTGCCAAGATGAAAGCTTGAAGGTTCATATTCCAGAATAGATTCAAACTTCTTATGAAGGTTAGTAATCACTATCAGCTCAAATATACAACAAGTCAAACTCTATTAATTTAGTTTTTATTCTAATAAAATTTCTTTATGTGAAGGATGTGGAAGTGATCGTGGTCTCTCTACAGTTCACTCGACATCAGTGACATGAATCAAGAATGCATTATAGGACTACTTTCTTCCCTTTTTCAGGATGAATGTGTTCTAAAATTTATCAAATGGAACATCATGTGTTTAATAATATGCAAACACTTTTAATTGAAGTTTGACTATATCATTCCAACTTAGTTTTTTTATATATCTCATGCTACACTATTGGTTGCCATTATTATTTTCAAATGACCTGATTTTTGTTTTGCATTTTCGTTTACGAGACTTGTATTTTCGTGCAACATCAAGCAATCAAAGGTAATCACAATTTTCACAATATGTTCATTTTTACATCAATTATATCCAATCTCTCTCCGCTCTTATATTTTTGCTTCATATATTTTATTCATTACAGATAATAAGAGAAAATTAGGATTGCACCAAACTTATAAGCACCGCAACAACTAGGTAACTTTATGCATTTCATATTATATCTTGAATACTGTCCTTTTCTTAAAGTTTTTAATTTATCCTGCTATTTTTACTATTAATGCATACTTATACTCGTTAATTAACATTCATGTTACTCTTAATGTATATAACTTATAAGGTAGACCTCTTCTCAACATCATACCCTCTTTTTTCCAAAAAAATATTATCAACTAAAATTTCAAATTCGATATAAAATGAATCGAATTTGAATATTCGAAACTCATAATGAATTGAATTTGAATTCAAATTAATGAATTCGGTTAAAATTCGATTCTAGTTTGAATTCGAAAAAATTATAATGAATTGAATCAGAATCAATGTGGATTCGAGTGTATTCGATTCGATTAGCACCCCTATGTGCAAGTATGTGTGTTTCTCCTATGCTTCCTATTTAGGTACTTTTCTAAAATAATATTACATGATAAATCGGTGAATCTAAACACATAACATAGCTTAGATATAGTAAGTGGATCTTAAACTTTTTGATAAACTACTTATTCATGATAATTTGGAAGTTATCAAATAATTATATGCTAAGAAAATTTAAATAGCAAAACAAAGCACAACATAAAAATTCACATGGATGAATACATACTTGAGTATAATATAACATATAATAACATTATGAAATGTTTAACATCTTGAAATGCAATTTTCAATGTTGTACCTTCCAACATATCATACTAAGTTCATGAATCGTATAAATGTGCCAAGGGAGATAAACTCAATTCATGATCATGCGTCGCAGATTAGTGCTGCTAATTAAACTCAACATGTTCGTGCTCATTAAGAATTCATTCGATAATAGTTCAAAATATGATAATTTATTATGAAACGAAGTGAACATAAACTTCAAGTATTAGTTTTATAAGCTTAACTAATCAAACATGAACTAAACATGTGTTGTTCGATAAATGTTCGAGTTCGATTAGATCACACACATGCATACAAAAAAAATTGGGATAAATGAAACTAAAGTATCAATATGGAGCTTTAATCTGATTCAACATGAATCGTTTTCTGTTTCTATAAATGCTTATCGAACTATCGAATTTTATTATCAAACTGCAATTTTGAACTCGTTCATTTTAACAAGTGTGACCTTAAGTCAAATCATTAATAAGATGCTATGAAACTGAATTCAAATGCTTCTTTTCCAAAAGAGTTGAAACTCGAACTTGTATTGAACCTATAGAAAACCCAACTTGATTCGAACTTTCAAACTCTAATATATGTTCATTTGTTACGGTTCGGTTTAATTAGCTTCCACAACGCAAACAATACCAAAGATGAAGAGTATCTTGAGTACGACTCAAAGTCTATTTGTATATGAAATAGGGCCCAAATCCCTCTTGAATCATATTAAGTTGTCTATAGGTATACCATGAGGATATACTCACCCCAACATGTAGTGACTTGACCATGCATGTTTCCGTGGAGTGGATCATAGTGTGTATTTCTCTTAAATCATTTTATAAAAATCTTGACATAATCAACATATCCTACCCATGCAAAACTTGAATGCTTATATCTTGGCATCATTCATGAACGTAAATCTTATACAATCAATTTTGTTTAACATGGAATGTATAAAGAAATGCTCCACAAACATATAAATTTTAAAAAACAATTATTATAAAACTAATTGAATTTGGATTTTATCACTTGTGTCCCTCAATATCAATGGTGCCCTTGTACCCTTGATTTCTTTCACATTTATTACTTGTGCCCCTCGGATTAGTTGTCGTCCATCTAAATCTCAAACGAACATTAAATTCTGAGACACAGAGGTAATTGAATTGACTAACTTGGGTAGATGTGTCCTTCACTCTTCCTCCCACCTCCCTCCTCCTTCGACAACCTCCTCCTCACCAGCCCAGCCCCATCCAGCAGGTCCTCCTACTACACCCCATCCTCCACAGCCCCGACCCCTCCAGGCCCTCCTCTGACCACCTCCTTGTCAACCCTGCCCTCTCCAGTAGGTCCTCCTCTGCCATGTCCTCCTCTGTCCCCTCCTCCTCGGTCCTGCCCCCTCTAGGGCCTCTTTCGACCACCTCCTCCTCACCAGCCACGTCCCTTCCAGCAGTTCCTCCTCCTCCTCCTATGTCCCCTCCTCCCCAACCCTACCCCCTCCAAGCCCTCCTCCAACCACCACCTCCTCCTCCTAGACCCCCCTCCGACCAATCCCCTTCCATAGTCGCTCGAACTTGAAGGACCTCCATAGTTCTCTGGCGACCTTCGTGAGATCTACCTGAGAGCAGTGCAACAACCAGATTTTATCTCCTCCACCTCCATCAGGGCTCTCGAGAAAGGTAGAGGTACGTACGAGGTGGAGGGCGGCGGAGCTGAAGTAGTGGGAAGGGTTGGGGGAGGTTTGTTTGGTCAGTTTTGCCCCTCTTAACCGCACATTGGTTCAAATGAACCATGGTTAAGTTGAACTCATTGACGACCAAACTAACAGAAGGGTACAAGTGGTAAATGTGAAAGAAGGTGAGGGCATAAGTGATATTCCAAAAAAGAGAGGGGCATAACTGATATTGCAATATATTAGAAGGCACAAGTGATAAAAATTATCAAATTATATTTTATTTGTATAAAGTATTGATTAAGGCCACTTATCTTGAGTTTGATACTTATATTACCAAACTAGATTCACGCGAGTCACCAACCAAAATGGATTTGCTTCCAATGTTACTGCATGTAGTAAACAAAATCAAATTAACATATGAAATTTATACAACCTACATATATGCATGCGCAATTGGCTACATCCAAAAATAAGTATCAAGTATTTTCTTTTATCATAGTACGCGAGTGTCAGTTACTTATTATCACAAAACATTTAAGAACATAGATAAAATGCAAAGAATATGAAGAAAACATAAAAAGAATGCAATGAGAATGTGAAGAACACGTGAAGAAAGCAAAAAAAGATTTAGAGTGCAAAAAAAAATGAAGAATGTAAATTCTCTATAGTTTTAGCATAGTCTTCTCATGTAACAATAAAAGAAATTTTTGACATGGTTGCTTTTTATAAAAGTGATATTTCATAGATACTTTTGGCATTTGACATTTATAGTATACTTGGGAAGAACAATTCAATAAGATGGCTTCACATGTATAGAAAGCTTCAGTATTAACATATGTTGAAGATCCAACATGCCTCACGTGATGGGTTTATGAATCATATGAAGCAACACATGTTCATTGATGACATATCCATCCTTACACATGCTATTAGTACAAGTTATACCTTGTATCACTGGTTGGGTGAATTATACGAACCAAGACATGCATGTTAACTGACGACATAGTCATCCCCACCCAAGTAGGTGTTGGGGATAATGGATAACAATCAACCCAGGATATATCCGCTGAACCTGTCCTGCAGCAAAGATGGCACAACAAGAATATAAGTTCCCCACACGAGAACTCAATGGCAACAATATGACAAGCACAATCGCAAGCACAACAAGCAACCACACGAGACAAGGATTTTTACGTGGAAACCCTTACTCGATGTGAGTAAGGGAAAAACCACGGGTCAAGACCGGCAACGATTTAACTACGGTCAAAGCAAGCCAAAGTTCTTCCCGATTTTGTTGCCCACAAAACCGAGGTACAAGCCACACACAATGGATAGTTGTTTAACAAGTATCTAACTGTCCCTAGGTATCCAAAATACCAAATATGCTCAAAACAAGGAGATGGAGTATCTTCCCTTGTGGGCTCCCGGATGGAGACCCAAACTCGGCTTCTTGAGGTCGTCCACAACGACTTCCCCGATGCCCCTCTCGAGCTCGCCCAACACCTCCTCTCTCCAACCCAAAACCGCATCCCTAGCAGCACCTTAATCGACTGGAGAAGACGAGCAAGGCCACCGGCTGCTCTCTCTCTCACTCTTGATCTCTCTCTCGTGGAGGAAGAAGATGGGTTGCGTAAAAACCCTTTTGTTGTTGCTCTCGTTTTGCTGGAATCGGAGGTTCCTGGAATGGGGGCTTTGTTTCTGCCTTTTTGGAATGGCATCCCCGATTGGGGATTTGACCCCTGAAATGGGGCAGCCGATGGGGACACCCACTTGCTGAAAACTTTTAGTGATACCCCTGCCAAAAGGGTAAATTGCTGCTACCCCCAAGTTGGGGCTGGACAATTGCAAGAAAAACCCAACAACCTCCCCCTCCAGCCCCAACGGGGAGTTGTTGTCCTGTGATGGAGATCAAAGAGAAGTGACACCGCTCAGCTCTCTACAGAGCTGAAGCTTGTCACGAGTGACTGCCTTGGTCAACATGTCTAAGGGGTTCTCATCAGTGTGAATCTTCTTCAACATGGGTTGCTTCTGTTCAATTGCATCCCTCAGCCAATGGTATATCACATCAATGTGTTTTGTGTGAGCATGGTGCATGGTGCTCTTGCTCAAGTCTATAGCGCTCTGGCTATCACAAAACACAACCGGCTCACTGTCATCCAATCCAAACTCACTAAGAAAGCATTGTAGCCACAACACTTCTTTCCCAACCTCTGCTGCTGCAATGTATTCTGCCTCGGTAGTTGAGAGAGCAACACATTTCTGCATCAGTGATTGCCATGATATGGCTCCCCCTGCAAAAGTGAAAATGTAGCTTGAGGTAGACTTTCTCTGGTCCATATCTCCTGCCATATTTGCATCAGTGTAGCCACAAAGTTTGGGATCTGACCTCCCAAACACAAGACACATACTTGAGGTACCTCTCAAGTATCTCAAGATCCATTTCACTGCCTCCCAATGGTCCTTGCCTGGATTGGACATGAATCTGCTCACCACGCCCACTGCATGGGCTATGTCGGGTCTAGTGCAAACCATTGCATACATGAGGCTCCCAACTGCTGACTGGTATGAGATCTTGGTCATCTTTGCTTTCTCCTCAGAAGTAGAAGGACATGACTCTTTGGTTAGCTTAAATGAGAGGCTAAGGGCGTACTGACAGGTTTGGCATTCTTCATGTTGAACCGCTCCAACACGCGTTCAATATAGCTCTCATGTGACAACCACAGCATGTGCTTCTTCATGTCCCTTGTAATCTGCATCCTAAGGATGTGACTGGCCTTGCCCAAATTTTTCATCTCAAACTCTTTGGATAGTTCTTTCTTGAGCTTTGCAATGAGGTTGGAATCATGACCTACAATCAACATGTCATCCACGTAGATCAAAAGAATGACGAACCTCTCATTGGGAAGACGACGAACATATACGCATGGGTCGGCTGCAGTCCTCTTGAAGCCCTGCTTTCCCATGAAAGCATCAAACTTCAAGTACCACTGTCTCAGGGCTTGCTTCAAGCCGTAGAGACTCTTCCTCAACCTGCAAACCATATGCTCTTTCCCTTTCTCTTGAAATACCTGTGGCTTCTCCATGTAGATCTCTTCCTTCAAATCACCGTGAAGAAACGCCGTCTTCACATCCATTTTCTCCAGCTCAAGGTCCATGCTAGCAACAGGTCTTAGCACCATTCTCACTGAGTTCATCTTCACCACTAGGGAGAAGATCTCATTATAGTCCACTCCTTCCTTATGGCTGAACCCTTTCACCACCAATCTGGCCTTGTATTTCACCTGCTTGCCACTGTCATCTGACTTCAGTTTGTAAACCCACTTGTTCTTCAAGGCTCTCTTTCCTTTAGGAAGCTCAACAAGGTCATAAGTGTGATCCTTTCTGAGAGATAGCATCTCTTCATTCATTGCATTCTGCCAATGACCCCCTTCCTTATGCATCTGTGCCTCCTCAAATGTATATGGCTCACCTGCATCTGTGAGCATCACATACTAGAAGTGGGGTAACGCGATGATGGCTGGCATGTCCTCTCATATCGCCTGACCTGAGGCTCTGTTGTGTCTGCAACTGGATAAGGTTGCTCCCCCTGCCCTAGGTCCCCTAGACCTACATCAACGGGGTCTGCATCTGGCTCGTGCTGCTCTAGCTGCCCATCCTCTCCACCTGTACCATGTACTGGAGAGGGCTCTGTGTCCTCATCACTATCATCATCAAGGGAAAACTCATCTGCATCACCACTCTCAGTGGTGTCCTCAGCCAATGTCTGATTCTCATAAAAGATCACATCCATGTGTCTAGTGACAGTCTTCTTCCTTGGATCCCAAAGACGGTATCCAAACTCTTGATCTCCATAACCAAGAAAAATACAAGGCACCGCCTTGTCATCTAACTTCTTCCGCTGCTCCTTGGGTACCAATGCATAAGCTTTGCATCCAAACACCCTCAAATGAGCATATGAGGGGTCTTTCCCTGCCCAAACACGCTCTGGAATCTGGAAGCCCAAAGGAACTGATGGAGATCTGTTTACCAAGTAACATGCGGTGCGAACCGCCTTAGCCCAAAAGGTCTTGGGCAACTTCGTTGTCTTCAGCATGCAGCGAACTCTCTCAACAATGGTCATGTTCATCCTCTCAGCTAGACCATTGTGCCGGGGTGTGCCTGGCTCTGTCCTCTCATGCATGATGTCGTGCTCTGTACAATAGCCCTGAAAGTTGTGGGAGGTGTACTCTCCCCCATTGTCCGTGCGTAGACACTTCAACAATTTCCCTGTCTCGTGCTCAACCATGGCATGAAACTTCTTGAAGCAATCAAACACTTGATCCTTCGATCTCAGCACATACACCCACACCTTCCTAGACGCATCATCAATGAAGGTGACAAAATATTTGTTGCCTCCCAAAGAAGCTGTGTCCATAGGACCACAAACATCAGAATGAACCAACTGTAGAAGGTCTCCCTTCATCTTCGATCTCGCTCTGTACAGTGCACTCCTGCTCTTCCCAACCTCACATGCATCACAAGGAGACAATGTGATGTCATTGTGTTAGGGGATCAATTCTCTCTTTCTCAGAAGCTGCAAGCCCTTTTGGCTCATGTGGCCAAGTCGACGGTACCACAAATCTGAGTTATCTGCTTCACTAGCATACAAACTACCGTCCATGACCTTCACTCTAGTCATATAGAGTGTGTGACACAAGCTGCCCCTGGCCATGATGAGAGAACCCTTGCTAATCTTGCACTTGCTATCACCAAACTTCAGATGGTAGCCTTCACTATCTAGTTGTGAACCAGATATAAGGCTAAGCCGCACATCAGGAACATGCCTCACATTCTGGAAAATCATTGAGCACCCAACATCCGTCTGGTTCGAGATGGTGCCCATACCAATGATCTTAGAGTAACTCTCGTTACCCATCAAGACTCGTCCATAATCACCCCTAGTATAGGTGGTGAAGAACTCCCTGTGTGGAGTCACATGATAGAAGGCGGCCGTGTCAACGACCCACTCCAAATCGCTCCCTGCATGTAAGCACTGATCCTGGATGGTGAGAATCACCTCATCTGCACTGTCATATGCAACGACTGCAGCTAAATTCCCATCTTCCTTTTTGTGATCTTTATTGGCTTCAGCTTGCTCTCTCTTCCAAACCCTACAATCTCTCTTCCAATGACCGGGCTTCTGGCAATGGTGACACTTTCATCTGCCCTTGGACTTATCTCTGGATTTCTTCCTCTCTTGTGATGCTCCTCTGCTGCTGGATCTTCCTCTCCTCTCAACTTCATACACATGTGAAGAGGAGGATGCCTTCTCCCGATGAGCGACGTCTAATCTCCTCATTGAGGAGACTGCCCTTGACCATAGCCATGGTCAACTTGCTATCCTTCGCAGAGTTGCTCACAGTGACTACTAGAGTCTCCCAACTGTCTGGCAAAGAACCTAACAAGAGAAGTGCCTGCAGTTCGTCATCAAGTACCAACCCCATGGAGGTCAACTGGTTGATAATACTTTGAAAGTCATTCAAATGCTCTGCCACCTTGGTCTCATCCTTGTATTTCAAGTTCGCAAGCTTTCTAATCAAGAAAGCCTTGTTGGTTGCGGTCTTCTGATCATAGAGCTCGGACAACTTGTCCCATAGCTCCTTTGCATTTGTCTCCTCAGCAACGTGATGAAAGACCGACATATCAAGCCACTTCCGAATGGTACCAATGGCCTTTCTGTTCAACTTTGTCCACTCTCCTGCGGACATATTCTCCGACTTGACGCTCTCACCCTCCACGGGATCGTGGAGATCCTTGCAATACAAGATGTCTTCCATCTTCGCCTTCCAAATCTGCCAGTTGCTACTTGTGAGCTTGATCATTGTGCCTTCATCATCTTTGCCCATTATGCTCAAACCTGAGCTCTGATACCACTTGTTGAGGATATGGGGGATGACAATCAACCCAGGATATATCCCCTGAACCTGTCCTGTAGCAAAGATGGCACAACAAGTCTTGTCTAGTGTTAATGCTTATATAAAAGAACGGAACTTGAAAAATATTTGAAGTTAGATCTACATACCTCCTTCCTTGTAGCCTACTGGGAACGGTTCACTTCTTGATCTTCCTCATCTTTCGACAGTGCTTTGTTACCGATTGTCCCTGCCTCTCTGTCCCTCTCTCTACCTCTTAATTTTAATTTTAAGCTTAAAAGGGAGGATGAATGGTTGGTTAATGAAGGGTTAGGGGTATTTATATGCCTCCAACTTGTAATAACCATAAGTTAGAGCTTACGTTTACCTTTTACCATGGCAATGCCATGCTTATGGTTTTGTCCATTACATAATTTCTCATTGACATGGTTTTGTCCATTACCATAGTTTTATCATGCTCAATTGCTCGAGATTTCATCACGTCAATTACCTTGATTTTGTTTTTTATCCAAAATTACCACGATGTTGTTAATGACCCTTAATTAGTGCTAACCATGATTAATTATCATTAACTACAATTAGCATACATTATCATGATAAATTTTAAATTATGTTAATAGTCTTAATCATTGTAAAATTCCTTAATCATAATTAGTCATCTTGACAGTGGTTAAGGTTAACGACCTGCTTAACAAATGTCAACCTTATTTTAAATACTGATAAAATTCATAACTACCTCCGATTGACATGAAATAAGTTTCTTTGAAATCGCCTTTTCAAACAGATTTGAGGACAAAATATAATATATGATTTGAAGAAGTTGAATTTAGGATCTTATAGTCATAAAACATAAAGAGTGTTAGGTTCATAAAAACATTAAAGATCATGAAAGATATTTTTGTTCAACAACATAGTATTTTAACCTTGTTGACTTAGTAATATAATCAATTTCTTACACCTAATTTTAGTAACTCTTAAGAATGGGAATGCCACAACACTCCTCTATTTAGAATAAATTTCGTCTTCAAAGTTTATTTACATATGTTAACTTGTTAATAAATGTGGATATTAGAATCGTATTTTGTCCTCCCATTCCCACTTAGCTTTAGTTATCACATGGCTTATCCACAAAATTTTACTAAGGACACGTTCGGGTCCCGGATTACCTGCGGGTTAGGGGAGTTTACCCCTCTTAACCCACATCCCCCTCTCTCCCCGTGGGCCCCACTTTATCCTTGTACTCATGGATAGATTTATAATAAAATATCCAGATCTAGATGCCTTCTGCAACAGTTTCATCATGTTCCTTAAGGAGTGGGATTCTACGTAAATCCCGAGTGTTGTTATTCTATTATGTTCTTGTTCTGATTGCTTCCACGTTCTTATTTTCAACATAATCAAAACTCATTATGCATGCTCAAAGTATATCTTCTAAAGTTAGGATAATTCACTCAGATTGACCATCTTTTGGAGATGAAAAAGTGGTAAATATTAATTTTGTGTGCATATTCTTATGCAAGCTTGGCTAGAATTTTGAAATAAAGCGAGACTCTTTATCTGATACAATGTTGATGCCCCATGTAGTCGGAGAATTTTATCCACAAACATCTTCCTCGATGAATCTAAGGAAAGGTCATATTCATGGATAAAAATGGAAAGACTTAGTCAATCTATCGACAACTATCCAAAGTACATCATAATCTCAATAGCTCGCATGATCTCATTTAACTTGTTGGTAAATTAGGCATATGGAAATATATTATGCAATTAGTCTTTTCATCTCATGCCACCAATATCATGTCTTTAAGGTTGTGTGTGTGTCTGCGCGTGCGCGTGCGCGTGCGCGTGCGTATGCGTGTGTGTGTATGTGTTTTCCTTCTCCTCCCCTTCTTCCCTCACTCCGGCTGCCGCCTTTGCGCGAGGGCGGAAAAGAAGAAGGTGGTTTCACCCTCTTCCAAGAAGAAAGGTAGCTGCCGCCCTTTGAGGATGGGTTAGGGAAGGGGAGCGTCAACTCGATGCAAAGAATTGTCTATAGGGAATAAAGGAGTATGCTCCCTGGGAGGAGCCAACGGGGCTACTCCCACCCCTATTTTTCCCTCATTTTTTTATTTTTTTGGAAAATAAAAATTTGTATATTCATCACTATATCCCTCTAACATTCTATTAAAATTTCGTCAGAAACGGAGACTCCTAAGCCCTCCATCCAGACGTCATTTTTTTAACGGTCGTAGGATTTTTTAAATAGACCATTTTTGGATGGAGGCCGAGGAGTCTCTATTTCTGGCGAAAATTTAATAGAATGTTAGAGGGATATAGTAATGTATATACAAATTTTTATTTTCCAAAAAAATAAAAAATTTTGGGGGAAAATAGGGGTGGGAGCAGCCTCCTTTACCTCATATATATATATATATATGGGATGAATGGGGTTGCCCCTAAATGGAGCCAAGTTAGCTCCCCCAGAGCCTCAGAGCGTCAAAAGCGAGCCCGGATCCTAAACCAATAAGACTATATAAAGAAACTCACATCCGGCGAAAGACGATTCCTATAGTCCTTCGTCCTCTCAGCCAGTTCTGACTCCTACGTCTACTATATCTCACCCTAGTCCTTCAATCGCTAAAGGCAAGGAGGAGGCTTTCCTTAGACCTCTTGATAAGACGTCTGGAGTGAAAGGTGCGAAGTCCCGGGAATATATAGAAAGCCCAATTTTCTCTATTTTTATTTTTATTTTTTTGAAAATTTCTTTCGTGAATATTCATCACTATATCCCTATATTATGTCATTCAAATTTCATGTGAAACAGAGACTCCTACGGCTTCCATCCATACAGTCATTTTTTAACGGTCACATGATTTTTTAAATCGACTCCGTCTGGATGGAGGTCGTAGGAGTCTCCGTTTCGCATGAAATTTTAATGACATAATATAGAGATTTAATAATGAATTTATACGATTTTTATCTTTAAAAAATAAAAAAATACGTGAAAAATGAGGCGGGGAAGCTAAGTTAGCTCCCCCTAGGGAGCATACACATTTTCCCCGTGTATGTATGTATATATATATATATATATATATATATTATAGTACTTTATGGATGCATTTCATCCATGGAATTATAAGCTTTCTTACAAATTTTAGTTTTGATGTTTGTATATCTCGAATCACACAATCTTCACTAGAAAAGTAATAATACTTGTTTGTTTATTCTAAAATTCAGCATATATATGTTTTATTAAATTTCTATAGTTCTCTGTGATTTCTTGATTATCTATTTAAGCTTCTCGAATTTTATCACACAAGATAGGTCTCGCTTGCAAAGTAACTATTAAAGCTCCAAAATTATATAAAGATCGGATTGTACTCAAACCCTTTATTTGTATTAATAAATGAAGATATTCGATCTTTATATATAATAATCTACCATCTGATATCAGACTATGAGTGTCAACTACAATATTAGCCTTTTCAGATGATAATTGATGGTATACTCATATTTTTATGAACTAAAACTATCCTTTTTTTTAAGAATCAATCCTTTCTATGAACATATATATTTCAAACTTTTATTATCAGTGAAAATTTGACAAGTTTCACCATATGAATAATGCCTCCAAATTTTTTAAACAAATATGATAATATCAACTTCAAATCATGTGTGGGATAATTCAATTCATGTTGTTTAAAATGTGCTTACAAGCATAAGAAATCACATTTCCATTCTACAATAAGACACAACCTTAACCTCAATGTGATGCATCATTATAAAGAAGGAATCCACCTTAACCAGATGGAAGACTAAAGATTAGTGCCGAGGTTAGGCAAACTTTGAGTTTCTGAAATCTCTCTTCACATTCATTATCCCAAAATAAATTACACTTCCTTTCTTTTCAATCTAGTCAATGGTGGTGCAACTCTCATTCCACAGAGCTTTGATAATATCCTTCTAATTCAAGGAAACTACAAGTTTCTAACACATGTCGATCGTTGCTAATTAAGTATTTTTCTACTTTCGTTAGGCCTATATATACACCTTTTTCTGAAATAACAGGACCAAGTTGTTTTCAACCAAAATTTGTATTTGTCAAATTTAGCATATAATTGGCGTTCCTTTAAAGATTGCAGTACATTCCTTAAAGTGTTGTTCCTTCACAATTTGCAGCACATTCCTCACGTGTTCTCTATTATATGTCAGTCTTTTAATCAAGAATATATAAAAGTACATCGATAAACACAATCATAATTTTATGTAGAAAGGGAAGCAACGTCTAATTCACCAGGTCAGTGAAGGAAGCTGGGATATTTCTCAATACAAAAGGCATCATGAGCAATTCATAATGTCCATAACGGGTTCTAAAAGAGATATTGGGAATATCTTCAACTTAATTTACAGTTAATGAGATCCCGATGTCAAATCAATCTTAGAGAACACAGAAGCTTATGGCAATTGATCAAATAAGTCATCTATTTAAAAAAGAGGGTAGTTATTACACACATTTACTCTATCGAGATTTCTATAATCTATATGAAGCCTCAAAGATCCATCATTCATTTCATCAAAAAGAACTGGAGCACTACATGGAGATTTATTAGATTGAATGGAACCCTTGTCGTTTTAGAAATGGATCTTAAGTTATTTGATTTCAGTTGGAGCTACTCGATATAGGATTAAGTCAATGGGAGTGGTACTAAGTACTAGATCAAGAGTGAATTCAATTTCTCGATGTAGTTGAAGCCCCAACATTTCATCTGAAAATACCTTCTGAAATTTGTTTCATCAGAATGTTTTCTAAACTAATAGTTTCTGCTAGTATATTATATATAAAGAAGACATAAGACGAACATCCATTTCTAAGTAATTTTCATGCCACTAATTGGAAATAACTTGAGAGGGATATACCATCCTTTCTCCATAAAATGCGGATTCAGTGTCACTTTCCATGGCTAATATGTTGATAAATTGATACCCAATATAATGTGACAATTGTAGTGATAAGAATCAGATTAAACAAATAAGTTATTTACGCTTTTTATGTACTTTTAGGTAAGTGCCCCGAGGTCGGACTTGGGGAGGCAATTGAAAATTTCGGAGACAAGTCAAGTCAGTTAAACTTAGTTTATGTTCCACTTAGAATTTTTAGGGATTTTGTATATTTTTTTTGCTTTTGTATTTTGCTTTCGTGTGTGTTTTTAATTATTCTTATTCTTTTTAATATATATATAAAGTAAGTTTATGTATATTTTTGTACTTTTATTTTTATTTTTATTTTTTTGTATTTCTAATGTTGTAAATTTCCTTTTTAGTTTTTGATTTTTGAAAAATGGTCAATTTGATAAACGATTTAATATACACACACACATAAAATGAGTTCTATTTTATAAAAAAGGTGATAACAATATAATACAAATGGAGTAAAATCCTTTTATATTTTTTATATCTTAAAGATGTTTCTTTCATTTTTTAAGAAATACAAATAATTTTAAAAATTAAAAAAGGGAATTTTTAAAATAATCTAAGCATTTATTTAAAATAGGGGATAAAATGCGTTATATATAGTAAAATGTTATCATTAGTCATGTGGATATTTTTGTTATACACTAGATAGAAATATGACTAAATAAGATATTTTTTTCATTATTTTCTGGGTTTTGTATTTTTTATGTATTTTCGAAGTTTTTTGATGTTTTTTTCTTTTTTAAGAGACAAACATCGTGTCTTTTTGGAGTTTGGATCAAATAAAATATATGTAAAATTAGACTACGTGTATTCTCTTTGGGTTTTTTTGTATATTTTTAGTGGTTTTTCGAAGATCTGTGTTGTTTTGAGGGTTTTGATTTTCAAAAATAGTATAAGGTTATAAAAATGAGAACTAAGGATCTAGGATATTCTCCTAAGGTTAGGGAACCTAATGGTGTTTTTATTTTTTTTAAAAAATAATGTGTTAGTAAAGCTACAAAATCAAACAGGTTGAAGTTTAGAAAATGCTACAAACCATAAGAATCAATATTTCTCAAAAGTAATTTGGCAGACAATTAAGTATAACAAGAAACTGTAATCAAGCTAAAAAGAGTAGCTAATTGTCATCCTATAAAATCGTTGCAATTATTTATTTAAAATCATGCACTTTCCATGAAATAATTTCAATAAATCCAAATTAGCTTAAGAAAATCTCAAGTTAATTTTTGAGCTAGCTAGAGCACGAGATAACACGCCTCTGTAAAAGTTTGCAACTTATACATGAATATGCAACTTATCACATTTCAACATTAGGAGGTATCGGCAAGTGTCCAGTTTCATTAACACATAAAAAGCTTCAGGGGCACATATGCCTATGTGAAGCATTTTAACATCAATTTAATTATAAACGTATGTTGTAGTACATTTGCTTCTCTATCCATTGCAAATGATTCGATAATTTTGACATCAATGTGATATACAAAATTTTAAAAATGAAAATTAATAGATTTTGCCCATTTCTTGAATTTTCTGGTAATTCACATACGCTCCTATAAAGTCCAAAAAAACATTATTTTTGTCTCTTTCAATGCTCTATATTATAGTAAAAAATCATTAACAAATCTCTTTACGATACTTAATTAATTCACTGATTGATTTTAGTATTTAAATCATTAAAATTCATTTCTTTCTATTTTTTGAAATTAAAAATATGCATCTGTGCCTTGATCATGATATCTATACGTTAAAAATTAGATTTACAAGATTATGAGATTTTTATATTTGTAATTAACTAATTACCTAAAATCAAAATTTATTAGTAGAAAACTCAAATAAATATATTAGTAGAAATCTCAAAATAAATTATCTTTTATCAAAATGTCTTAAAATTCACAGCAAGTGTATTTTGATGTAGTCCATTTACTATAGAATTTTTTGTGAATTTACATTGCATGTAGCGCACGAAATTGAATAAAAACAAGAAATATTTTTTTGTTGCATGCTAAATATCTAAAACCTAAAAAATGTGTTTTTATGTAGTATTTTAAATTCTCTAGCTAAGAAAAATATTAAATTATATAAATATCATGTTTTCATATTTTCGAAGTATTTAGGAGTTTAAATATGACGGGAGATACATGTTTCTTTAAAAAAAATTCTCTGTATTGTTTTACTCATTTTAAGAAATACCAGAAAATTATGTAGCGTAGATTTTTGTCTCCTTGAATCAAAAAATATGTTTTTTATTTTTCGAAGTTTATTTGAGCCTTGGATTTACTTTAAAATTTCCTTAAGTATATTATTCTCCCTAGTTTCAAATTCCACTGCATTGGCATATTTCATTCCCTCTTTGCATCAAACATTAAAAGTGCCAAATATACATCTCTGAGAACCATGTACTTGTTGGTTATGTACCTGGATACCTAGATAAACTTGCCATCTTGTGATCGATCAATAAGTTGCCCAAATAAAAATAAAAATACTCTACATTTTATTCATATCATTTAATGTGTACTTAAACTATCACTTTCACACATATGCTACACATAGCGGTTTTTATCGTAGTGTCATTGCCGTTCTTTAAATGTCGTCATTGCCATGGAGGTAAATGACTTCCGACCTAACTTTTAGACAACTTAAAGTATTAGGTTGTCCATCCCCTTGAGATAATTTGCCCCCCCCCCAAGTTTTTTGTTTTTTTCTCAGTATGCGTCTCTTGTTCTTTTGATATTTCATATCGTGTATGCTTATTTAGTCAGTTGTGTTTCTAACATTGTTGCAAATCCCAAAAGACTCGATCGACTTTTTGGGAATCCGAGCAAACCTATCAACTTCGAGATCAATGTTTGACATGAGTTGGTGAGGAGAGATAAGTGAAGGGTGTAATAAAACGGATTTCATTTCAACATATTTTGTTTATTGTAATAACTTAGACATTTGCAATAACTTATACTGGATACTGGAGGTTGCTTTGACCCTGCTTGGTGCTTAGGGCTCTTGCAGGTTTTTAACTCACTGTTTTCTTTGTATTCAAAAGTGTGTGCATTTGCAGGCACAAGGTTTCAAGATGAATTATCTTTGGAAAGTTGTTAGGCATTGATATGCAATCAAATCAAGAAATTCATTCTTTCCCACTAATAGAACTTTTGCATAAAGATACGGCTCTTCTCGCATGCATTCATATAGTGTAAGTTTTACATTCTTTCTCGCATCCCATTTAGAGAACACTAGGAAGCATTGCAAGTATTCTTATTGAGCATCCATAATTGTTTTTGACTTGCATCACGTGGTTCTTCCTCCATGTGCTAGACTTGTATGTTTTATAAAAGAAAAAAGAGCCACGATGTACATCACATGAAAAATACTCAAAAAAGTGAAAATCAAAAGGTTAATAAATGGTAAATGCATCGAATGCATGGATTTTATACTTGTATTCAAGCTAAAAATGTTAATTTGAGTTGTAAGTCGAACATGCCTTGGTGTCTCCAAAATAATTACAAAATTTTATTTTCTATGATTTTCATGTCTTGAAATTTTCATGATTCTTACCATAATAATTTATTTTCACATTTTCTTTGCATTTCAATCGTGGAATTTTTGTGGTGGCACCACACGGCTCCACCCTTTCTTCTTCGTTCGCTCAATGCCCTCTCTCCCACGTTTCTCCTCTGCATGCACCTAACTGCGTCGTTGTCCTACAATCATCTTATTTTTCCATTCTCCTAGATTCTTTTGTTAGTGATTTAGATGTTGCTAATGATTGTATCATGTTGTTTTTTTAGCTTAATTGACTTTGCATGTAGAAATATTGGTGAAAGAATAAGAAATGTAGAGAAAGCAATGAATTAAGTTTGATCAAAGCAAATCAGATGACTCCTACATATACAACTAACAAACCAGATTTTGCCCTTATTAATATCATTCAGTTGTGATATATGTCAGATAGAAGATGATTTGTCAAAACCACACTAATTTACTACGTGAATCATTGTAAATAGTGTATGATGACCTCTTTATATAATTTAGCAAGATACAAAGATCGAACTCAAGGAGGAGGCGAAGATTTTAGATGATCGCTTGACTCAATTCAATATATTTAAGTTTAAGGGGAAATACAACTATTATATGGTGCAAATGCAATGATTGCAAAAGTTAATTAGTGTAGTGTAAATGCAATTTAATGTATGTGAATGTAATATGGATGCAAATGGTTTGGCTTTTTTTATTTTTAAATATTATTTTATTTTTATTTTTGTAAATTTCTAAAAATTTTCAATTAATTAAAAGGAAAAATAAGGCAATCTGATATTTTATGTATGATACGATGAAAGAAATAATGGTTCTAATATTATTTTGAGTGGTGACAAAAATATAATAAAATTAAGAGATAAATATTGGGGGGGTTTACGATGTGATGTTGCTTTGGAGTATTTTGAAAAATATAGGAACAAAATTAAAATAATGGTATTTTTACATAGAGACCATATAAATTTGGTAAATTACATTCTCGATTGTGTATTCTTCGTAATTATCATGGAACACTATAAAATTGCTCCAGTTAACACCATAATCTATGCCTATAAAATTGCTCCAGTTAAGACCATAATCTATGTCATTAATTTGATTCCTATTGAGTTAAATTGTGTGTATTAACCTTGAGTTAATCAAACAACTACAAAATCCAACGGTGGATTTTGTACCTTCTCTCGCTAGCCCCATCTCCAATTACTGATCCCAATCTTCAGCAACGACTCTATTGTACGATCATGATTAGTCCCACGTCCTTCTTCGTTATAGCTTCTTGACATGTTGTGGAGGAGGGAGGGGAGAGGACAAAACCTGCCATGTTTGCACCTATGACTGTCTATCCAAATCACTATTCCTTCATCATCTCAAAGCCACCCCCCCCTTCGTCTGCTACGCATTCCTTACATGGTCAAAACCATCGCCTCCATCTTCTCTGCTTGTGTACCCTTGCCATCTCTATTTTTCTAACCTCTTGAACGACATGGTCATTATTCTGATCGAGATCCTTCATTCCATCTTCTTAGTCGGGAACTCCTTCTTCTGTCACCTATAAGGAAGATCCTTGGGGTCCAAACCCATGGTAGAGATCTGAGAGAGCGAGAGAGCGGGTGACAACCGTCTTAGTCGTCATCAAAAGTGATGGTGAAGAGGGAGGGAGAAGCAGTGAGGCTCGAGGAAGATAGTCTTACTCATTACTTGTAGTCGTGCATCGAGCCTCCACAGTAAGCTGCGTTAAGGTGATCGCCAAGATTGTGGTCGGAGGACCTCGATTCTTCCCAATTTCAGCAGTATTCTACATCAGGTTTGTAGGAATGAGTTCTAATTTTGTTTTAGATTACAATTTCCTTTCTGAATTGGTTTTAATTTGATGAGATTTCATAGTGATTTCAAGTTTTACCCAATTACCCATTTTGGCAATGGTTTTCAATAGTATTATAAATATATAAAATTGTAGTATCCAACTAGGACCACTACTCAAACAAATTTTATTCAAACACTTCTAATTAACTAGGTAAGTGTACCCTATCTTGAACATAAGGAGGCAGACTCGCTAATTAGATCGAGATCTCAAACACTTAGCACTATGTTCAATTGCTTTACTTGTTTATGGGTTTTTGTGATTTTCAATGTGTTTATGATTTTAATTTTTTTAAGCATTTTTTTATCAATTTTAATTTTTGCAATTTTTAGTTTGAAAATTAAATAAAATAGAATGAAAATAAAAATGAAAAGGAACTAACAAGAAAAAGATTTGATAATATTAAAATATATATTAAAGAAATGGGAAAAGGATGGTTTCAATTAAAATTAAATATGTAAAAATGTGATAAAAATATAAATACAATGTCTTTATGATTTTTATAGTTTGTTAATACTTTTGGTTTTTTCAAGCAAAGAAAAAGAGAAAATAAAAGCAAACAAAAAGAAAATGTTGAAAAAGCAAACTAGGCAAATGGGCTCAACTTTGAAAATAAGATTTTGACTCAAAAATAAGGCTAAAGATCTCATGATATTTTTATATAAAAATACATTCAATATATAGTTCAGAACACCCTCTATTTTTGTATTCTAATTTTATAAGAATTGTTAGTGATTTTTTGAAGGTATTTGGTCTTTTTATATTTTTTGATGGTAGATGCAACAACTTTTAAAGATTTTTGCATGCAATGTATATCTAGATGAGAGGCATGCACCTTGATTTTTTTTGATAATTTTCTAAAGCAATATGAATAAAAAATGTGAGACTACAGGAAGGCTAAAAATGATATTTTTTATTATTTTACCTATGCCAATGACAATAAGTCCAACAAAAATCCTTAACTATTGATGAACTGCGCTTTCACCGCTTTAATAGTCATGTATTTTAGCGTAGTACAGGCGGTGAAAATGATCCAGCAAAAACCACACTTTTGAATATGTGGAAATTATTTTACTTGGCAAGATACCAATGTCGAACACAAGGACAAGAGCCTCCTCATATTTATCGAAAATCATTGATTAAAATTGAGCGACTATAATCTCTGATCTAGGTATTCATATGCAATTACAATATGTGCAACACGATGCTCAATATACAATGCAAATGAGATGGCACAGAGATGCATGCATTTTTATTTGATTTTATGCAATTAATTGAGATGCATGTGAATGATATGCAAGTATATAAATTATGCATGATGATGCTCCCAAATTGATCAAATTAGTGAGCAATAAAAGTTGGCTTAGTTTTGGAATCAATTGCTGCATTAAAATGAATCAGAATGAACACAAATGGCATTTAAATGATGAATAATGTGATACTATACATATCAAATTTTAGTGAGTTTAATTGCGTGTCAAAATAGAGAATAAATCATGCCATTATATAGAGAATGGAATTAGCAACACAATGAAACTGAAATCAACCAAAAAGGAGTGTGTATGCTCAAGATATTGATTAAAGATTGCAAGGGCATAAATGCAAGAAAAACATGCAAAACAAAAGGATAACTATGCAAAAAGGTCACTGTAGGGCATATTTATAATTTCTGTAAGGCGACGGGGACTCCTTGCAAAGTTCCCTGGCATGGCACGTGAAGCACATGCGCCTGGCCTGGACTTCCTTGCGAATTTTGAAACTTGGCAGGGCATCAATGTAAATTGACTTGCGACACATGCATTGCACGTGCATTGCTAGTTTGGGAGCGAGGTTCATGATCGGTTAGGTGGCTCGGGAGTAGAGCGAGGTTTAGTATATGGCTCGGGCCATGTGGGTGACCTGGGGCGCTTCAGAGATGGCTCGGCTCCTCCGAGCCTGGCTATTATGGTGGTGCGACGTGGTCTCATCTAGGCTGTTGGATGGCCACCGAGGGCGGGCCATCCAACCGTAGCTCCTTTTTTACCACGGTCATGATGGTGGCAACGATAACAGGCCTTCGACTAAGGTTGACTTCCTCCTTCGACCTCCATACACCTACGTAATGATCGAGGAAGGTTGTTGGAGGCCTGCGAAGTTGCTAGTCAGAGGAAGGAGCTTCGGGGAGGCCTAAGGAGACAGGGCAATACAGGCTCATCGGCATGGAAGCTCTAGATTAGAGATGAGGTGCTAGCTCTGATCATTGATGGTATACTTGTAAAATAGGGGTAGCCGAAGCGGGGTATGTGCATGTGATGTAGAAACTAGAATGGGGTCCTGTAGATGTGAAGGATCGGGAGATCATTGATTCTTCTCCGCAGACCGGAGGTGAAGTGGGTGTGGGTGATTAGGGTTCTAAAGAAGGGAAGCGGCCGATCAGAGGGTGCGTGAAGGTGGTGGATGACTAACGAAGGTAGGTGGATGGTCAGGCGATGATGAGGAGGAGCGTAGGTGGCGACAAAAATAAAAGAAAAACATAGAAAAAGAAGAGAAGAAGATTACCTGATCTGAGCAGGTGTTTGGGCGGAATGGATAGTATGGGCTGAGCACCGGACGTGTTGTGTAAATCCTTGAACTTGATCGTCTCTCGGATCCTTTATCATAAGATCCGGCTCGTCAAGAGGAAACCAACGGAATTTGTTTCGTGTGAATCGGACTTCATTTTGATTTGTTACGATTTTCGGAAGAAAGAGAAGTAAGGATGTTTAAGATATCATTAGCTCTTAATGACCATCATTAAGATTAATTAAATACGATTAAAGAAATTAATGATGGATTGAGGATCGTTAATGACCATTAGCAAACACTAATCAATGGTTAGTAGCAGTTAAGTGTAAGTCACGAAGGTTAAATCACGATTAGTAAAAGTTAATCACGATTAGCGTTAATTAAGCATCATTAGCAAATCTACAGTCTTCTGGATAGTTCTAACTTAAGCCCTAAGTTTTGGATAAGTTTTGGCCAAATCCATGGGCCGCTAACTGTGGCTAAGGTCTAAACCATGGTTTTCTAACCATGGTTAGCGGTTTTCTAGAGTCTATAAATAGCCCCCCTACCCATTCATTCTCTACGATTTCCACTACCACCATCACCCCAAGGGCTAGGGTCGAGAGGTCGGAGGAGGAGTGGGAGGCAAGGAAGGAGAACTAGCGAAGCACTGTCGGGAGAACGAGGAGGAGGAAGGTACGATTCTCTCTTAGTTTGCTTCGTGGGCTAGGTTTACAATTCATGTTCAATTTCCTTGTTGTTTTCCTTTTGATGATTTTATATAGGAAAGTCTTTCTATTTTTCTTTCAAAATATGTTCCGATATAAGGCGAAACTCTGTCGAAATTTTTATAGAAATATGTCCTGATATAAGGGAAACTCTGCCAAAATTTTTATAGAAATATGTACCAATATAAGGGGAAAGTCTGCCAAAATTTTCTTAGAAATATCACCCTGTGTAAGGGGAAGCTCTGCTGAAATTTCAAGAGAAAATATGTTCTTCGCGTTCTTCATGTTCTTCGTATGTTCTTCGCGTTCTTTGTGTTCTTCGTGTGTTCTTCATGTTCTTCATTTTCTTCGTTCATTCTTCGCATTCTTGGCACGTTCTTAGTATTTTTGATACGAAAATGAAATTCGATTATTTCAGGATCTATAAATCATCCTTTTGAAAAAGAATCACGATAAAGCACTGGATACGAGAGAGATAGCTCGATTAGGTAATGAAATCCTTCCTTTTGTTGTTCGATTTTCATACGAGATTATTGAAATTCCTAATTTTATGTTCTTCACTATGAAGAATCCTAAGTTTAGTATTTTTGAGAAAATACGAAAAGTTACCTTGCGATTCCTACTAAAATAAGGATTAAGCATCGAATTGATGCAGTGGCTTGAAAAGATAGAGTTTGGGAGTTAAAATAAGCATAAATATGAGTATATATAGATATGAATTAATATATATGTGGGTCTATACTCAATATTATGGAATATGCAAATTGAAGGTCTAATGGAAGAATTTCATCATGAGAATTGATGTGTATTAAGTTGGATCCTGAAGAGGATCGTGTATTACGTTAAGGATGACTGGGAGTAGAACTACAGGTCGGGCAAGCAATCTGTAGGTTTTGTCGGAAGGAACCCGTATTGGCGTGGCCCTACCTAAGTAGTACACGGTTGTCCTGTTATGATAAGTGCGCACGAAATAAATAATTTGCAACGTGTGGTACCTGGTGCCAATATCTTCGGGTTGAAAAACGGAAGATGTAGTCGTGCCATGTGGAGGCACGGGTGGTTGGATAGCGGATGGGTCACAATAACATGTGTTTAAAGCCTCTAGGTTATATGATTAAATGTTAGCATGAGGTTTAAGCAACTGAGTCCTAGAGGACAGTGTGCTCCTTTGTTTGTCAAGCTGAGGGTTTGGGACCCTGGTTAATAAAAGAAAAGGAAATTGTCATGGTAGTATTGGAGGATTGGTTGAGGCGACGTACGGCGGCATAAGCTTACCAGATAAACGAAATCTCTAATCCTGAAGTGTCCACAACTTCGGAGTCCACATAAAGGTGAGTTAATTCCCTGGACTAATCCCTGACGTGGAATAGAAAGGAATATGACTTAAACTAATGAGAATGAATGAATCTATTTGTGATAACAAGTTTTAAAAAATTACACATTTGTTTGCTTTTATTTTCTTCGTTACTTAGCATTCGCTAATTGTTATCCTATGATTTATGGAAAATCCAACAGGTGTCGGTGAACCATCGCAATGACTTTAATCATCCAGCCAACCACAGTATCTTTATTCTGTAAGGTAGTTAGTAATCTTTTTGTGTGTATACTTCCAGCTGATGTACATGTAAATGGTTATACTGGGATAATGTATCATGTGAACTTTATTTTATGAATGAAAAAGTGTTGAAATACTTCCTTCTGAGTATTTTTAACTGCAGTCTATTTCTGAATGTTAGTTGTGATTGCTGAATAAGTTATTGAGTAACCAGATCTGTATATGAGAGGATCCGACGGCTCGGAATCAGGGTCATGATAGATTGGTATCAAAGCTCGATTACTCCAGTAATTTATTTAGTAATTGACAATATGAGTGGTATTGAGAAACTAAAGTTGTATTAAGATCCTTCAATCTTAATAATTGACTGCAGTACTATTCACAAGTCATTGTCCCTTATGTACATCATACTAAGACATATAGGATCTGACTTTTGGCCTTGATTCATCACAGGATCATGGTAGACCAATACGTGTTTAGATAATTAATGGCTATGATGACAATTATCCAAGACATGGGGCAAAGGAAGCAATCATTGGAGGAGAGGCTCAATGCACAAGCTGAGAGACCCGAGGCATCCAGACCTGTGGATGCTAGAGTTGAGGGTTCTGTCCACTTTTCTGAGGAAGAATCGAGTTACCATCCTTCCACTGAGTCTACTCCGACCCCAGATGAAGGAGCAATGTAGAAGGCCCTTCTTAGACATCAAAAATTATTTGACATTTATCGAAAGGGAAAGATCCCTCGATTCAAAGGTGTAGAGACAACTGCTGAGGCAGAATTATGGCTCGATGATGTTAGTAGGATGTTGAGGATAATACATGCACCAGTTGACACATGGGTGCACTTTGCTGATTACTCCCTAGCAGATTATGCACGACGATGGTGGAGAGTAATTTCCAAGAAATTAGCAGAACCTATTCCATGGGATATCTTTGAAGAGAGGTTCCGAGCTCACTTCTGTCCCTCCCATTGGAAAGAATTAAAGAGGAGAGAGTTGGCTTCTCTGAACCAGGGTTCTAAGACTGTGCGAGACTATCATATCCACTTTACTGAGCTACTATGTTACTCCCCAGCTCTAGAAGCTTCACCACAAGAGTGTCTTACCAAATTTGTTAGCGGTCTTCAGGGAGATTTGAGAGAGAAGCTTGCGGGTTTTAGAGCTACCACCATAGATGAAGCAATGGACATCGCCTCTCGTATTGAGATAGAGAGGGATGAAAACCACCGAAGAAGAAGTTTCCACTTTAAAGGTAGACCATCCAAATGCAAGGCAAATTATAACCGTAGAGATTGTCGTTATTATCCAGCATGTTCCAGTATAAGCTCACTACAGACCTTGAGTCAGGATCTATCAGGAAGAGGGGGTTTCTCTAGACCTCCACTATATCCTCGTAACTCAACACCAGGAACTAGTACCTCTGTGGTTGGGTCTTCAGCTCAGACAAGAATACGTGCACGTTATCACTATCATCAAGAAGGTCACATTAGGAAAGATTGTCCGCGGTTGAGAGGTTCGGGGTTTAAATCAACTCCTATTAACAGTATAACATTCACCCCGAGCAATGGAGCAACACGTGGAGGAAAACAAGGTAGAGGTCGTGGCTCACAAGGAGCCTCTCCTACACAGAAACCACCACAAAGTATTGCAGGTTCTAGTTTGCATATTCCTAATGGCCAGCTGAATGCAATCACTGAAGAACAAGCCTACAATTCAGGCACGGTCATACGAGGTATCATTACTATTCATGGCTTTTTAGTACATGCCTTGTTTGACTTGGGTTCTCCACATTCATTTATTGTTCGATGTATAGTACCCACTATGGGTAACGTACTAGTAGAAGTACAGCATTCCTATCTGATCAAGGGACCATGAGGACAAGTATTTATAATCCGAGAAATCCTGTATGATTGTGTAGTACTGATAGCAGGACATCAGTTACTTGTTTCCCTATTACTTATTGAAATGGATGACTTTGATCTCATCCTAGGGATGGATTGGCTAGAAAGGAATCATGCATGCCTTGATTGTTTCCAGAAGACGGTAACTTTTCACATTTCTAACTCGATAGAGTTCCAGTTTATTGGAAAGACATCCAGTGATGATGTCAAATACATCTCTACTCTAAAGGCTCAACAACTGTTAGAACAAGGGTGTCAAGGCTATTTAGCTTATGTATCCACTACATCAGGGTCAGATAGAATGATAGAGGATGTGCCTATAATGTGCAAGTTTCCTGATGTATTTCTAGAAGAATTACCTAGATTTCCACCTGAGCGAGAGATTGAATTCGAAATCTCTCTCACACATGATACTCAGCCTATCTTCCTCCATATAGTATGGCACCGGTGGAGTTACAGGAGTTAAAGGCACAGTTACAAGAACTGTTAGACAAAGGCTTCATTCATCCTAGTACTTCACCATGGGGTACACTTGTTTTGTTTATAAGGAAGAAGGATGGGTCGATGCGGTTGTGCATTGACTATAGACAACTAAACAAGAGGACAATAAAGTGTAAGTATCCTCTACCAAGAATAGATGATCTCTTTGACCAGTTACAGGGTTCGACCGTGTATTCCAAGATTGATTTAAGATCTGGATATCATCAATTGAAAATTAAAGATACAGTTATTCCCAAGACAGCTTTTCGAACTAGATACAGACATTATGAATTTTCAGTTATGCCTTTGGACTAACAAATGCCCCCAACTGCCTTCATGGATCTCATGAATCGAGTATTTAGGGAGTTCCTATACCACTTTGTAGTAGTCTTCATTGATGATGTGCTTATTTACTCCAAGGATAAGTACCAACATGAACACCACTGATGAATCTCGTATTCATCATGCTAAAATTCACCAATTAAACCCCTGTCTTAAATAATCCAATAAAAATCACCAATAATTCATCAGTATTATCTTGTATATAATTTGTACATAAATAACCTATAATTATTGTATTTAATTTGTAATTAATTTATTATCAAAAACCCATAAAAATCAGGTTGAATAATTATCCTTAATTACTTAACCCTTAAAAAGACTAGAAAAATACAAAAAAAACATCTCAAATACCAAAATCTGTGTTTTTAACCCATTAAAAATATACCCAAAAATTCTTTTTGTGTAAAATGACCTCTTTTGGCTTTTTGTCCAACATGAAACTTGTAGATCTCATCGAGATCTACAACTTTCATGTTTTGACTTTTTCATAATTTTACCATTAACTATATATTTTATATTTTTCTTTGATTTTTTTAATATTCTGGTGCAGCAACGTGGCGCTCTCTGGAGCTGCCACGCGGCCTCACCTTCTTCCGCCACCTGGCCCCTCCTGGCCATCTGATCCTCACCTCCCGCTTCAATCTTGGCCCCACAATCCTGCTCCATCTCCAGCTGTATGATCCTATTCCAGATCAGATCTCTACCCTTCATTTCCGCTGCAACTACAACCATCAGATCCATCTCCTTCTTCACATCTGGACCGCCCCCTCGCGCCTCGCTCCCAGCCATCCGATTACGTCGCCATCCTACGCTCCTACTCACGCCACGTCACCCAATCACCATCCACCGTTGGATCTCCCCCATCTCTCCATCACAGTTGTTCATCCTTCGTATGTTCACAACTGCTCGATCAAATCTTTGATCTAATCCTACCCTTCCATCCGTGCCATCATCCTAGCCGTTGGATCGCTAGATCCAACGGTTGGAAGGTCATCCCATACCTCTCTGTAGCCCCCCTTCCCAGTCGTTTCACCTCGCTTCCGCACCACCCCCTTCTATTTTGGAAGGTGTCTTCGGCCACCTCTCCCTTTAGTAATGCCTCCCCCACGTATCCCTATCCTCCGCCTTCATTAGTGATCCACCATTAAACCACCATTCAAAAACCCCCTGAAACTATCGTCAACCTCACCTATAAAACCCTCACCTCCGACCTCCAATAACCCCATCCACCACTTCACGGGGGTTCGCCCTAGCCTCCTCCACCCTCCGGTGATAGCGGAGGGCGGCCTTGTCGAGGCGACGATGGTCTCCATCCCCACGTGAGATCCATGGTCACTTGCTGCGGGCGCCGCCACACTCCATCGAGCTTCGAGGCCTGGCTGACCTCGTCGGGCAATGACCGGAGCGCCTCCAAGGCGCTTAGCCCAAGCCGCTGCCTCCACCAAGCACCTTGCTTTGGCGAGGTGATTTTTCTTCCTTTTTTCTACTCGTTCTCATAATTATCTCGTCATCTCCGATCACTTCTACCCTCCACTGACCATCCTACCATCTCCGCCACAACACCCTCATCCACGCCGACCCACCTTCCCTTCTCCATAACCTCCTCTACCTCGATCACCTTCTTCCCCTCCCCGTTGATAATGAAGCTCACGGCCACTGCCTCCCGTCGCCCCCACGGCCCTTATTCACTCACAAACGTACCGCACAACGCTTCGGCTAGATTTCTAACATTTGCAGGTGCCTTCAATCTTCAATGGTTGGAGCTTGCACCTCGTTGTCGATCTCAAGCACTAACTCCGTCAAACTTGCTCCGCCTTGCTGCTCCAGACGTAGATGATGCTTCCCCGCATCTCCAGGATATCTGCTAGCCCTCCAACAAACCTCATCGACATTCAAATGAGTCCTCGGAGCATAGAGGTGCCCCACAGTGCTCGTCGGAGCCCCGCCTTCTTCGGTGGGCCACGACGGAGCACGATGAGCAGTCACCGTCCGATCATCTGGATCGGACGGTCGTGATGTTGACACATAGTGTTCCCGATCCTAGCAATGAACCAACAGGCTCGGACTTCCATAGCCTCCTCCCGAGCCGCCACTTGACGCCACGTGTCCCGAGCCGGGGACACATCCCGAGCCTGCCTCTTCACGTGCCCAACACGTGAGGGTCTGGGAAAATTGCAAAGAAGACCCCGGAAGTTTTTTATTTGCATATTGGTTCCCATGTGCGTGCCTCACGTATGCGCCTGGGTATTTTATAGGGAGGCCCTCGCATTTATGGAAATTGTAGATATGCCCCCGTGCGTAGTGGAGAAATTACATATGGGACCAGACAGTTTCGCAGAATTGTAAATAGGTCCCTCCAGGGATCTATTTGTAATTATTTATCACTTTATTTCCTGTATTGTATCTACACTTATGCCCTTGCATTGTTTTCTTCATAACTTGAGCATTGTAGATCCGAATTGCATGATTTTAATGTCTTTTTTATCCTTGTTTCATCATATATTTTATGGCATGTTTAATTTTCTTATCTGACACCATTTTAATGAAGTGAATTTTTATGTTAGATGAGTTCTTTTCTCTACATGTCTTAGCCCTGAATAGTAGACTGCTTGTACTTTTGTGCCCAATTCGACTCTGATTTTGTATTTTAATCACTTGCTTAATTTAAGTGATATCTGTTTGGTATATTTGAAATAGATAATTGCATGCATTTAACCTTGCATTATTTTCATGCACATTCCTATATTTGCATTGAAAAACAATTAAAAAATGCATGTATCATATATCTGCATTGTTCTGCATTTTACCTTGTGCATCTACATAAAGATATGAAATTAAGAAATAATTCACACATGCTCTTAATTGATCAAAATTAGATAAATAGATAGAGTAGCTCGTGTCCATGTGTTCGACCTTGGTAGACTTGCCAAGTAAAAATAATCCACAACATTCGAAGATTGCGGTTTTTGATCGATCATTTTTCGCCTTCTATACTGCGACAATTATCGATTCTTAAATAGGCGACTTTTGCGTTCGTCAAATGGTGTCATTGCCGGGGACACATCTCGCCTTTATTTATTTATTTGATTTTGATTTATTTTTGTGTCGAATATTTTCAAGTTTCACAGATCTTCCTTTCATGCATTATTCTTGCATCATTTCTGTTGATTAATTTCCTTTCTATTTTTCTAACATTTTTCTTTTGTGGCAGGGCCCATGAGGATCAAGGATGCTTGATCTCCATGGAGGCATAAGGTTGAGAGCTCCCGCTGAAGAGGCCGCAAAAGAATTGGCGAAGAATTTAAGGAATTTTTATCAGTCTGCTTGCATTTGATACTGTAAAAAAATATTTGTTGCATGTGCATTATTTTAACAATCCCCATTAGAGGGCTTGCATGTTGTAAAAAAAAGAGAAGAAAAAAATTAGATCACTAGATGATCTACCCCCCCCCCCCCACACACACACACTTGCACATTTACACTCACCCCCCATCTCCCTCTTCTCTGTATATCTCACATTCACTCACTCTCTCTCTCCCCCCTCTCACACCTTAAATTGTACATACACATTGCACAAACCCCCCTCTCATCTTCTTATGTAAAAACACACACTCCTCCTCCCTGTATCTTAGTGTAAATGCTTCTCCCAAACACTGACCCCCCTAATTCAGACCCTTTACTTAGGCTATTTGTAGCCTAAGTATAGGGGGGGAGACTCATTCACCAATCCCTCTCTGTCTCTTCTTGTACTTAGGTCGATTTTTGACCTAAGTATAGGGGGACCCTCCTCCTCAGTTCCGTTATATCACCCTATATTTAACCGAGCCATGGCTTCATATCACTTGTGTTATGAGGGCATGGCAAATATTAAGTATAGGGGGTATACTGTATATTATTGTATATTTACTTTAGCCATATCTCGTATTTTTAAACTTTTTAAAATCTTTTTCAGCTTGGTTTAAGTAATTCTGTGAACTGAGTTTTGTAAAGTCCTGTAAAAAAATTATTTTCTTAAAATTTGAGGGATTAAAATTGTGTAAATAAACCCTTTTTCAAAAAAACCATAAAAATTTGAAAATTAAAAATCTTTCTTTGAATGAGACTTTGACTACTAGACTTAGTAGCTACTTTCAGTGAGGGAACTTCGGTTTCCCTTATTAGAGTGGATGGTTTAGAGGACACTGTATATGACTCCGTCCTTAAGAAACACGGATCCGTTTAACGGCATGTACTTACACCCATACTGGCTGAGAGTGGTTACTTTTATTCATATGAGTCTAGGCCAGCCATTGTTTCTCCAAAGAATTGAAAAAAAAGTTGAAAATTAAAATTCATAAAAATCTGCAAAAGCCAAAAATATCACAAAAAAATATTCACTAACTAAGGAGTTGGTGTATTCCTGACATATTCACAGTCACTCAAGGCTTGAGGATTTTGAGGACACTGGATTTCTGTGATCTTGAGAGTCTGAGTTAACATGCCTTAGTCATTAGGATTTTTAAACTTAATTATCCACACTTCCCTAGTTTGAAAGATTTGAGCGATATATTGCACTCTTCATCTCTACCTTCAAAAAGAATATGATCAGCACAATCACTTTCACAACTGCATGATTGATGAGATGAGTTGAGTTATCAATTGAGGAACTAGGACTAGAGATTTGAGTTTAAACTCTATCTAATGATATTCGAGTATGGGATAAGGTTAATGAAGGCTTCAGAACACCTGATTGTCAGCAAAACTCTAGCCAGTATGTGAACAATTTCATATGCTATCTTTTGATATTTACCTATGTGCCAAGTTTGATGAAACTTAATGATAATTGTTGATCAGTGTGCGCCAACTTTTAGTAAAAGCAGTGTAGCTATCCAACAAAAGAAAAGAAAAAGAAATGTCAAAGAAAAACTTATCCTCCAAAAGTCAAATTACAAATGAGCTTCCACTAATGACGAATGCTGTCAACATTTTCAAAGTATCCACTTGGATCAAGTGCTAATTAGGACCAAAGAGTCGGGCTGACACCATAAAAGGGCTCTGCATTGTAACCGATACAAGTCTAGGTGTCGAAGGTATCTTAGATACTCAAAAAAGACACACCCCGGTGTACTCCCAGAAAAATAAGTGCAGACGACTCCAAATTCTCTTGACGGACACATTGATCAACAAGCTAAAAATCTACTTGTGTTGAGTAAAAAGGCACTAGAGAGGTCCTTTGTTCCAATGTGAGGGAGAGAAAAATAGACACAATCCTATTCCCTCCATCATCTGGCCGTCCATCTACATTTCAAGTCTGACGAACTAATGAGATGGTTGACTGAAGCAAGAATAGACTTATTCCCTAGTATTGAGGATGAGATCTAGAGGAGAGTCTCTGGGTTTAGAACTTCGAGTGATGCCTCGACTCGACTCTCATGAAATGCAGTATACTTAATTTCATATCCTTATATTATATGTACAAAAAGAGAGTCTGATAATTAGAGAAGTTGGATTCCTTCTGACTAAAGCACGGATAAGCCCAGAATTTTAGGATCCCTTAAATTGAGGGTCTTTGAAAGATTGAGCCTTGAAATCCTCACTTGCACAGTCAAGGATAAAATTCGACTCCTTCATTCTTTATATGCTCGAGGAGGATCATGGTTTAAGTATAGGGGTATGATGAATCTCGTATTCATCATGCTAAAATTCACTAATTAAACCATTGGTTTAAATAATCCAATAAAAATTCACTATTAATTCCTCATTATTATCTTGTATATAAATTTGTGCATAATTAACCTATAATTATTGTATTTAATTTGTAATTATTTTATTATCAAAAACCCATAAAAATCAGTTGAATAATTGTCCATAATTACCTAACCCTTAAAAAGACTAAAAAAATACAAAAAAAACATCTCAAAAACCAAAAGGTTGTGTTTTTAACCCATTAAAAATACACCCAATTTTTTTTGTACAAAATGACCTCTTTTGGCTTTTTGTTCAACATGAAACTTGTAGATCTCATTGAGATCTACAACTTTCATGTTTGACTTTTCCTAATTTGCCTCTAACTATTTATTTTATATTTTCTTTGATTTATTTTTTTTAAAATATTCTAGTGCAGCCACGTGGCGCTCTCTAGAGCCGCCACGCGGCCGCACCTTCTTCCGCCACCCGGCCCCTCCTGGGCCATCTGATCCTCACCTCCCGCTTCAATCTTAGTCCCACAATCCCGCTCCATCTCCAGCTGCCGCATGATTCCCTATCCAGATCAAATCTCCACCTTCGTTTTCCGA